>VWZW01006289.1:3884300-3983255 GCA_013397115.1 Edolisoma coerulescens
CCCCAATTTCAACTTCTCATTTCACAGTGAAGTTAGTTTATCTTCAACTACAATCCAATTAGACTTTCACCCCTTACACGCTGGTGAAGTGATAGTATTATTTTTTTTCTCTTTTGATTGTTTTTAATCTAACTGCTACTGTAGACACAGAATTATTCTGCCTTGATTAAACATTTTCAAGCTGTCTCAACAAGCCAATCATGTACACATACATTTTCACACACGTTTCTCATCGTAAATTAGTAACAATTGCTTATATGGTTAATAGTTCAGAAAATGAAGTTCTGCCTTCAGAGGTATATTGTACTGCCACAATATACACCCGAAATTGACACTACATAGTTGTATATGCAGGTTCTACTTAAAATGATGGTAGACTGAAGCACCAGGATTCATTAAATCGAGCAGAGTTTCTCATTAAATGTGTAGATTGACACTCAGAACTGACTGTCATTTGGGGTTTTTTTCAGCTGTTTTTCCATACCATCAATGCTTTATTTAGAGTGAAACTTTACCACCTGGTGGCTGAGAGGTAGCTGGTTTGTGGGGGGAAAAAACAAGCAGGAAAATATTTTGCATTATTATTTTTCTGGAAAAGACAACTGGAAGTTTTCAGATTTAAGATCTTGATCTTGTCTTCTCCTTATTTTTTTTTTCCTGTGTAATTTATACTCTGAACAATGTATGTTATCTGGTTTGCAATGTGCAGAATATACATTTACATTTGTTTTCTAAAGGGAACCCAGTTACTTCTCATCTATTTTCTATAATAATCTCCTCTGCAGAGGTGTTAGCAAGTATATTTCATTTTAACTGTACCCTATAAATCCTTCATGGAAAATTCCAATTAATATGGCTATGCAGCAAGCTGGGCCAAAAAATTAACTGATCTGTTCTTGCTCAGCAATGTGACTTGGTGAATACAGGAATGGAACAGACTCAATACAAAAATATTCTTTCTCCTTAAGGAGCTGGAGTCACCGGGTGCCACTGTTTTGCATCTTAACATAAAAATCTATAAGACTGCACCTTCTGGTATTAACAGATAACACCAGAATGCTCTACCCCATGGCAATTTGCTGAGATGCAAGATATCCGTGCCCTGAGACTCTCAAAAGATTTGTTTCTTTCCATAAACATGGAACCTCAATCACTGAAGAGCAGAACTTGAGGAACACTCTCACCATAAATCAGCCTTCAGGGAGGATGCTGACTTCGGGAAGAGAAATTATGAATGCTGGACATTAATGAGCCAGAGAACTTGGAAGGGACATCCTTCTAAAATGGAGGGAAATCTTCAGGATGCAAAGACCATTTGTTAAGAGCATTAAAAAAATATTAACTCAGTGGAACACTGAATGAGCACATAACCTTGTAAGAAAAAGTCCTCAGGGGAGGGAGAAGTAAGGCTGTGAAGTCTCCCATGTTATATCCTGATGGCCTCCTGGGTGCGTCCAGAAGAGGTTCATACAATGTTTGGTTTTTGTTACATATCCAGACTTCTGACTTGGGACATATTTCACAGTACCACAGAATAGCTGAGGTTGGATGCCATCCAGTCCAACCCATCAGTTACGGTCATGTCCAGACTGCTTCTGAATATCTCTAAGAATGGAGACTCTGCAGCCTCTCTGGGCAGCGTGTGCCAGTGGTCAGTCACCCTCAGAGGCAGAGCTCCCTGTTTCTCTTTGTGCCTGTTGCCTCTGGTCCTGTCATTGGGCTCCACTGAAGAGCCTGGATGCCCCCTCTTTGCACCTGTGCTTCAGGTATTTATGTGCAGTAGTGAGATTCCTCTGAGCTCCTCTTCTCCAAGCTGAACAGTTCCAGCTCTTTCAGCCTCTCCTCAGAGGAGAGATATTCTACTCCCTGCATCATCTTCATGACCCTTTGCTGGACTCCTCCCAGTAGCTCCATCTCTCTTGCACTGGGGACAGGCCTGAACACACCACTTTAGATGTTATTTCCCCAGGAATAACAGCAGCTTCCTCAGCCTGCTGGTACCACACAATCACCATCAGCAGAGTTTGCATCACCAAATTGACAGAGGTGGGCACGGAGCAGCACGAGTGAGATACTGCTCCCAGTTCACAGGAAGAATTAGGAGGGTTCTTTTTCCTACCCTTGTGCAGCTAATGTTCCTGAGCAGTGCAAGGGCTACAAATGCAATTTGCTCATATTCAGAGGTGCTCAGATTCCATATGGATGGTAGGAGGGAGAATCCACACACGTTTTCAACATGGAAACTAATTCCACGCACCATTTCCATACTACACATATGTGGGCTGGAGCCCTTATTTAGTTTTTAATAGAACATAATAGTTTTCTGAATTTTTACATAATGTTCTAAATATTCTGAGAAAATTACACAAATTGCACAAAATATCCCCAGCCAAGATTCCAAGTACAGATGCCAAAGTCATGTATGCTTCTAATGGTGAAAAAGTGTGTTGAAACTGTGGTCAAGTAATTTTTTTCTGGCATTACTCATTACAGTTTTTAAATTGGAATATTTGCAAAGTCTTTCAACTCCGTAATAAGGTAAAAAAGCACCTTTTCCCCTCAAATGTTTCACATAAAAAAATAATAAAACAAGTTAAAAAGGAATAAGTGAGAAATATATGAAGCCAATTTCCACAAGAAAATGGCCTTATTCTAATAGAAATTTTGTTCAATTTCCCAATTTAGATCTGTCAGATTTCATAAGCCCTTGTAAGCTAAGCTTAGCTGTGTGTCAAGAAGTCCTACTAATGTTTAAAACTGTTCCATTGATATTGGACATGCTTTCTCCTACCATGATTTGTATCTGCATAAATCTTGATATAAATGCTACTTATGTGGTTTTGTATCTTTAGGTCAACAAAAATAATAACATGCTAAAAACATTATGCTTCATGAACATAATGTGATGAACAGAGAAAACAACATTTATGGATTATCTTCGGAAAATATAGTTACTGAAAGTGGACGTTTTGGATCAATACAATATTATGAAAAAAATAGCGAAAGGATTTCTTAACACTACAACACTTACATTAAATAAGTATCTGACATTAAGTACTTCAGGAATAGATTTCAGTGTGTTGGTTTAGATGCCTGAGTTTCTTCTACATCACCCAGAGCTGTTTTAATTGCCTTGATTCAGCTTTAGAAAAAATTGACTGAAGTGAACCAAAAGGTGACTTGGTCTGAATAGGTTCAAGCTCAAAGCTTTCATCATATAGGAACGCAGCATAACCAACAGGCTTCATGAGGCTGGCTGGAAAGGACTGATTCTCCATTTTCTTGTTGAAACTGGGAAGCAAGAGTAGTCATGAATGAAAAATCCTTTCATTCAGAGAACGTGAATGCAAGAGAGTGCATGGCTTTGTAGCACGGGGCCGGAGAACTGTATTGGCAGAGGGGTGTTGCTGGGATCCTTGTGTTGAGTACCCAGGGCTCGTCTTTTTTCTGCCCAGGACTGGGTGCATCATGGTCCTCACCATTTCTTATTGGCTAGTTCAGATTCTTCCTTGCTCAGTTACTGGAATTTTTGAATTCATTTTAAAGTAGTTGACATAATATTTTTCTACATATACAGAACATATAACCCACTCTTCTAATTTTGAGTAGTGGAATGGTCCAATTTTGATTTATTCTGCCGTACTTTTTGCAAAAAATATTAAAAGTTTTAAGTGGCCGTGCAGCTCCTTTTCTCTCCCCACAGGAAAATACATTTAAAAGAAAGTATTTACTGGAAACTTGGAAAGCACTGATATTTAAAAAAGAAAATCCAATCAGTTCATTCTAAGTATAGTCTGTGCTTGCAGAAACAAGTCTCAGATGGAGTATGAATAGCAAAAATATCACATTTCTACATTGACTGAAAAATTCAGGATTATCTTTCTAAAATGCTTTCAGATATGTTGATGGGAACCTGTTACAGTGTTTTAGGGTAGCAATTAATTAGAGCTAGCTAGAAAATGATTATCGTGTATTCATGTCTGAAAATGACATCTGTAAGATAAATTTGCAAGTATATTACCACACACAGTTATGTTCATCTATGTAAATATTTTCATATCTGCCAGTAGTTAGCCTACACTGGATACTGTTTTGGAAATCAGCACATGTCATTAGCATACCAGAGAAGATAAGGTACTCCAGGCATTTCTAACAATAAGAAGCACTTGTTATATGAACTCTTAGTACATATCTGTGCACATACTGATCATACATTGTTTATTTTTGAAGATTCTCTTCTGGATCAGCTTACCGGGAAAAAAAAAAGACCTAACCAATTTTATTTTAAAAAATATTTTATTGTCCTGTTATCCTGCTTCCTTTGTAGAAGCTGGTTCACTGCGTGCTTTGTGTTTATTGCTCTTTAGATTACTCAAAAGATGCCTCTAGCTAGTCATTGTAAAAAGTTAACACTTATTGAGCATTTACTTAATGTTTTACTAACAGTTCTCTGGTTTTGTAATTTTGCTGTAAGCACAGAATGCAGTAGAGTATTTGGAAAAAGGTGATGGGTCATTGTTCTGTGGAGCTGAAACAAGGGTCACTTTCTAACTTCTTCCTACCAGAAGTGAAAACACTCTGACCAAAAGGATACTCCATCTCAAGAAATTCTAGCAAAGCTTGTGTTCCTCTTCACAGCCCAGAAACATACAGAGCTTGTAGGTAATAGAGGTCTTTGCTCCTCTGTGCATATCTGAATGTGTGGCACTGATTTACCTGCATTATCTTAGTTGTCAGAACGGCTCTTCACTAAGTCCATGTCTGTTTTCTCCTGCTCTGGAGCCAGTGCCACCTGTGAAGGTACTGGTTTCATGTCCTGGAGATGAAGCCGACGGCAGAGGAAGAGATTGCATTGTGCCGGGTGGTGGTTTATTTCCCAACTGCATAAGAGCACCTTGTCTTCAAAACTAGCATGGCTGGTTTATTTTATCCTGAGGAGTTACATCTGCACAGAGGCCTGGTGAAATGCATTTGGTGACTTATGCTATTATCACGCTTTCCTTAAGAGTTATTTGGCTAGACAGCATGCACAAAGAAACCAATTTACAGCCCGGCGATATTGCCATACTTGTAAAGTGGCCTGGAAGTCTGACTGGCTTTCTAGGCCTTAGTGCATCAGCACATCAGCAATTTGCCTCAGGATCTGGCTCCTTAAAGATTATGGTGATGACTACAGCTTTTAAGTAAATGATCCCACACTTACATTTCTAGATGCAAGCTCCAATTTTGTGATAAATCAAAGCACTTCATGCTCTGCTTCCTGGAGGTCACAGCAAAGCTAAAGCGGATTTGCTTCATTTATGGTTACTGAGATATGTATTTTGTGAATCTCTTTATTTTCCCCTTCTGCCCCAGTGTAGCAGCACAATCAGTGGATGCATTACTTGTAGGCAGTGCCTGCATGTTATGCCAAGGGGGATTCCAGCTTACAGTAATTACATTTTTATAAATACTGTACTGTTCTAAGTTGCCTCTTTTTATAGTTGAAAATACGAAGTTCCTTTGTCATTTCCACATACAGATTTTCTTGAGCTTTGAGAGAAAAAGAGGAGGCATGGCATGGCGTGAGGGGTATTGAATCTTATTTTCTATTCATGACTCTTCTGTTCTCCCTATTGCCCAGAGAAACTCAAATCTAACCGCATGCTTCCAAACAGAAGAACACTGTCCGAGGGGGCAGGATTATACATAAGTTTACATTTTAATTAAAAAGGGGCAAAAAGACTTAAAAAAAAAACCCCAAAGCTTTCCTTTAACAGGGCAAGAACATGTTTCCTCAACAGATACAGGCTATATGTGGAATGCATAAATACCGATTTCTTATAACTGAAGAATTTATACAAGGTACCTGAATGATTCTCTCCAAGGCATTTTTTTTTTCTTTCAGGGTTGAAATACTATATGGCTTCTCTGAGGGAAAATTAATCTACAGTTTTCTATAGAGTACCATGGGACAAAATAAACAGTGCTTTAATATCTCTTCTAAAGGAGATACTATAAAAATAAAAGTGACACATTTTTTACTTGTTTTGAGTGCACAATTTTTCACACCACAAGTAACTATGTAATTTATTGGAAATTGCATATTTACTTTCTTCATTAGTACTTGTAAAAAATAATTGAATTACTTCTAGCCTATTCTAGTTTTATGGAAAATGAAGAATGACTTGATTCAAACATTATTAACTAAATTAAGTAATTCTTTATGAGGCATTTATTTCTAGACTGCCAGGACTTTCAGCTGCAAATAAGCCCCTTAGACCAGGGTAGAGATTAGTTCAGTGAAAGCACAGAGCTTCCCATTCTCACTTAATAACATTCATCTCATTAGATCCTGCAAGATCTATAACTCACAATAACAGACAGAGAACAAGAATTAAAGGGAGAAGGCAAACATATGGAAAGAGATGGAGAAGGCGAGAGTTTTCTTTTATCTGTAAGAAATGTATCAGGCCAAAACTCGGAAACAATAAGGTAAAACAAAGTGCTTGTCAATTAGAGTAAGTTCAATGTATTCTACTAGTTTGGTAACAGCTCACTCTGCTGCTTTTCTATGTTTTTACTACTTGCAAATGTGCTGTAGCGTGAAGGCTACTGGAAAGTATGGCAGTGTACCACAAAGCAGCACGCTACAGTATTTGCCAAAAGGATGGACTGTGATCACACAGTCAACACTGACCAGTTTTATGGTGAAAAAAAAGAAAAATCAGTCTACAATAAGGAAAGAACTGTTCTGTAGGTGCTGTAAATCCTGTGAGCTGGGTAAAATTCACCCTATTACGATCACAGATCCGGATGAAGCAGCTTCAGACCAGAAGCCATTTTCTCTGAAACCTTGTGGAAGTTCCACAAAGGAGGAAATGGCAAAGAACATCTCCAGATGTAAACAAGGAAAGGAGGAAGAAGTAAGAAATATAAGCCAGCTAGAGAAACTTCCATTCTTAGAAAGAATACGTGCACCTAATAATGAAAGAATCTGCTAACATCTAAGTGATAACAGGAATAAACACCCAACAGGGAGTTGTGAGGGGCAAATTATATCAAAACAATTACATGACAGGCAAAGGAAGAAGCTGACAGTAAATACATCTTTTGGTAATGCATTTTGCACTGTGGTCTTAAAATTAAGCTTGGCAAAAGTGGTTTAGGTCAAATCATTACTAGTTTATTAACAGTACATTTTCAAAATAGAAGAATGCAGTGAATGAGACTTGACAGAGATCTGTCCTGGTTTGAGTTTTTCACTAGAGGATTGGGCAAAGGACTTGAAAAGATGCTTAAGGGACCTGTTAGATCAGCCGAGGCATGAAATGCATAGGTGGACATGATTAGAATAGAAAAAGAGTTTCTGACAAATTGAAAAGATAAAGATACTGAATCAGCAGAGCACTATATTTAGATAAGAATAAATAGTTGCCAGAACAAATGCATGCTGACTAGGCAGGAGGGCTGAAGCAGAGAATCTTGTGGGGTTGCAATGGGCCTCAGGATGAGTCAATCATGCCAA
Organism: Edolisoma coerulescens; assembly: GCA_013397115.1. Lineage (NCBI taxonomy): Eukaryota > Metazoa > Chordata > Aves > Passeriformes > Campephagidae > Edolisoma > Edolisoma coerulescens. The sequence goes on from VWZW01006289.1 coordinate 3,891,808, forward strand.
TGTCACAAAAAGACAACCACCACCATGGGCTTTTAAGAATATACCCTGAAACCCATGTGACCCACAGCACCAAGCATGACAGAGTTCAAGAAGCATTTGGACAATACCCTCGGGCACCTGGTGTGACCCTTGGGGTGGTCCTGTGCAGGGCCAGGAGTTGGATTTGATGATCCTTGCGGTTCCCTTCCAGCTCTGTGATTCTGTGATTATACCCTGCTCAGTGTTGGAATGGCCCAAGCTGAAACACCATGTTCAGTTTGTTAATACCATGCTTTTCGCAAGAGGAAAATAGTAGAAGGATGAAAAAGATCAGAAACTTAGAAAATGTGACCTGTTAGAACAGGTTGATTTAAATCACGCTATTTAGCTTAGAGAAAGAGAGACATAACTATAATTTTTTAGATCAATGATGGGAATAAACTTTTTTCCTTTTCAGCAAAAATGTACTTGTTCTGCGTTAGATCAAACAAACGGACGTATAAGTCCTTCTCTGAAAGTAACAAGTACATGGTTCTGACAGGGAATTTTGTGGGATCTCCAGCACAAGAGTTTCCAAAAATAGTTGGAATATGTCTCTGTTATTAATGAAGAAAATAGAGGTGGTCCTCAGCTGATAGATGGATGGGATGATCCTGTAAGTTCCTCCTTTCCTATGTCCTGTGACTTGTGTAGGAACAGCTCACCAAGGAAATTGGTGGCTAGTAGATTTTATCATGGCAATCATGGTTTCTGAAAGCAGAGAACGACTAGCAGAGAAGAAAAAAGCCCCGAGGCCTAAATACAGCTTTTGTGAGACCTTTCATACCACAGTGACGAAACTAATCCATGGGATTGTAAAGAAGCTATATAATCAGTCTCAGTCCCGCCCTTAATATCATACACAACTGCAATGCAATATGTAAGTATAGCATTTTGATAAAACCTTTATTTTTTAATTAAGAGTCTTCATCTGTTTATGGTTTCGAAATAGGAGCTTTTTCAAAATCAGCCACAATGTACGGAAAAAGAATGAAAAGAAGGAGAAAAATAGCCACGACAGTTATTGGTAGTCATGTGTGATATACAGCAGTCTGAAGAGCAGAAAATGGAAATTTTCCGAAGTTCCTCACTGCAAAGATTAAAATACATAAGGAATCTGCTTATTTTGTCTTATAGTCTTAATGTACCTCTGTAATGGTCTGCACGAGTATGAAACTTTCTTTAAAAATGCATTACAAAAATATATTGCAAAACTCAAAGCTTTGCAGTAAGACCCAAATCATCTCTCTCGGTTAAGTGAACTTGCTTAAGACATATCTTCAGGTAATTCTTCGACCCATAAAAATCTCTTACGTGGACAAACAAGATTAACAGCCTGAGATTTCATGCTTTTCAGAGCTGAGAGGCCTTAATGAATTTCTCTCTCATGTGCAATGGCTGCTGCTACACAATTGTTTTTGCAGAATAAAGAGCATAGCCTGGGTTCCAGTCTAGAAGGAACTGAATTTTAAATACAACTGTTCCTAGCTGAAGATTCCTGGAGGTAATGCCATGGATTCATGGATATCTCTCCTCTCTGTGGTTTTTCTTCCTCTTATGTCAATCTGACCTCAGGAGAGTTCCAACTGAAAAGACGGTTCTGGGTGGTTTTTTGTCAATTGTTAAAGTTCTAACGGGTAATGAGTTGACCCCAGCACCTTCAAATATTTTGCAGTCACCATGTCCACAGCATGATGGGGTTTTTTTGGTTGGTACAAGGCTCATATTTCTGTAACTGAAGGTATTCCATGGTCCAGAACATGGCCACACTTTATAACCAGTCTCAGTGTATATGTAAGTTTTATATTGCTTCGACAAATTTAGTGATTAGAATATTTTCCAAGAGAGGGCCATGTTCATCAAATATCTGCTTTCTATAGATAAGAAATGACTATTAGTCAAGGTAAAAGATGGTGTAGCATATAATTAAAATAAAAAAATGGAAGATTTGGAAATGATTGTGGGTAGGAAACGACGTGTAGGGAAGACAGTATTTTTTAGCTTACCAGTGGAGGAAGAGGAAACGGGTTTTTATTAATAAATGTTAACCCAAATATTATTTGCACTTTAGCAGGAGGGGTTTTTTTACCTTTGAGCAAATTTTTAGTATTGGTAGAGAAAAAGGGGAAAGCACCACATTATTAGAATAGTATGCTATCTGTCTTCTGATATATTTGAAAGGAACAGATAGCTGAACAGATTTTACCAGAAATGTTGCCCTTAGCCTCATCTGCCCTAAAGGCTTGACTCCCTAATCTGTGCTCCTCTGGTCACAATATATACTTGCATTGTCTAAATAATTTTACTTAAAATTATGTTGTTCCTTATGACAGTGGGTTTTTTGAGAATGATTATGCTCACCATCCGTGATTTCAGCATCACTGGGTTAGTGTCTGAGCATCAGATTTTCGTGTCCGTAATCTTATTGAAACCACAGAAATTCAGCCTACTATCTTCTCCCTATAGGAGACACTAAGGCAGATGAAGTTGTAAAATGGTTATGGCATCATAAATTTAAAACAGACGTTGTGTATTTTTGTACCCCACCCAGTTGCGTCCTCTCAAGAGATTTCCACAACAGCTTCCCACTACCGCATGGAACAGTTGCAATCCTGCAGTTGAGGGCTGCACAGGTAAAGTGGTGGAATCCTGTCTACTTTGTGCTTGTTCAACAACTTTTTGACGTGCTGTATGAAAGTGTAAGATGGTGAACACGGGGCTTTCTTAGTCAAGGTGCAACAGATGCCACAGGAAACCAGAACACTCTGTCTCACGTTGAGGCCAAGCATGCAAGCAACCAAACAATTCTACCTGCACATGCTCTTCCTTACAGGTTTTCCAAGGCCAAAATGAAGAACATAAAATAATGATTGTGTCAGTAATGTTTTAATGACATCATAGAACTTCTTTTTCAATATAAAGGGTAACTTTATGATGAGCTTAGCAAAGGAGGCAAAAATATTAAATGAAAAATAATTACGACTGCTATTCTGTGTAAATATGGCATTGACAGTATTATATATATTGTGTTTGCCAAAGATTGTATTAAATGATAACTAGCACGGAATTTCCAAACTTCATCAAGCTTTCATATTTCTTAATATGATAGAAATCCAAAAAGATCTTGTCCCAGCTTTTCAAGTGCATGTTAAAGGCTGTAAGTTTTTATAAATTAGAACTGTACAGTCACCCTAAACCCCCACAATTTCTTGTCTCAGGCATTAAAATTTCACTGATAATGCTCTTTTCATAAATCTTGGAATTGCTGTTAAATTATTCATATGGTACTATATGAAAACACATGACAATTTTTTAAAATGTATTCGTCAAGCATCTTTCAATCAGCTGAGATGCCACTCTGCTGGTTATTTTTTTGAATCTTGCCATCTGAATGTTCCGAATAAATTTTAGTTTATTCTATAAGTTTCACTCTTGTTTCCAAGTGTTTCTTTTATGATTTCTACAGCTTCACTTGTATTACCCTTCTATTTTATTTTTTTCTTGTCTCTGTTTCCCCTTCTATCTGCCATGAGCTCTATTTTGCCATTCTTGCAATCTATCGTTTTAGCATTGAAAAAGATGTTCCTTATTACCTGATCTTCCCTGGATGTACTTAACTTTGTGACATTCTTCTTCTCTGAGTGACCTTTGTAATATAAACTTTCATTGCTGCCTCCTGAAAGTGTGTTCTGACAGTAAAGTCTGGCGCACCTTTAATTCTTAAATACAGAAGTCACACTTATTGACATTCCCATATCCCCTCCCATGCTTACATTTCAGCAATATGACAACTGGATTGGGTTACTAAGTTGCATTTTACCTTTCCATTTTCCTTTTATGAATTGTCATACATTATTTCTTTGGTGTTGATCCAGAATGTGAAGAAATAGAGAGTGGGTTTTCAACTGAGAAAGTAATTCAAAAACAATGAAGCAAACAAAAACTGAATTCAATAATAAGAAGTATGTTTGTTAATATGGGGATAAATTGCAAATATCTTTTGGTTATTTCTAGCACAAAAGTCTTTAGAGTGTATTATCAGGGTTAGTCCCAAAAATCAGAAAAAATTTAAAGCACAAAAATGACATGGGGTAGTTCCAATTTCTAAAACACTCAGAGCATCATGAATATGGAGAGGAGCAATTAAGGTAACCCAAACTATCTTAACTCTCTGCTTTCCTCATCACTTTGAGAAAAGTAGAGAAACTTCAGCAAACTGTCAGAATGCAGTACTAGTGTATACCCAAATAGTGATCACAGTCTAGTGTTAGTCCTTATCTTAATACACCCCTCCAGGACTTCGGAGCTTGTTTTATTTTCAGCTTATACTTGTAGGATTTATTGTAACACCCTGTGACTGTTTTGCAGCCTTGAAAGTTCAGGGAGGTCTCTACTGAATTCACTGAAGTTCAAACTAGGAAAAATATGTTGGTAAAAGGAAACCCACATAAAAATCAAGACGGTTTAAAGAAACTTCTAAGTACTTTTAACTTTATTTAATGATTTTTTTTTTTTGAAAGAGCAGAACCTTCAGATTGGATTTTCAGACTATTTCAGAGGTGTGAAAAATTGGACTGAAATTCCACAATTATGATCTTTGCATCAGAGTTTGTTGTGTGTCTGCTAAACAGGAAGTGAGCATGACTGAGACACAGGTTTATCTATATTATAAAAGAAAGTGAGTGGGGAAAGAAAAGAAAAATGCAAACAGAAGAACTGATATTATTTCATTATCCTGATCAGAGCCTTGTGTAAATCCTAATGAACATTTCTGTAATTGTCTTTGAAATACCACAAAAATTACAAGAATGACGATGAAATGATGTTAAGATTAGTTTTCAGAAAACAGTTTTTGTGTCCACTGCATCATGTTTGCAATGTCCTGGACTTAAAAAAGGACACAGAACTGAGCCAGCGAACATTAAGCATCTTGATGATTTCTCTAGGTTGGCAGGAAGAATCCTAAAATACCCAGAATATCAAGTTAGAATAGAAATACTGATAAGGTAGGTGTGTGTGTGTGTGCGCGTGCATGTGTGTGTGTGTGTGTATCTTCTATCCCTGTCCACATCAAATTCAGCTGGTGTTTTCCCATGGACATCACCTGACCACAAAGTAATTTATTCCTGGAAACTTCCAACAGGTTATAAATGAAGAACTGAAGCTCTGTACAAATTTGTTCACTCCTTGACTCCCCATTTCAGTCATATTATTATTTATTTGTGACCTATCATCAAGCTTAAATTTATAGCACTTGTTTATTCAAGTGTTATTTACCTGAATTATTTACTGAACATGTCATAGAAAGAGTTACCTTTTTAATAAACACATGATTGAATTGAATTGGTTGAATAATTACTTTCAATAACAATTTTCTAATCCCTGAGAAAAGACATAAAAATATTTAATAGGAAGGTTATGAAACCTTTAGGTAATGCAGAAAAAAAAATGAAAAGTCTATTTTAACTAAAAAAAAAACCAAAACAAAAACCTTGACCCCAAACATTCACTTCCAAGAAAAGACATTTTAAAGGAAAAAACATATTTTTAGTCAAAACACTGCAGTCTGTTATACTGAAATTATATTAATTGCATGCACTATGTTTTTTCTCTAGCAGGATTCTTAGCAAACTAAACATCAAAGCAAAACAAAATTTTCAGTAATAAATAGTGTAAAAATGTCATGCCCTAATAGTGAAATGTATGTTTCTTCATAATGGGGTTGGCTAGGTAGTTTATGATAATTTAATATAGAAGATCCCCTAAAGTGTTCAGGTCAGACATTATGACTTACCTTTATATGTTAGATATTTGTATTAATAACCTCCTTTAAATCAAGGTGCTTGAGATAAGTATCTCAAATATAGTTTTTATTTTGATAACCTAATTACCATTAAAAATTGCAAAAACTATGCCAAATTATAAAAATATAATCCAGGTTAAGTTTCTAGTCTCTAAATCTAAGCAAACTCCTTTTTAATAGAAAAGAATAATTTCTTCCAATTCAGAAACTACTCAGGAAAAAATGCTATAACTGGATAGCAAAGAAAATTACTTTAGGCAAACATAATGGCTCTTTCTGGCCTTAAAGTTTAAAAATCTATTAAAAACCGCTCCTAATCCCAATCATAACCCAACTCTTTTGCAAGTCTGTAGCAAAACATGGCTTTACAGCTTCCGCAGAAGTTGACAAATATTCTCTTGGCATTCAAGGAAAGTGTATAAGAGCAGGAAAGAACACCCTGATAGCAGAACTTTAGTTTTATAATCTCAGAAGATAAGAACACGAAATTACCATACTAGGTCAGGCTAAATGGTCATGTAACTCAGTATTGCAACTTCACGGGTGGCTACTATAGGGCATTTAAGTTCTCTTTATAAACTTTGACCTTCCGTTCACTTCATAGATTACATATCAAGCCTGGAAAAAACCCAAACAAACACTTTCTTGTTTTATTATTAAATTCTTTTTCTTTTTTCCCCATGCTTTAAAAAAGTTATTTCCATTTTTTATGTGCCTTAATATGTGCGGGTTTTTTCCTGCAATTTGTCTCAATTTTTGCTTTTAATAAACTTTTTCGGTTGGCTGTGAATAAGGAGAATATTTCCCCTTTTTTTTAGAATTATTATTGCTCTCTTTACCTTTTCTATTCAGCTGTGTGGTTGCCTATGGAAGCGTGTGAGAAATACTTTTTGGTGGTAGGAGTGATTCACTGTTAATTTGAATGGCTTATACATGCTCTTTAAAAATTTTTTATCACTTGTAGGCATTTTATCCTTTTTTCCCCTCCTGTTTCTTTTAATTTATTTTTAATTAGCTGCCTTCTTTATGGAAGGGGGATTTTTTTCTGCTGGTCGTCGCTACAGCAGGAGAAGTCCTCCCAGATAAATGTATATCAAAAAATGTGACATTCTGCTAAGCTGATATTGTCATTTTTAAGTAACTCTAGAAAAAATAGCTCAAGAAATCCCCAATTTAATCATCACCACAAGGGTTCTAGCAACATTGTGGTTTGCAGATTGCCACTAAACTTTGTGTGATACATTAATAAGCAGACCTCATTACCCGTTAGCTTCGATTCTTGTTTGGACTCAGCATAAGTCATAAACAGCCAGTAAAAATGTTCAAACCCCAGAATCTTTACTTATTTGGTGAAATCCTTTGCTTTGAGATTATTTTATTTAGATGTCAGAATAAAGGCTAAGGAACTTTATCATGGACAATGGTAAAAGACTCCTTGAAGTAGAAAGAAGAGGTTAGGTCTTGACTCTTATCCTTTACTCCAAAGGACATTCTCCATAAGCCCTACAGAAAAGATTTTTGTGATTCATCCAGAATTCCCTGAGGGACTATGACCTCAGCTACAATTCAATCTGAATACCAGAAATTCCCCCAGAATAAAAATTGCTTCACTCAATCCCGTGTTAAGAAGGGATGATTGATAAGACCGATGAAAAAATAGGGTCTTTCCTACTTTCAGGCCTTCCAATATACCCTCAACAGCATTTTCAATTAAAGCTTGGGCATTTTGCAGTTTCTCAGTGGTTTTGGGTCAAGATACAGGAAAGAACATCACTCTGCTACATTCTGACTCAGAATGAGGTAGGAGTTAATTGTTTCTCTGAGTTCAACTTTCAGATCCCTTTGTCTCATCTCAATGAGGGAAATCAGAGTGACCAACTTAGTGATGATCGATGCAAAACATGACTGAGAACCCCTAATAGCTGACAGCTTCTTGTGCAGTGTAGGGCTGGAGCTGCTAAGGCTCCTGGTGTGTTCCTTTCCAGCTTCTAAGTCCAGGGAGTTTTGTTCTGTTTCAATGCATTGGCGATTAACTGTTGTGGAAAATTTAATAGCGATGGCTTATGCAAATCGTGTGCTCTACAAGTAAAACAAATAAAAATGAGGAAATGTACACATTGTACCTTTGAAAGGTTGGGAGCAGTGGCACAGAAGACTTGGGTTACAATAACATCTGAAATGAGCCTGGGAGTGGGAACATAGCAAGGCCTTTTTCAAAGGAGAGCCAGTTCACTAAACACCAGAGTGATTTAATGCACCATCAATTATTTCCTGCTTGTCACTTAAACAGGCTCCACATATGCATGGCAGGTCATGAGTGCAAAGAGGAGGTAGAAAGCATGATTTATTGGCTGGGGCAAACACCTGCGAATTAAGCAGCTCAGAAATTAGCCACAAGTAGCATATTAGTGCAGCTAATCAGGCACGGTTCAGTATTTCAGTTTCTTGATTTGCCCATAAATAAGGCTGTATGTGGCTGCCCTGGAGCGTTCTGGTGATTAACAGCCCTGACCTACAGTAAAGTGTGCAATCTAAACAATTTAGTGGGATCTGCAGGTGTACATCGTAAGCTTGTTGCCTATAAGGCTGCTACATTCAGTACATAGAAAACTCCTGGTATCTGGATGTCTTGTTAATACATTTAATCACACCATTTAATGATCAATTTTCTTTTCATTCATTTACCAGGCCCTGTTAACATTAACGAGTTATAAACTATGAGGCACTGATGCGCAACTGTGAAACCCAGTTGTCTTTGTCTTATTCAGATGCCAGAGAAACAAGATCACCACTCTTTGCTGTGCATTTTCATATCTCACACCACAGTTCTTGACTTCCATCACAGCTGAAATGACAAGTTGCTACTTCAGTATGTCAAGACCTGTGTTTGGCTGGCCTACCTGTTGATTGCTGATGTAAAGGTGCTGTGTGGAGGAGCCCGGACACAGACAACTGCAAACTGCCGTTCTGGTTTTGCAAAATGCTGAAATAGAAATGCCTGATCACTACATACTGGCATGCTAAGCACATGTGCTGGAGGAGGTTTGGAGTTCTCTTGAGACACTAAATGTGGACTCACATAAAGCTCAGCAGTAGCCATATCAACTTTAACTGTAAGAAAAATTACACTTATGGGAAAGAAAAGAAAGCTATCCTCCCCAAAAGCAAGATACTTGATAAAGCATCCTTGTTACCCAAAGTACTCACAGTAGCCTGCTAATTCCTCACCTCCAAAAATGCACGGAGACATGGACAAGGATGAAGGTGAAGGACTGGTGAGAAAGTTATATCATGTAGCCACACTTGCGAAGGAATGACATTGTAAATCTAGAGCTGTTCACGTTTTCATAAAAAAAAGTGCTGGAACATTTTAGGAAGGAAGCACAGAATCATAAAAGATACATGGTTGAGGAAAAGCAAGGTGACCATTGCTAATTACATTTTTCTCGTGCTGTATGAATAACATGGTAGGGCTTCTTGGCAGCAATTTTTTTTTACACAAATGATTTATTATTTTAACATTGAGAACCTTGAATTATTTGAGCAAAAAAGTATTAAACATAAAAGTAAGCACACTGATAGAGTCCACAATCGTGTTTCATAAGGGAAAACCTTACTCACGAGGGATACATAACTTCCTGTTTCATATTAAGCATTACATTTAATAATGCTTTTTTCTTACAATTTCAGTTTATTTTTCCATCACACCATGCTGTACTAATGATTGCTGGGATACGTGACTCAATGTGATACTGACCTGAGCTGGAATGACTTGGCTTAGGTTTATAGATTGAAAACACCAAGCCCCAGTTCTGGCCAGTTGCTGTTCATAACCCTGTTCATGGAATGCCCTGGTGGGCTCCTCTAGACAAGCACAGACCACATGTCCCAGTCTTCTCACTAGAAGGCCACCCTGTGCCTTGCATGGGGTAGATAGAAGCACCTCTCAAGGCTGGTTCTTCTTCATCTAGAGGTCTTTTTTCTTGTTGGGACTTAGTTACAAAATCTTAAGTTTCTTTCTGAATTCATATGACTTTATATTGGAAGAGAGATAGTTACAGGCCTGCTTTCCATCACTCCCCATTTCTGTTCAGTAAAATGATGCTGAGAGTGTGCACCATGTGAAGAGGAGGGTGGGATGAACGTGGTTTTGAAGGTAAGGTGTTGGAAGACTGGGATATACAATAGAGCAAGATGTCTCATCCCTGTACCTGCCTACCTAAGTTTTCAACCAGGCCTGGGTACTGACTGGGTAAGGACCATATTGCTCAATCCCAGGAAATATCAGCACTCCTGTTGCCTGTCAAGGAAGCAGGAACTCAGAGTGCGAGTCATTAAATTGATGGCATTGGCACACTTTGTGCATTTCTCTGGGCTTTTTTTTGGTTGGTTGGTTTTTGGTTTGTTTGGGTTTTGTTTATGTTTAGTTGTAGACTTTATGTTTAGTTGTAGCAGAAATAAAATGTGACAAAATGTTTTTCCTGGCTGACATGAAAGACTGCTTTTTTTGGAATAATTTTTTAAAAAATGCTCTTTCCTAGTGCATTTTTTCCCAGTGCATGTTTTCCTCCTCATACCAGTATATTATAAACTCATGTATTTAGTAAGAGAGGTAAAGAATTGAAAATGTAAGAGAAGAAAACAGAAACATTATGGAGAACTTTACAATATTGTTATATACTACAGTGACGTTTAGATGAGTTACAAGGTGTGTGTGGATAGAAAAGAATCAAGAGTCTTTGCAAATATTGAGAACAGAATAAAAAATGTTCAAAATATAATGTACAATCTAGAATAAAGATGGCAGTGCAGGAAGAGAATGAGATCTATTAAAATGCTTTAGATGTATCATAGAATTTAATGTCTTTGGCATAGTTAAACACGTCTTTGGCATAGTTAAAGTAAGATTTGAAGGTGTATCTATGATTTTGAAAAGTGCATGGTATCATCACATCACGAGTGTGCCAGAGCTTTTGTTACAAAACAGCCTTTGCCTTTTGGTAAAGGAGATGCTAAATTTCAAGTACAGCAAACTCAAAATGGCTACATAAAACCAAGCAGATTTTAAAAAAAAGGTTAAAAAAACCAGATTTATTGTGGGAACTCTGAAATGATATCTAGATGATCCCCGAGCAGCCCTTGAGATGTCAGAGATGATAATACAGTAACAACATTTGGGAAGTATTTCTAGTTTTACACTTAGCCTTTTGGCAGGAATTTATTAAGGCAGAATAAGCCTGTGACTTTTCAATTCCAAGTACAATTTGTTTCTCTAATATATCTGCAGGAGTAATGTGTGATGGAATTTTTCCTTTGCTGTGCCCAGTACTCGAGGGTGATGATGTGCTATAATAGGTTCTCACAAGCCATATCTCAACAAGATAAAACACAACACATGTACATCTGTGGCCCAGTGTCAATGCCTTAAATGTACATCAGAAATGCATTAAATCTTCTGATTGCTATTTTGTTTGTACAGCTTGTTGGTTCAGACCTTCCTCTGTAATGTACCCTGCTGATTGCCTTGAATTATTGGCATATCCTTGGTAGAACAAGCACACCTTGTCCCGAAATTCAACATTACAGATGTGGCTTGAATCCTTTCCTTTATTAGTAGAAACAGAAGAAATGTTCTTTGAGTTATTCCAATACGCTTCCTGAAAGCACTGATTTCAGAATGAACTGGGTGTAGCAAAGCTTTGGACCAAAGATAAAGGCATGTGATATCACACCAGAAATTCATCCACGCAGTTGTTTGTGTGCATCTGTGTCTGTGCCTATATATATTGACAAAACCATGTAGAAAATAAAGTATTATGGACAGCTATGGAAAATAGTGCATCAGAAGAGGCACTTTTAGTTTTGGACATGCTTTCTGGGCCAGATTCTCAGCTGGTTTAAAGCTGTACATCTCACATCAGCTTGCTTGTTCAAATGTGAGACTTTCCTTTTTAGAGAAAGTAAATATTTTAGAAGTAATCTTGACCTAAACTGTAGTGGAAACCATAGTGTCTGATACAAATAAAACAAGTGTATCAAAAGTAATATTAATTAACACCATCGAGATTCAATCTCCTGTGTTCCTACAGCATGATTTCTGTGCAAAGACAGCCTGCTGAAAGCATATTCCTGGGCACAAAGATACAGGGATGCATCCTTGGGGTTTCAGTTTATGTCAAACCACCTCATAAGGTGTCCAGCATGGGATGGTTACTGCTTTTGTAGATGAAGTGTCCCTTTTTTCCCATTTGTCACCAGCCTTAGCTGTTAAGGGTTGTGTCTCTTGTGCCTGCATTGGTACTGTAAGGCTGATAACCACTCCATGACCTGCATACCTTGTGGCCTTCGGACTGATCAGATTGGAGACGTTACTGGAGGGAGTCTTTTCTCATTGACATCTCTGTGTCTTCTTTCCAAAGGAGAATCATGGTAGAGTTACACAGGGAACAACAGAAGTGTTTGCCTGGGAAAACACACTCAGGCAAATCTGGTGGCCTTCTATGATGCACTTATGATGTTGGTGGTTAAGGGAAGACTGGCTGGCGTCATCTACCTGGACTTGAGCAAAGCATTTGACAGTGTCCCACACAACATTGTATCTAAACTAGAGACGTGGATTTGATGGATGAACCACTTGGAGAATAAAGAATTGGCTGCATGGTCACACTTGCAGTTTTGCAAGGCAATGGCTTGATGCCCAAGTGAAGACCAGTGACAAGCGGCTTTCCTCGGGGGTCAGTATTGGGAACAGTATGGTTTAACATCTTTGTCAGTGACATAGACAATGGTCTTGAGTGCACCCTCAGCAATTTTGTCAATGTCACCAAGCTGTGTGGCGCAGTTGACATATTGGAGGGAAGGGATGCCACCCAGAGGGGTCTTGACAGGCTTGAAAGGTGGGTCCAAACCTCATGAGGTTCAAGAAGGCCAAGTGCAAGGTCCTGCACCTGGGCAGGGGCAATCCGAGCCACAGATACAGGCTGGGTGGAGAACAGATTGAGAACAGCCGTGGCAAGAAGTACCTGACTTGGGAGTGTTGGTGCTCAGCATGACCTGGAAGTGTGTGCTTGTAGCCCAGAAAGTTGACCATAAACTGAGCTGCACTAAAAGCTGCGTGGCCAGCAGGGTGAGGGAGATGATTCTCCCCCTCTGTTCTGCTCTCATGAGACCCCACCTGGAGCACTGCATTAAGTTATGGTGCCCCAGGATATGAACCTGTTGGAGCAAGACCAGAAAGGGTCCAGGAAGATGATCAGAGCTGGAGCACCTCTCCTATGAAGACAGGCTGAGAGAGTTGGGGCTGTTCAGCCTGGAGAAGAGAAGGTTCTGGAGAGACCTTACAAGAGCCTTGCAGTGCCTAAAGGGGGCCTACAAGAGAGATAGAGAGGGACTTTTTACAAGGGCATGGAGTGATAGGACAAGGGATAAAGGCAGGTTTAGATTAGATATTAGGAAGAAATACTTTATTCAGATGGTAAAGAGGCACTGGAACAGGTTGCCTAGAGAAGTTGTGGATGCCTCATTCCTGGAAGCGCTCAAGGCCAGGTTGAATGGTGCTTTAAGCAACCTGCTGTAGTGGAAAGTGTACCTGTCCATGCCAGGAGGATTGGAATCAGATGGTCTTTAAGTTCCTTCCAACCCCAACAATTCTATGAAGCCACAGTGGAAGTTTTATTAAAATTTCAATTTCTTTTTGGCTTCAAAAGTAGATTTTCACTCTTTTCCATACAAACGTATAATGTGATTTCAGTAGAATGAATTCATTTCCACGATCCATTCAACACCTGATTAATTCATATTATTGAGGCAACAGAGATCTGATTAACTTATTTGTGTCTTACAGTTCATAAACTCTGTTACAGATAACAATGTGAGCCACTGCTGATTCTTTATGCAATAGAAAAGCTTTAGGAACATCAGTAGAGACCTGTTTTTTCATTAAATATGATTGTAATCTAATTTAGTTGTAAAAATCAGCATATTTCTTGAAACTGGCATCCTACATCAAATAAAATGGAGCTTGACAGCAGCTTTTTCGTCTTCCTAGCAGAACTGAAAAACAGCTTTGAGAAGCTTATTGTGCTGGCCCCATTTTTGGGTAATGTCCTAGAAACGTTTCTACATATTTCTAAGCGGGTGAGGTGTATGACTCAGTGAACTCTTCTGAGCATTCTTAACCAGTGCTTCATTACTGTGAAAAAAACCCACAAGGAAAGTATCTTTTATCCAAAAGGTGCTTTGTAAATACATCCGTGCCCTCAAATTACAAAGCACTCGTATCAGAAAATGCAATGACAAAATACAGGGTCAGTGCTTGGTTACCCTCACAGTAAAAAAGTTCTTCCTCATTATCAGATGGCACTTCCTATGTTTTGGTGTGAGTCCATTGCTTCTGGTCTTCTAGGCACCATGGAAAACAGCCTGGCTCTGTCTATTTGCATCCTTCCCTCAGGCATTTGCACAGTTTGATGAGTTCTCCCCCATAACCTTTTCTTCATTCTACAACCATGGACCCATGGTTGACTCATAAGACCAATTGTTGGCCCATAGGGTTGATTAAGTTCTCAGGTCCTTCTCCATCACTGGCAGGACCTAAGGGAACACTGTCTTCTCCAGTGTGCCACATTCTCTGTGTCACATCGCCACAACAGATAAGGATGTGCATGCTATGAGAAATTTTGCTGGCCTCTCCTTTGTGCTCTGTTTTACTGAACTAGGTGATACTTCACACTATTCACGTTTGCATAAATGTCCTGGCATTTCTGGTGCCCTGAATGTCTTGGGAGAATAATTTTTTTGGGAAAAGAGAAAGACTTCTGAGTGAGTTAAATATAATCCGAAAACAAGTGAGCAGACAGATGGAGAATATGGTCAGTGATTCTAAACACAGAGACTGGTACCTGGTAACTGTCTCCTAAAGAGACTACTGAATGTCATTTCCAGCATATCTGCTCTTCTGTAATGGCAACTCTCCTTTGGGAGTCAGCAGAAAGACTCTGCGACCCATTACCTAGGTGTAATGAAGAACTTCTTTTGGTCAATTTGTGTAATTTCTGTGAAACTATTTAAGGCAAAGAATAAAAGCCCAGTGTTTTTTCAAGTCAAATATATGATGAAAAGGAACTGAAATATAGGAGCACTGAAATAAACCAGCTGAGAATGCGCTGATTAGAATAAAATGAATGTATAATTCATGTGTCATACATAAAAATTAAAATATTTACTAAAGTTAGGAATAAATGCAGGCAGGTATATAGCTACAAGTTGTACAGCAACACAGTAGCCCACATTTTTGTGAATTTAGGGAAAGTCAGTCTCATGAAGTGAATGCCAGAGATTTTAATTAATAAGATAGAGTAAGTAATCAGTACAAATTTATTATTGAGAGGGCAACAGCTTATCCTAAACTATTATAGCCTAATATTGGTTGTTGGAAGAGTTGGATAATTTGCAATGAATAACTGTTATAATTTTTCCCCATTTTGGGTTGTAAAGAATTTAAAAACTGTATCTGACATCTAAAATATATTAATTTACCAGAACTCTTTTACCTTAACACATTTCAGAGTTATTTCTGAACAAAACATTACAAATTGTACATTTTATGTATAGCACTGTGTTCTTCTGAATACCAAAGCATAGTATTGTTTTCACATATAGAGAAGAACAGAGCTAACAGAGTAATAAACAGGAAATTCTTCTCTTCTGTGAAGAAGATGTTCCTGAACAGTCACATGTTTCAAGATTGCAATTTTGGGCATAGGCTACTAAATTTACCTGTATTCCACTCTTCAGGTTTAGTTCTCTTTGGATCTGGCCATGAGGTGGCAATATCTCTGGGACACAGGTATTTTTCTGTCTGATGATTTTGTGATTCATGATTTGTGGTGTGGATTTGTGGAGACTATCGCAAAACTGGGCATACATAAAAAGCTTCAGTAGCCATTGTGTTCAGCTCTGAAATGTAATCTTCACAAAGCTGCCACAAAATATGCCTCTCTTCCATTTTCAGTTGATTATGCCTAAATGCAACAAGATGCAGATGATTAAAGTTCTCTATTTTGCACAGTCCTTGTGAGGACTATGTGCTTTTGCTTGTAGTACTACTCAGTTACTGGCTGAAGTTTTCTATCCAGGTGACTAATTTCCTTTTAATAATCTCGTTCTCTCAAAACAACCAAAAAAACTCCCTCTTTTGTAGACCTTCATATTTATATGTCGAGGAAAGTCCTCATGATGAAAAGTCACTTGAAATGAAATTGAGTGTATATATAATGTTAATAATTTAATTCCGTTGCCTTCCATTATTCTTTAAACTGAATTATGAGACCCTATTTGCAAATCTCAAAGTGCTCTATGAATTACAAACAGTGGCTCTTAGCTAAAGTCCCATAACCAGACACTATATTACCACACAAGTAAAACTTCAATTACAGCTGAAAGTGGACGTGCCATTTAATGGTAATAAAACATTATAGTAATAACGTAGCTATCCTTAAATCAAAGAAATTCAGACCTAAGTTGCACTCAAGAGAAATCCAAAAGTATTAGGGTACAAACCACTCCAAAGACTTTGCTTTTGATCTCTGATGATGCCTCACAGTAGCTGAAACCTTAGGATTTCAGAGTACTAGCCCTTGAGATCCAAATTACATTAAAAAGTTTTTAAAATCGTTAGATTCCTTCTGTCTCCTTTTAGTTCCTGTCGACAGATAAAGAGATCTGTATCAGTTCTAACAGAGGCTCTTTCTGTACAGCCAAAGCATTTTTACAATTACAAGGACCATAAATGAAGGACATAACCAAACTCAGTAAAGTAATAGAGGTGGACACTGACATTTGTCTGTTTCACATGCATAAATTTTCAGACAGCCTTGGTCTCAAAAAGCTTGTGGGTTTGGTGTCAGCAACTTAAAAGAAAAAACAAGTAATACCAGGATTGTATGGTTGGTTTGCTTCTAAAATAGGTGCTCCTACAGTGAGCTTGAATGGGTATATCAAAAAGATGTGCAGTAACCTTCCCTCCCACCTTACTCCCCCCAGGATGGACATGGAGCTGTGCTGAGAAGGACTGCAGTTGGCCAGTCTGCAGGATCTCTGTGGGAACTTCTGCTGCAGTCCTGTATGCATTCCAAATAAAGCAATTTAGTTTAGGAGCATCTGCTTTTCCCTGTTGCAAGATACTGCTAATCAGCTAATTGACATTGTTTCGCCTCTCTAATGCCAGGGGCTCCTGAATAAAAACATTAGTGTTGCCGTGGTGGATCAGATGAAAGAGACCATCTTATCCTGATTTCCATTCTTCATTGGTGACTAACAGCAGATGCCTAGGGAAGCGGTGATAATTCCCTCTGTGCACCCTCCTAGTTGTGAGCAGCATGTGGACTTGGTGAGTCAAAGATGGTGCTTTTTTGATTTTTTTTTAATGTGAACATATCCAAGAATTTCTGCTTTTGCTTTTTGTGTTGTGGTACAGTATCACTCCTTTAAATGCAGTATTTTGATTCACCCAGGCCGCTTCTGATTTTATATCAGTTTCTCATAAATCTATTTATAGACTGTTATTTTTCTTCCATATGGTAGTTATTATCTCTTTAACCATTTGGTTATCGCTTTAACCGTTCTCTTTGTGGAGAAACTGTGCCACAGATCCTACTCTCTCCCTCTCCCAGTGCTGTTTTACCTGCTGTTGGACCAGAATGTCACCTGAACGAACTCTTTATTTTCCCCTAAATAATGGTCAACATTTGTCCTAGGCATTTCCATGTACCTAGGCATTCCAACTTGAGAACTGTGAACAACTTAGTAATGACAGCTTGTTTTGAACACTGCAGATGCAAATGCAGGTTCCTACCAGTCTGCATTATTGACCTACCTCTCCAGAATCACAATTTATCATTGTTTTTGTTCCATAATATACAAATAGGTATTTGTGTCATACCTCAGAATTTTAATTAGTTTTAGAGCCTTTGATAACTTTGTAAAAGTCCAAATATAATATTTCAACCAGACCACCCTCACCTTCAGCCCTACAGAGATAATTAATAAACTGTAAATGTTGTGCTTCTCTATGAATACTGGATTATTTCTTCCCCGCTGAATCACGTTTTCTTGAACCCATTGTTTCTATACTTCAGTAACAGTTTCTACAGGTTTACTCAGGTTTAGTGCCATATATAATGATCTGGAGTTCCCCAGATACATCACTGCACTGGAGCCATTTAAAAAATTTGGTATCCTGTATTTGCAAACAGTTACACTTTTTAGAAATTGGTATTATAGATCACAAATCCTGACAAAACTAACATAAGCTAAATATAGATGTGTAAATTGATGTTTGGAATCACTGCTCTTGAATTTCCAACAATTTTATTTCATCCTATTCTATCAAGTGCACTGAATCTTGTTTACTTCTAGAAAATACTTTTTTTTTCTTTTTCTAAAATGTAACATTCTTATTACAAAAAAACATGTATTAAACCAAATTCCCCTGTGGAAATTCTTGTCTAGGTTAGAAAGAGTAAAATAATGCTTTTTTAATAGAAGGTCTCACAGAAATGTTATGTCACTGTATTGTAGTCAGAGAAAATTTTTAGAAAGATAATGATGACTCTCTAATATTATTTTTTTTCTCAGATTTTTTGGTATGTTTTTCTGTTGGACAATATTGGGCAAACAGTATATAAAACTACTGAATTTCCATGAAATATTTGACTTTTCTTCAAAAATGGTGGTTTATATTATTTTTGCTAAAAAATGAGAGTGTTTTCTGATAGGGAATGAGAACAGAATGTGTCATGCTTAACACTGGGGTAAATTAGGTAGTAAACCAGACACTGTGTGGATGTGAAGAAGAAGAAACGAGTGACCTAACCTTTGATCCAAACTCCCACAAGTGTAGTGCCACCTTAGCACACAGAACACCTAGAAATCACGTTAGTACATTGTGCTGATGCTTCTTCACTATCTGTCCTCTTCCTTGAAAAGAGTTGGACTTACCGGAGTCACCTGGTCAGTTTCGTCACAGAGGAAGAACAGACTTGCCAAGTAGTTGCAACAATTTTATGGCGAATGTAAAATGGCTCCCTAGAAGTTGCCTTCTATCAATGAAGATTGGGGTTAATTAACAAGTTTGCATCTTGAGAAATGTGAAAGTTGTTTCAGCTGAAGCTCAAAGGCTTCCTCTAACCACATAGTCAAACCCAAGGCAAGATGACTGAAGAATTGAAAAGATTTGCTTTAATCTTATTAACCCAATCTTGCAGCCCAGCTAAAGCTACTTTAAACTCCTTTTACATTCCTGAAAGAAGACAAAGTAAATAAGTATATCCATGAAAAAGAAGCCATGCTGGCTTAAGAATGAACAACAGAAGCCTGTGGATCAAGAATCCTTCCAGCTTCACTCAGTTCTTCCACTTTCGGTTTGGAACAAAGAGAGTCTTTGTTGGGATGATGCATATTAATAGTCTGTGACAAGTTATAAATATATTGTGGTTGAGTGGATTTTTTTTACAATAGATTCTTGTAGTGTTTATCAGAATTGTATGCATGGATTTTAAACAACCTGAATACATTTTTGGGATTATATCTCTGAAAGTTGACATGATAGGCAATAATGCATATTTAAGATGATACAATGTAAAGTCATTTGGCAAGTCTGTGACCCAGTAAGGGAGAAAAGAAAGTATTCTTAATAAAATAATAAAAAAAACCCCAACTAATTTTTTATTATGAAAGAGACTTGAGAAGTTAAAAAATGTCAATTTCACTCAATTTTCACTACCTTTTGTGGCTTGAATTTAAGGAAGGAAGAATAACTGATAGTATCCTGATTTAATATTCTGTGTTTTCAAAATATAATGTCAGTGAAAAAAGGATAGTATTGTCATATTTCCTTGACAGTTAACCCACAGTTATATCTTTCTGTAGGGACAATAAAGTTTGCTTCACAATACTCTCTTAGTTCCCCTTTGGAGGAAGCATATTAATGGTTATAAAGAATAGTGTAAAACTTTTATTAATTCCTTATAATTAACAGTGGGTATTTCTAGTGAGACTTATTTGAATAATTTGAAAAAGCTTAGATTCTTAAATTACTCTAGAATCTCAAGGAATGACTGCAGTGATCAATGTTACGATGATTTAATTTGTTTCCAAGGGAAAAATGTGTGCCTGCAATTTGAATTTTATGACATCCAGAAACCAGAAGACTTTGCATATGAAAACCAATGAAAAAACACCAAATGAAAACAACTGGTTTTGAATATCTTCCACTGCTACAATTTCTTGCAAATATGAAAAAAAAGAAAAATGCAAAGGTTTTTTTAAATCTTAAACTGTAAAATTTAAGATTGTCGTCTGAATAGGAAAAAAATAATATTTCATAATTAATAAGATTGTGACTAGCACTCCATCAGAAACCTGGTTTTGAGTTCTCTCAAAACATGCCTCTGGCTGAATACTGAATGTATTAAATGTATATTAAAATGCATGTTATTTGAATACACCCATGGTGCCATGTGATCTGGATGTCTCTGAATAAACAGCTTATTCTCACCATTATTTTTAATCAACCAATCCCTCTGCCATCAATAAATCTGATCAGCTTTTTCTCATGAGTAATAGAATTACTGAATACACTGACCAGACTTATTCACTAGAAATGATCCCACCAATTTATTTTTTAATATGTTTGGTTTTGAGATTTGCCAAGTGGTTATTTTTCACTTCACACCATACCTATTCTTTTGATTTTGTATGCTGTAGTTTTTTTAAAATAGTGCTAATATCCAATCATAGTTCAAATATATGACAAAAAAAGAAGTATGTAACTTGATCACCTTTTATTTTTATGGCCAAGTAAGTAGAGAATTTCTGAGCACATTCTAAAAATAATTCATTTAATTTCCAGTAAGTTTTTACTTAAGGATCTGAGATAGCAACCCAAAGGAAGTATTACTTAAAAGAATCACATGTAAAATGTTAACCAGCATCTGTTAGAGGCTTTAATTTTAGTTGCAAGACTGCAAATCTATTGTGGAGCATTTTAAGGTCAATGAAGGTTAACAATACTTTAAATATATATATTTATTATTTGGGAAAACAATGTCCAGTAGATATTAAAGTAATGATTGCCTACTTTTAAGAAAACCCAACCAAACAAAAAACCCAAGTAAGTTATTTTGTTAGTTACTTAGCTTACTTTGTTGAAAGCAGAGGGGTAAGGGAATGGTGGCTTATTTTACTGATCTTGGTTTAAGCTTTTAGCATGAAATCCAAATTGACTGCTAAGGAAGGAGCTGCTGAGAACTAGCATAGACAGACATGCTTGAGCATGTGCCTGTCTTTTTCCAGACTCTGGGAAACCTATCCACTCTGGAATCATAGAAAAGAATGTTAAGCTTCCTTCTGGAGAAGCAGATTAGACTTCTTGAAAATATAGTAAAGCACAAAACCTCATGGTTAAAACCTCTGCACAGTGTGTGGTGGCCTGGATTCCTCAGCCTCAAGCTGTTTGGACCAAGACATTCTGCCCTTTAGAGTGTACCTGAACCACCTGACTACAATAAGAGCCTTGAAACTGTTCCTACACATGGCAAAACCTTGCATGTCCACAGGGTTTAAAGAGTGAGAAAGAAGACAAGAGAGAGCAAGTTCTGTAACCCAGCAGTTATGTAGGATATTTTCATGGTATCATAGAATGGCTTGGATTGGAAGGGACCCTCAAGATTGTCTGGTTCCACACCACCCACCATGGACAGGGAAGCCACCCACTAGATCTGAACTTCTAGTTCTAGTCCTGGCAGGCCAGAGCAAGGTCTCCATAGCCTTCTCTTCTCTAGGCTGAACAACCCCAGCTCTCTTAGCCTGTCCTCACAGAAGTGCTCCAGCCCTGTGATCACCTTTGTGGCTCCCCAGCATTTTAAAATACTATTTGCCAGTCCTTGCTTCCAGGTTAGTGTTTGCATTTTGTCCAATGACTGTATGATAGGTGATCATTGCTATACTGACATTTTACAATACTATAGGAGCTTCTAGAGAATTACAGACACACAGATGTAAAAATAAGTTTCATGTAAGGGAAGCATGAACAGACTTGTGAATGAAGCATGATTTTGATCAAAAATTAAGATCCTGAATAAATGAAAAAAATTCCAAAAGTGACAGTTTAAGGGTTTATCCCATAAGTACATGAACAGCTCTTACACAGTAAGTGTTCAAGACTAACAGGGGAAGGGCCACTTTGACATTATGCCTTGTTTTTAAAATACACCAAAAACCAGTTTGCATATCTGAGACAGAAGAGTAGTCTATTAGTTAAATAACCTGTTTTTTAACTTGGTATTTGATTAATTTTTAAAAATTGTGAAAGCTCAGCTAAAGTATAACAACTTTCCTTGTTCTATATCAAAACAATTTAGTAACTCTGACATTCTATATTTTCTGTTGGCAACTGTGCTTTACCACAGATTTGGCTTAGAATGAGTTTGGATTTATAT
The DNA here is from genome assembly GCA_013397115.1 of Edolisoma coerulescens. Lineage (NCBI taxonomy): Eukaryota > Metazoa > Chordata > Aves > Passeriformes > Campephagidae > Edolisoma > Edolisoma coerulescens. The sequence continues at coordinate 3,914,128 of VWZW01006289.1, forward strand.
AAAACTTGCCTTATAAACTTGGTCACTTTTGAGGGAAGTGCACCAGTGTTTTGAAGGCTGGTGAAAAACATATTTTGATGATTTGTGATTTTTTTTTTCTGCTGTTGGCAGATATTTTTACATATAATATTGGTGATATTTTTACAATGTTTTTGTTTCAGCATGGAAAATGAAGAGATTCAGGTTGTAAATTGCTTTTCAATTGTTCATTTATGTGGGAAGTGCAGTCTGCAACTACTTTAACAATTTTGGATCCTTTTGCCTCTTACAAAAACATATTTATTTTCTGGTCTATTTTTTTGGAGGGTGTGTGTTTGGGTTTGTTTTGGTTTTTCTTAAATGCTGAGGACTGTCACTTCTCCTGGATCTCAGTTATGACCTACAGGGCATGTGGTTCCTTTGACATGAAGTTTATTTTTCTAAACCCACAGCTTGATATTCTAGCACTTAATTCCAGAATGCAGCTTAAATCACAGAAACCATAATATGTCAAATGATCCTACACTTGCAGGGGAAAACAGTAAGTAATGAAAAAGCTATGATTGCTTTTCTGTCCCTCCAAATGACAGTTATCACCTCAGTGACCTGCTCCGGGCGGACCCATCTAAACATGACACACTAAGGGATAACGTCATCTAACAGGGTAGTTATAAAAATCAATACAAAACCCATTTCAAAGATACTCTGTGTAAGAATCCTGGTGTAACGTTTATTTATTGAATAGGCCTGAGGAAAAAAACCAACAACTTTTCTGATAGATATGCTTTACCTCCCAAGCAAAGGAATTCTGTAGGTAAGCAATAATTGCATTTTTCAATCTATTATTTAGTCTTGCCAAAGCTCAGCCTAGAATCTAATATGTGGATGATTGCTATAACTCAATTATGAAACCTAAGCAGAGCTCTAATGCATCTGTAATGCAAAAGGAGCATAACAAGACAATTGACTGTACTTCTTTTAGCTGTGGAGTAGCTGTCTGTGTTTGTGCAGGGATGAACAGAAACAGGGAGGGAGACTGCGATATTGTATTTTTCACTGAAGGATTAGGAATGTTCTGTACTTATCTTCACTCATGAATATCGAAGGTATGGTTACATCATTGAAACAACTGCAGGCTCACAACTGACTGAAAGTAGGTTTCTATTGTTTGCTTTCTCAAATGACAATAATACTGAAGCCTGGAGCAATTTTATCCAGTCATATCCCATACACAGGGCATGCGATTTGATTTGCTAAAAAGTCAGTTAAAAAAAGCTAGTATTTATTTTCCTTATCTTTACCAAACTATTTTCAAATCTGTGTGAGCTTTTTAGCTCTCAGGAAGTAAATAATAAGGATATTATGTATCTTCAGTTTTGATTGCTTACAAAAAGATGCAGTATAGCTTGATAGCTTTAAAAAATATCATAAAGATCTTTTTTCTGGATATTAATGTGAAAGCATGTTTGTATTTAGAAAAATATATGGTCTAACAAATATTGGGATTTTTTAGTGTTGACTTTTATTGTCAATATTTTGTTTTGTAGTATAATATAGGATCTTATTTACCTTCACACTTAACTTAGTTCTGGGGATTCCACATTCATATTGAGAGATGTTTGATCACTGAAATTTTCTCACTGAAACTGTCTTGCAGACTTTGAAACAGAAATGTAAGGAGAGGATTAAGGAAACAATGTAACAATTTCTAGGGCCACTCACAAAAGTGTAATGAAATTCTGGGCATTCTGGTATACAAGGGTTGCACTTCCAAAGTCAGAAAACATCCAGTCGTCTGTCTGCACACCTAAAACATCAATAAAATTCAAGAATGAATGTCTCTGATAGTGGAATCTAAATGGGGATGCTCAGAAATATTAGCTCAATTTTTTTCTGAAGCATTGATCTGCTAAAAAACTGATTTGACACTCTTTATATCCTTCTCAAAATGAAACAGTTTTGAAACAAAAAATTCGCTTTGCTTCATTATCTCTACTTTCCATCGCTTCCTGCAGATCAGCTGCCATATTGCACACAGAAAGAACCTTGGCATCTGAAATAAAATTTACTGAAGCAGACTTTCCTGTGAAACAGAGCCAGTATTCTCTTCCTGAGTAAACTATACCTAATTCCATACCGTGTTACTTCCAAAGACATGAACTGCTGGGATAATTTGAGTGCCTTGGGCCTTTATATTCAATCCAGTCTGAGAAAGTCTGAAAAAAAAAACCTCTTAGAAAACAGCATCCCATCCAAAGTATATCCAAGTTCGGAAGAAAAGATCTGCAACAGTCTGCATATATGCCATATGAGTGGCGTGCAGAAAGATACGATTTTGATTCTTTCTAGTGTACTTTTTTAATTGGCACAACAGACTGTTTTGAAGCCAATTAAAAAAAAAAATAAAAAAATAGTAGTGTTTTAGTGTTCATCTTGTGCATATTCAAGTTACATCATGGAAAAAGAGAGCCCTGATGAAATTGGCAACGTAAATCTAATATTGAAACTCAGGTCTTATTAACAGGTGTTAAGGAGGGGTGGGAGAACACATTTTTTGAGAACATGATTAACACCTGACTTTTCTTTAAAAAAATTAAAATCGGGAGAACAGAGAAAATCCATTGTCCATGATCATTGACTAGGAAACAGCAGCTAACAGCGCCCTTTGGCTTAGTGGCTGCTTTGTGGAGCTCTGTTCTTATGTTGCTCGGATACAGATGTTGATATACATTTTTTCTTCTTTAGAAATAGTGATTTCTTGCTTTCATCTTCCAGCCCCTTGTTCAAAGCAGTATTTAACTGCCAGGAAAACTTGAGCATAAGTCAGGGTGCGGGAAGGCCTCAGGACACTGACACCATATGTGGGAAGTGGTCTTTTTAGCTAGCTTGACATTGTCATGGTTGCTGTCCTAAAGGTGGTTACCTGAAAACATAATAGGATGGGACATTTATGGAACTATTGCTTTCCTTCATTATAGTTATATATCCCTATTGGAACAGGGAGGGCACATCTGGTTTAAAGATGCCTTTAATTAGTGCATAAACTTTCTCTTCAAGTAATTAAAATTAGAATTTTGGTTTCAGAAGGTCTTCATATTAATAAAACTCTTATGAAAAAAGTACTATGGCAGTGCGCTTGCTGAAATGTCTTAAGCCACAAATATCCAGCTGGAAAGGATGTTTGGAAAAGCTGTTTACAGGCTGTACCGAATTATGAGGTCAAGAGAAAAGTCATTATTGTGAAAGCCCAGTTAATGAAAAATCGATCACAGACCCTTCTAAAGGTGTCTCAAAACCCCTCGAAGGAGCAGGGGTCTACAGCTGTAAAACAGCCCAGTAAGTAAAAGACTCAGACCCTGTGTGACTGTTTGCCCAGAGAGGACCAAGAAAAATCTTTAGCAGCTGTTTTTCTGATGTGTCAGTGTGTCCTTTGAGAAGAGTAAATAGCTTTATATGAATAAGCTGGGATAGTATAAGATGTTGCTTAAATCAAGGGAAGTTGCTTTAGAGAAACCCCTCTGCAGTGCTGTGAAAGAGAAGATGCTTGTCATGTGGGAAGCTGGCTTGAGCAACTTGTATACCTCTCTTACTATGGCTGTAAACAAAAGTCCTGACTAAAATTCCAAGATATGCACTGATGACGGGAGGCACAGGCTGCTTCATAGATCCACATTCATCCTTCAGGATAACTCACCAGATGTAAAGTAGTCTAATAGTCTTGACTTTGAAGTAGATGTTGTCTAATGAAGTGACGCTTCAGGTTTGAGGAAGAACAGAGATTCGCAGGACTCAACTTGAGAATTACTTTATGACATCTAAATGTTCCTGTAGCACCTTAATAATGTCAGAGGGAAGGCATGATAGAGTCAGATTTTGAAAACTGGGGTCCTCTATTTACCAAGATGGCTTCATTTGTTTCCACAAAGTTTTTGAGGGGAACATCTAGGAGAAAAACTGAACTCTAAAAAGTGTTGACTCTTCCAGAGAACAAATTTCACCAACACTTTGCTGAAGAGACCCTCCATTTCTCCAGGTATGCAATTGGATACTACAACTGTGAGGTTGCTGTGGAGCGTAAGGGTTTAAGGGAAACAATTGCAATTGCACAACTGAAACACCATGACATGGGCATGCCACCATCTCAGAAGACTGTGTGTCCAAGAGATCAGATTGCAGCAATATTAAAACTCCCTTTCTGTTCTTATTAGAGTTGAGCTGAACCTTGCATGCTAGTCTTCTTGGATGTTATTCTATGACTTAGTCTCATTATTGAATTGTTGTCTAATTCTGGCATCATATTGTTGCTTTGATCAGAGTGTAAGGGGGATGCAATATTTGCTGGAGCTGTCACGTTTTTTCAATAAGCTCATTGATTTCTATAGATGAGTATTAGAATGTTTGCATCATAAACCACATTGCAGAAAACAGACAATATAAAATATTTGAGAAGGCATTCCTAGTTTTTTTCTTTTTGTAAAGATGGTCTATACTAAATTCTTCCTCCTACTCTGAGCACTTTGTTCTCTGTCCTCTCTCTTGCTTCACATTTTTTCTTTCCTCTCAGTTGCTGTCTGAACCTTCTCACATCCACGAACACATACAATCTGTCTCTCAAGAAAGCATGATGTGGCTTTTAAGTATGCAGTTAATTTCTTTGTATCAGTGCTAAATATTCAACCATATCATACATCTGTCATATCCTGAAAAGTGCTGAAGAAATTCTAAGCATCAGACTTACAGTTAAAACTCATTTCAATTTAAGAACCACATTGTTTCACAGGACTGGCCAACTTTGTGTGACCACAGTGAAGCCATTGTAATTTCCTGGGAAATATGTCAAGACACTGGCAAAACATATCCTATTAAACAAAGTGGAGAAGTAACCACAGCATTTATAGAGAGCCCAGGAAGTCCTTAACCAGAAGCAGCCAATCAATCAGTGAAATTAAAACTAGTTGTGTTGAGACACATGAAGGTAGTCTCTATCTCAATATATCAATAGGGGGAACACACTGAGATTTTTCCAGTATGATAATGAGCATCTGGCTCATATTTGTAAACCAGTTAGAGACTCATTTATATTAGAACTGTGTGTTTGCCCTTTTGCCCTTATTAGTTGTAAAGGAGGTGATATTCTACAAATAAGGTATTTAGCCCCATTATATTAATCACAAAGTACTTTCCGACTGTAGTTTTAGCTGCTGTTTAATGCCAACATGGACCTTTGCATTTTTGAAAGGGGAAATTTGGTCCAGATCAGCCATGATCAGGGCAGGAGGGGTGTGAGAGGGTTATGCAGTTGAATGACAGGTCAGTGTCTTGTGAACTGAAGCATGCAAACTGTATGAGGCCACAGTAATCATGGGGAAGAGATTCAGCTCCCTTTGTTTTCTCTCCTTACCCAATAAATTCACACTTGAAAAATGTCAGCCAGATTTTTTAGCTCTATAGGTATTTTAATGCACTCGTGAATTTTTGATATAATTAGAGATACATGCAAAATACTACAGTCTTGTGTGTATAACCAGAGTAGCTGTGCTTGGTAACACAGTGTCTTCATGTTACACACCAGGATTTCAGAGTAGCCTTCTCAGAAATTAGAATCAACCCAGTCAGATCAGGTCATAATGTTAAGTATACAGTATCTTGAGGGAAACTCAATCAAACCCAACCAAACTTTTTATAAGGCATCACAAATCATCCTGTATTAGCATCACATGGATTATTTATGAAAATGCTGTTGCTTGTCTGACAACCTAGGTGACATTACCTCTGGAGGATGAGCATCACCATGGCAAAACAGACATGTCACTATTAGACATTAGTCTACTGTAACTAATTTATAAGGCTGTCCTGTAATTTGTTTTGATCAGGCAGCCTGAATATAGTTGAAGGGGATGAAAGGGAGGAGAGAGTGCAGGGAGGGAGAAGAGAGAAAGAAAATCCAATATTATCATTAACTAGAGAATTCGAAACTGTAAAAAATAAAGCAAGAAAATGCATAGCAATTTTTTCATCTCCATAACTTCTGTCTTTACACACAGACATAGATAAGAACAAGTTTTCTCTCTTGGTCGTGGAATTTTTCCATAAATTTTTCTAACTATGTTTTCTATGCTTTGAATTTGTTCAAGATACTATATGATAACCATCCCCCTGCTTGCAGTTCTTTTTTTTTTTTTAAACAAAGTACAGATGTAGTCCAAACGTGGCTTTGTGAAAATGTCACCAGAGTTAATCATGTTACAGTGAATGTCATATCAAGTTTGTCTGTCAGGAATTAAAAGGGAGTGTTTCAAACTGAGGCTTACAAGCCAAAGCAAACATGTAAAAGTGTAAGCTTTGGGCTGTGTCCCTTCTGACTTAATAAATTCTTCAGTGGAATACTGCAATTTAAGTCATCTTTTCTAAGGCCAGCTGATAAATAACATTAAATAAGAAAGAAAGAGTCAATAGGATGTGAATGAATATGAAATAGTGAGCATTTCTTCAACTATAATTAATAACTGCTAAAAAGAGAGGAGAAGGTTCTATAATTACATAATAACATCTCTATAATTACGTAATAACATTTCTGACCATAAATGACCTTGAGAGGATCCATTGTCATGGACCCTGCTCGTGCCTGTGTTGGGATACAAAGCATTCTTTTGAGCTGAAGTTTGCAAGGCTGTGGCTCCAACTTGTAACTCAGTTTTGAAGGAACATATTTTCCCTAGGAAGATTGCTGTTCTAAAAGGAAAGGTATTCTGTTCCGAATCAGGGCAATGAAGGAGGATATCAGTTGTTCAGGGAAATTACCAGCACTTAAAAGGCCTCAAAAAAGTGGTTTAAATATTTCTAAAGAGTTCCAAAGAAAATTATTCTGTAGTCAGAGAAGATGCAGCAGTTGACACAGAGACTGACAATTACACAGAGACTGACAATTTTGGAGCCAGAAGAACTATGTTTAGCTGTAGTAAAAGAAACCAAAGGGTTCAATCTGCTTCTTTTTTTTTTTTTTTTTAGGCAACATCCATACCTTTACTTCTTTTCTTCAGTTTTCTTTCACAGTATCACAGCTGCAGAGTAACCTGTATCATAGTATTATATCAGTATTAATTCAAGTAGTAGTAAGTAGAGAGTTAACAGTAAAACATAAATGAGCTTTTCTTTATATTTGGAAGCACGAGTGGTTAGGAATAATAGATGGAAGAAAGGGATCGCTCATTTGGAAGATTTATTCCTCTTCTTGTGAGCAGACGTATCACCTTTGTTAACAATTTTGCCCTAAAAAATCCCATCAAAATTTTCCTCTCCTCTTCCCCAACATTTACCAGACATTGTGCAAACCTAGAGGAAAAACTGCTCCTGTCAGAATGTCTAATCTAAAATAGAAAAATTAATAACAATAAAAAAAAATAAATAGGGGAGAGATTTGGGGATAAACAAAAGTATCAAGAACAAGGCCTGCTTATACTAATTAGATTTGCTTTTCCCCTTGTATTTTGGCTACTCTGATAAACTCAGGAGGAAAGCAAGACTAATACATGGGCATAATTTGTCTGGTGGCAATGTGAGCTTTTCCTCTATAATCACGTGATAATGATTTCTTTTCCTGTTTTTACCCTCTAGTGTTGAGGTTTCATGCTGTGGTTTCTGTCTCCAAAAACCATGTCTGGCTGTGTCTCAGATCTTTAAAATCTTGGTAGGCACATCTGAAAGCAAAAGAAAGGGGCTAAAGAAGGGAGAGGATGAATTAGCCCTTTCAGCAGTTACAAAATATATTTGTTCTATTTAAATAGTATTACAAAATGCCACCAACTACTAGGAAAGCATATGTTCCCATCAAAATAACTTAGCATAATTTTATTTGCTTGAGCCACTTTTTCTGGTACATTGTTTATTGATTTCGGTAGGTCCAGTTTTTTTTAGTCCCAGGTGCAATATTCTTCAGCCCTCCAAGTGAACAGTTGGCATCACTGGGAATGATGCAGTGTATTCTCCTATTTTTTTTCTCTGATTACCAAGGTATTCAAATAACACAGCAGCATGGTATGTTTTCTTCCTGTCCCTTCAAATCCTTAAATTCTGGTCTATTTGCAATACAGTTTTTACCGTATATTAGTCAAATTCTTTAAAAAACCCCAAACCCCAAAACCCAGAAATATATTCTCTAGAGTTACCATCTATAGCGACTTTATAATATTAACTAAATTCAGTGGTATAAGAAATTAATTAATATTGCCATTGAGTCTTGTATGGGCAGCCCTTTTGAAATATCTACGATGAAAATACTAAAAAATCAAGACAGTTTTTCTTAGCTCAGTTAATGACTAAATTCAGGAGGTTTTTCTGTACATTGCACAAAAAGTTACACTGCTCCCAGGTGGTTATTGCCCATGATGATTCTAAAATCCAAGTTTAATATGTCCTATTCAAACAATCCAGAGTTCAGATATCTATAAATATATGAAGTTAGGACATACCCCTGGTGAATATATTTACTCTTTAAAGGCTATTATTGTGTGGCATCACCATTCTAACGTGACCTTCACATTGCACAGAATGCAAATAGGAGCAGCAACAATATACCCCGTGTACATACATTTCTATTGTAGGTTTTTTGCTTTTCCTCATATACTAAATTTTCATGTTACAGCTTGTAAAGTTTCAACATAAACCAAAAAAATCCTTCAGCAGAACACTTACCTTTATGGAAACACACCTTTTGTGCAAGCTTTCTCATGCAGAATTCTGATTCTGGGCATTGTTTTCTGGCATTCATACATAGCAGCATATATAAATACACATGCATACAATATTCTTTTTAATCTTGTACCCAAAACTTCAGAAAAGTAAAAGTATGTCTACACTATAGATAACAAAAGTAAAAGCACAGTAAATTAGCCTTCACAAAACCCCATGATGTTGCTGTGAGGCTGATTTCAGTCAATAGTTGAAAGAGTTTGCTTAAAATTGGGCTGGGTATTGCAGCAGGTTGAAGTGCACATATAGTATTAGAAACCTACTAATACTTTTACAGTTTATTATTTTCCTTTCCCTAATAGCAAGATGCACTATTGCCTTTTGTGCCAATTTTTACATCAAATTTAATTAAAAATTTAAGTTGCTTTTGCTACATAAGTTGGTTTCGTTGTATTTAAGCCTGTAGTAAAATTTCTAGTTTATTCAACAACTGGATTGTAGGACAGGTGCTGGGGGTCACAGCAAGGTTGAAGAACGCAAACAATATACTCAGAAAAGCCTTTTAATTAGTTTTAATAAAGCCATTTGTAGCATGCTAAAATTATCTTTTTGAGAAAGACATTATCAGACTCCTGTTTATGAAAGATCTCTTCAACTTGAGTTATCATAATGTGAGAAGTACTATAAATGTTTAGTAGCAGTAGAACACGAGAAGTTTGCTTTTTTTATGGTACTAGTTTAATAGAAGACACTCAGAATGATTCCTTCCGCAAATAGGAGCTATTATGTTTGTCTTTAATTTGAGGCCCTTTCCCAAAATTCCCAAAATAAGATTTCTTGCAAAAAGATGTGTTAAGTAATTTCACTAATTAACCAATTTACAAGTATCAGCCCAAGGAGAACTTGTGTCTAACAGAAATGCTTGTGGAGGGTTTTTTGTTTTATTTTACTTATGATAAGCCAGTACGTTTGGAAGATGAATAACAACATTAATATAGATGCTGAGTTATTTGAAAGCTAAGCTTTTTGTGCTGTTCATTATCAGACCTGACTAAATCTTCAGAACATGAGATTCTTGTTTATTTTTCTCTATTTCAATTAGCTGCACAGTGAGATGCAGAATACCTCCTCTTACAGAAGACAGAGATTTGTGACAAAGAAATTGCAAATATTGTTTGGTTTGGACATGTGTGCCACAAGGTGTCTGAGATTTGACATTCAGCTTAATGCAGAAACCTCTTTGTTGTTTGCCCCATGAGAGGAACATGAACAGGTCCTCTGTCCCAGCCATGGATACATGAGCAGACATCTCCACTGATGGAACTTTATTACTGTTGCTTCCTCACTGCGGCATGTAGGACCTCAGAGAAAATAATCTGGGCCATGCTGTTCCTCTGCACCTTCCCCTCTAAGCCCCAGTTACTGTGAAAAGGATACCCAGGCCAAAAAAGCATAAAGCACATAAATATTCTTTGCAAGAAAAATTTGTATCCGTAGAATCGCTGCCATGATTCAATTGCAATCACAAAATGGAGCAATTGCTTAATCTCTGGCTGGGCAAATACATTACAAAGAAAACCCCACAACTTCACATTTTGAGCATCCCTCCTTTCATTTCCTCTTTTGTTCACAGTGTCTGAAAAAGCATAGGAACATGTAGTACAGAATCTATGACTTTCCAGGGAGGTAAAATATATTTCTAAAACAGTATATGCCCCACTTTCTTCAGCTGAGAAATTTAGGTAAAAATATTTCCTGAACCCAAAAGAGTGTTGTTAGGTAATATCCAATAAAACAATGTCAGGAAGTCTTTCTTTTTTATGAACTGTTTGAGAAAAATGGTAACAAAATATTATTATTTATTAATCAAATAACCAATTATTTATTCATCAAAGGAAATGAATACTGAGCTCCTGTTACCTACATCATGTCTTAATTCTCTGTTTCATATCCTGGTATTTGTAATTAGGAAAATGAATATTACGGGTTTGTCTAGGAGATGAAAATGTCCTCATTGCAAAAATGCAACATAATTAAAGTATTCACTGTAGAAATGATGCAGGATGAACACTTGAATTAGGTGCAAACCATCGTGGATTTCATATTGATAAGAATATGCAAAATCATATATAAAATGACTTTCAAGACAAACTTTAGTTTTTGTCAACAATAATGCTTTTATGCTCCATTTCTATCTGAAATAGATTTTGTGGTGTTAAAAAACCATTTCAGCTCAGAGTGCGATTTTCCCTTTAGTGGTGACATTAATTTTGTAGATTGTTTGTATTTGCTTCATCTGGTTGTCTCTTTTCATAAAATTTGGAGGAATTTAACCTTTGAGGCCTTAATATATGAGCCACATTTGACTGAAATTAGTCAGTTTGTTCAAAAGTTATTGTAAGGGGAGGGACAATTGTTTACCAGATGTACAAAACAAGAAAGTGGTTCATACAGGCTCATTTTCTAAGAAATACAATGAAAAATAATGACTGGTTATTGAGCTAAGTTTTTGATTTGTGTCATACCTAGACTTTCTGTTTCCTTTTTTTTTGTTTGTTTCAGATAAGATACATACATGTTCAGTTTGTTTGACATAAAATAAAAAAGTATTATTATTATTACTAATATTATTATTTTTATTTTTAGTAATTTGTGAGCTTTTCCTATTTGCTATGCTACCAGAAATGTAGCTGTGAAACAACTTCAAAACACAGAAAATATTCAGGAGAATGCATCACCTGCGTTGATTATTTTTCCTCAGCCATTACTTGCATACCCCAGACCAGTAGTAATACTGTTGTAATGGTACTGTCAAACTAAGCTTCCTTCAATGAAACAAGGAATTTCTTATACTTCATCTGAAATAAATATGAATCTTGAAGAATACCTTTTCCCAGTGAATCTGAAATGGCCATTGGATTTGGACCAAATACGTTTAGAAATACATGGACTCAAGATACGCAGGCTTGGGAGGGACCAGTTATGACGTCAAGCACACTTAGGTCACCAGATTTGTCCGGTACAGTAAAAAGCAGTCAGGCAATTAAGTATCTCATTCTGAAGAGTTTCCAGTTTCCTTTCTACATGTGACACATGTAGAGTTGTCCACTCTGATTTACCTTCTTCTCAGCCCCAGCTAATTTCTAATTCTTAAGAAATGGGTGGATACCACACTTTTCCTTGTCCTTTATTAAAACTATTAATGGTTAGCAGAAAAAAAGTCTCCCACAGCAAGGTAAACCAACAAATATATTGCCATTTTCCTCCGTATTCATTGATCAAGGTGATCCTTTACACATAATAGGCAGTCTGTTTCCTTCTTTCAAGCAGATGACAATAGTGTCCCACCTCTTGTTTTAATTCTTTCCTGGTGTGTAGATATGGCACTGAGGGACATGATTTAATGGTGGATTTGGCAGTGCTGGATTAACAGTTGGACACAACAAGGTCTTTTCCATCCTAAACATTTTTATGATTCTGTGATTGCAAATGCTGGCACTCCTAGACCAAGAGATATGTATATAAAAGAATTAGATTGCAGTTTCAAAATGAAAACAAACAACAAGAAGAGAGGTAAGTAGAAACTTGCAAATTGACCAAGCGTGCAGAAGGATTGAAAGCTGCAGCCTAAGGATATTGACCTGTTCTCAGTTCCCAGATCATTAAAATGCAATAGACAAGAAGTGTTTTCTTTATCTGCTAAAGCCTGCTATGCAGGTAGCTGGTCCAATGGACTGACAGAAACAAAATGTTTTCTGTCTTCTACATCCCTGTTCTTTTTAGATATTGACCCAACTTGCAGGAATGAAACCTACATAGTGAAGGCTCCAATTTTTATCGAAAGCACAGGCTCCTTCCAAAATAACTAAGGTGGCTTCCTAAATTACAGAGCAGAATGTACATTAGTGTGTTTTGGAAATCTTCCCCAAGGGTAAATCAATGGACCCAAACAAGTCTAAGGTAAGACCAATGACTTTTTGAAAAACAGTGAGATCTGTTAATGGTGAGGCAGACAGGGGGTATTAGAGATTGATCTTTATAATTGTTTTATTTATAGCTGAATGAAAAACTTGCTAACTATGCATATGAAGAAAGCATAGAGTTATTTTTATTAAGCAATCTAATTCCTACTACTATCTGATCTTACCACTATCACATCTACTAATCTTACTGCTGTTCCTGTTATTTAACCTGTTACTTATGGGGATTAGGATCTTCACATTGCAGCAGTTTTATTTCATTGATATCTTTTAGACCATTTGGAATCTGGAGAGATAATATTCCCCACATTTCCTTATGGTTATCACAGAATCACTGAATTGTTAGGTTTGGAAGAGACCCCTGGAGATCATCTAGTCTACTCCCACCACCAAGGTAGGGTCATCTAGAGCAGGTGACATAGGAATGCTTTTAGGTGGGTTTGGAATGTCTCCAATGAGGGAGACTCCGCAACCTCCCTGGGCAGCCTTTTCTAGTGCTCTGCCATCCTCAACATAAAAAAGTTCTTCCTCATGTTGAGGTAGAACTTCTTGTGTTTTAGTTTATGGACATTGTTCCTCATCCTGTTGCTGGAGACCACCAAGAAGAGTCTGGCACCAAGCTCTTGACACCCACCTTTGAGATATTTAAATGCATGAATGAGATCCCCTCTCAGTCTCCCCTTCTTCAGACTGAACAGCCCCAGCTCCCTCAGACTCTCCTCATAAGAGATACTCCACACCCCTCATCATTTTTGTGGCCTCTCCTAGACCCTCCCCAGTAGCTTCTTGTCTTTTTTGTGCTGAGGAGCCCAGAACTGCACTCAGCATTCCAGATGTGGCCTCACCAGGGCTGAGTAGTGGTATGTGATCATCCTTGTTCTTGTAAAGAACTCCAACAGCTCTGGGAAGCAAGACATCAGACCCGAGTTTGTTTAACTCTGCAGCATGTATCAGATCACACTGATAAGAAATTTTTCCTTTTTTTTTTTTTTTTTCTGTTCCACATTCTTCCAGAGGTTCAGCATCAACAAGATCCTCTGATAAGTCCCGCATAGAAAAGGGGGTATTTTGGAGAATCCTTCCTATTCTTCTCCACAGGGAAAACAGATGGAAAACATGTGCCGAGTTTTCCTACTATAACTTTATCTCTTTGAACATTCCTTCTATATTTGGTTACTTACTGGCCTTACAGGTGCTTTGGCAACTTTCCTGTTCCTGATGTTTTTAAAATAAGGTTTATTAATTTTACATCTTTTGGACATTTTTCCCTCAAGCTCTTTCTTCTCTTCCTTTGTGCTTTTAATTTTCATCTATTGTGTTCAGTATAGCATCTTAAGTCTTCACAGAAGTCTGCCATACCACTAAAAGGATTCACATGAATTTCAATTCTACAAGGACAGATGCTCTGAATAAATACCTTTGCTGCTACTGTGGAAAAGAAGCCATCGAAAACTGCTGCAGGAAAAGTACAGACTCTCCACTAACACTTCAGTGGTAAGAAAGATGTATAAGAAACTGATTTTTGCATGGCTGAGAAGTAGTGACTGGTTAATCAGCAATCCTTATGTTGAGGAAAAGCTGGATGGAGTTGGTCATTGGTTATAAGAACTCTTGCTGTGTGAACCAGAACCAGCTTACTTACATTCAGAACACTTGACACCTCTGTAGCTGTGACACATGCATAGTGTGGAGGGTAAGAAGATATTAAAAATCAGAAGGAGGGATCCAACACAGTCTCACATTTAATCAATGCTTTAGTCAACCTTTGGACTTTAAATGTCTGATTCATTATTTTGAAATTTTAGTGTTGGACTGGTCCACGGGCTATAGCAGCAGCTATCTCCTCCTTGATTTTTTTGAGGGTTTGTTGCTGACATACTTAGTTGACAGAACAACGATCTGATCCCAGAAACTATTTAAATATTGTTTGATTATTTCTTGTTTGCTGTTTGTTTGTTTTCTTCCTTAATTATATGCTTGTTTCTTCCTTAATTATTTTGTATTTCTGTATATGCAGTTATGTTTTTAAATTCTTGTCATTGTGCAATGCCAAATTCATAATTTTGCGTAGGTTTGGCAATTACTTTTTCACTGTTTATAGTAGTTAATTATGGTCAGATTTTATTATTTTAAATATAATTAATAAAATACACCATAAAGAAGAATTAACTTTTTTTTTCCTGATATGAAAACCTGATGACCAGACCTTGGGAAAACACAAGGGGGAGCACAAGGCAGGGCAGAAAATGTTTTTCATTGGCATATATTGTTGTGAGACAATGAAATCTGAATATTGCCTATCCTGATCCCCACTGGGATGCCTGAGTCCACAGAATGATCCTAATTGAATTTTCCCTGCCTAAATGGAGTATGCCCTGTTGTGAACCTGCTTTGAGCATGATGACAGGATGGGACGTCTCAGAGCATCACTTCTGTGAGACCCAGGGCCTTCCTTCTATTACCTCTATTATCTAAACAAATAACCTTGGACAAATCAATTTACATTAATCCAACCTCATGGTTTAAACCTCTCTCCTTTCCTTTAAAATGTCTCAATCAAGTTTCAAGTGAAATTCCTTGAACATTTATCTCTTAAAATGTTCCTGTGTATTACAAGAGAAATCTGTAATATTATTATTAAAAACACAGAGATGTTTAAAAGGGTAAATTAATGCATGGGTCATAGCAAGTACTTTCTGCTTTCTAACACTGAGCACAGAATCCCTTAGGAACACTTGTGTTTTTATTTATGCTAAAATGAGTTGGTTAGTGAGATTAATCTTGGATTTTTACTGTTTTCTTCTTTCATTAAGCACATGAAGAACTTAGTATTTCAACATATTGCTGTATAAAATTAAAAATCTGCACTCACAGTGAGCTTCAGTCATATTCACTGCAGAAATCACACAGGATTATTTTTCTATGATGCTTCCTATGTAAATGCACTTGAAGCAGAGAGCAGTATGAACAATGGTTCTTCAAATTTACAGCGAAGTTTTTTGAAACTTGATGAATTTCATTACTCCAGTAGCTCATATGATATTTTCAAGTCTTGCTCTTTTTTTTATCTATAAAGGATTTTATCTAGAAATTAGTCTAATGTAGCTTTCTCTTATTTTGAAAATTACAGATCAGTGCATGACTATTTTCACACATCCTGAGTTAATCCATAATCCTGTGTTTGTGTAATAATTCTTGTTCTTTTTAGAAGTTATGAGAGCTTTATGCATAACAATAGCCTTTTTTTCCAGTTAAGCTCTTATGTATAGTATATTTTAGCTATTTTTCTTCTGATTTCATATTCAGTGAGTAGGCACTGACAAGGGACACTAGGAGCCTTCTCTTATCCAGGCTGAACAGCCCCAAGTCACTCAGCCTTTGTTCATAGGAGGAGGTGTTATAGCTCTCTGACCATTTTTGTTACTGTGCTCTAGACACACATGGTTGTTTTATACTTTTTGAGTTAGAGCAGAGAAATTGTGGCCTTATCTGTGTTGCAGACATAACAGAAGTTCAAAGATTTTCTAAAATGTGAAAAATTGAATCTGTCATTGCAGCGTTTGTATTCTTACAGCGCTTTTTATCACTCCTTCAAGAGGAAGGAAGTATTCTTCAGTTAAAACCAAGGGACTCATGGTTGAAAATTTCTTATTAGCTTCAAGTTCTTCTGTTCTCCCTAGGCAGTTTAGCTCTCTTTACCTTTTGGCAGAGTGGCACTAGGATGCTCTTCAGCAACCCTTCTTCCCTATCCTCAAGCATTGATTCTGGATTGCATGGGGCAATCAGCATCCTAAATACATTTTTCCTGTGTTCTGGTGCAAAGATAAACCCTGAAAACCCCACTGAAATCCTTCTGGAAATATGCCAGTAGTTAGAGACAACGCGTGGAGTGAGAAATATCCCAGCTGGGTGAGTTGTGGTCACCTTGCCCTCACCAGGCCTGTTGGTGTCACGGCTCAATAGCTTCATATATATCTTGCTCTAGTAGCTCTGCACTGCCTTTCAGGCTGCAGTGCAGGCATTAGACAAAATTATTATCATAAAACCCTCAGCTGATGCCTTTGTGCTGCACTCTAGTCTCTACAGGGAAAGTTTTATCACTTCCCTCACATTTTAATTGTATGCATTCTACAGCTGGTAGCAAGATGTCCGAACCAATGACATAACTTGACAAGCCTTTCAAAAGATTGCAGTGACTGGGCTGTATCTATTGATGTGAGAGAGAAAAAAAGGAGAGAAACAAGAAGAAAAAAAGTAAAAAGTTTCTTCCCAGGCACTTTTCTCCCCAACAAAGCAAAAAGGTGAAGATTGTATAACCTCTCTAGCCTGCTGCCTGTTTATGCAGTAAATCTATACCAGTAGGAGATTTATTAATTTAACTGTGGTCTTGCATATAAGAATGATATGGGCAATCTCAGAATACATTTATTAATCTAATAGAATGATTTATTGGAAATGTCTGATAACCATATTTTGTAGTTTAGATAATTTTTTTCCTTAATATTGATAGTTTTTCCATGTCTTTTTATTTAAAAAAGACATCTCTGTAGACCCAAAACCCAAAAAATCCCCTGTTTAGCTGGATGACATAATTTGGCAATCAGCAAATTAGAACAGCATGTTGCTTCTGATGAAAAAATATTAAATATGTGTCTCATAACTCTGCTGCTGAGGTTTGGTTAAACACATAACCTTTATTTGAACTTTTCTCATTAATCATGGGGGGAAATGTAGCTATTTCACATATGGGACTATGGAAAAAGATAGCATAGTCATTTACCACTGTGGAGTGCTCACTTCCCAAAGAGGTAAGATAATTTCTGCAGGGAGAGTTGACTAGGCACAGGTTAAATACCCACATTGGCTTTCCCATGGAAAGTTCATGAAAATGACTTCTTTTTTTCCCACTTGAAAAATTATTAAAAGTTCACCTTATTAGAGGTTGTTAAAAGCTGTTAATAATAGCTCAAATTTTGCAGGATTTTTTCTCTTCAACATGACATCTGTTTACTATGATGGACCCCAAAATTGTCTTCTTTTCATTTGCAGTCACTCCCTCATTTTTCTTGTACTTAAATCTGCAGCCTTCAGCTTCACACAGACAACTAACTAGTTTCTCAGACAGGAGGTTTTTACCCATGTTGGTAACCCCCTCTTTTTCTTGCCCCAAGTTCTGCAGCATCCACCAGCCACTGTTTATCTGACTTTTACCAACCTTTTGTTCCTGAGTGTGAGAGGCTGGCTCGTTGCTAGATGCTGTGACTCTAAAGAAAACAATGCCCCCTGAGTTTAAAAACTGACCCTATGCTACTGAAACACTCTATACAAACCCTCCCCTGAGGGACAAGCACAGTACTGCGTTACACTGAAATGTTGCCATTTCCTTCCGCCAAAAAATACAGGTCCAGGATTCTCCTAACAAATCAAATCCCCAGCTCAGTCCACTCTGACATACGTGGAGATTAAATTTCATCCTCCTGATGATGTGGGAATTTGGGAAATTAACATTCAAAGCTTTTAGTTCTAAGAGGAGTGGTGTACCTGTCAATTTCAAATAACGACGTGTGATAAGACTGTGATCTTACTGAGTTTTCTTAGGAAACCAAAGCAAGTGTATTTTAGATATATACACTTAAACTAATCATCCTCTCAGGGAACCACTCATAGCCTGCCCTCCATCTGTGTGGACTGTGTATTTGGGCTGTAGGTAAGGCATGAGACTATGCAAATATGATTAGCAGGCAGTGCTGGGTGTTACTGTCACTTCCTTCATTTTGGGGTGTTTTTTTCTGTTAAATAAGAATGCTGCTAGTGCAAATGTCTCCAAAAACTTGTAGTACCTTGGACACCAAGCTCTCTAAGTACAAAATACTATCATAGATTTATTGAGGTTGGAAAGGGCCCTTAAGGCCATAGAATCCAACTGTTAGCCTAACACTGCCAAGACCCTAAGTGCTGCATCTACATGTTTAAATACCTTCTGGGATGGTGATGCAACCACTTCACTGGGCATCCCATTCTCATGCTTGATAACATTTTCAGTGATGAAATTTTTTCCTAGTATCCAATCTAAACACCCCCTGGGGCAATTTGAAGCCCTTTCCTCCTGTACTGTCTCTAGTACTAGAAAGGACCAGTACAAGTACTTGAAAGATAAATCTTTTGGCTATGAATCTCCTTTTTTTCCACTTCCTAAGTAAACTGCATGTAAGCACCAAATGAGACCTGTGCACCACTGTAGACTGGAATGATAGGAGCAAAGACTTGACTATGAATAATCATGTGAATGCTCTAGCCAAGATTTGGGGTCTTCTGCAGGAATTGCAGACTCAGTTCCAATGAGCATCTGCAAAAGCAAGGGTTCAATGCCTAAGTGTCTCTCATTCCAGATGAGTGATCAAATTTACAAGGCTATGTAGTCAACATCTTTCCTTTGGTCTCGGTGAATGTAGGAATACTGATGTAACATGGCAGAATCCCAGTGAGGTAGGGAATACTATCTGCAGTAGTCCCCTGGGATGGAAATTCAAGTCTGTCCTCTAAAATGCAGAGAATGTACTTTCAAGTCAGGGACTCCACCACCTCTGGTGACTCTTTGCAGCATGAGTATCCAGCAGCTCTAGGACTGTGCTTCCTCTTGCTGTTTGCAGACGAAGGGTTTAGTACAATTCCCGCTTACGAAAAAAAAAAAAGAAATAATTGTGGAAGTAGCTGCCTTTCAGAAGCCCTAGATGGTTTTCCAAAACTCGTGAAAATTATTTAAAATCATTCATAAAAATCTCTTGCAATAAACAGCACCGCATGTGTGATGATGAAGAGAGACACCTGAAAGCTGAAAATCACTTCCCAAATACATCCATTGGCTCATACTTTGAGTTCCTTCCAGTCTTGTGGATTTAGAAAGACAGTTCAGACAAGACGAGCCTGATATATTACTCTAGTTTATTCCAGTTTCACCCAAAACAAGTGGAATCATAGGCTAAATTGTGGTGATGAAGTTAAAGGAGCTGTGTCTCATTTCCACTCTCTGAGATGTTCTGCCTAGTGCAGGAACTCCTTGAAAGGGAGCATTTAATTAGGGATCTTTCTGCAGGAGTCTATGATGCATATTTGCTGTGAAGTATAAATTCTTCAGAAAGAAAATTCCACACTTGGAGAAATATTTGTTTTATTCTTTACTCTTCTGCTTGTAGTGACCTTTTGATATCTTTTCCTCTTTGTGAATAGCTTTGGGTAATCTTTCAACATATTATGCTAAACCACTGCAGGTTGTAAAGAACATGCACTAGATGACCATTGATTTTTCTGTTAGTGATCTTAAGAAGAGAGAAATTAATTAGCAAACAGTGGGATTTGTCTGCTCTACACGTTCTGCCCACTCAGCTTTGAAAATGCCTATCAGGTGAAATTGTTAATTAGTCAAAAGACAGGAAAAGCACTGAACGAATATGTAGGACCATGTTTCTTGTCAGAAATATTTCCTTTTGGATACAAAATGTGGCTTATAAAAAGTTATTTCAATATTTAAAGCCTCTGTGCTAGTCAAGTGGCACAAATAGTCTAAAAGAAAATGCAGAAAGTATATTAATTTAGGAATTAGCATAGTTGAAACTGAAAACAGTTGACTACTTAATGAGTTGCTCTTCGGCTTTCAAAAATAAAAAAGTAAGTCATATGTGAAACATGTATCTGTGACCATGACTTATGTGGTAAGTGGCTCTCTGGGTTGAGTTTTGTTTATATGGTAGTATGCAAGTACCTGAAGAATATGCAATTCATTCTGCCTTTGAACCCTGTGAAAGCTGATGCTGTATGTCCTGAACCAGGGCTGCACAAAGAACCTTTTGCCAGTGAGATGAAGAGGCAGTCTTCCTCCAAATGCAAGGCATGGCGGGTTCCACATACCCTGTTTCAGTGAATTTCAGTAAGGGAAAGTGAGAGGAAACTGCAGTGGTGTGTGTATGGGGCTTCAGCAATGAAAGAAGACGATAAAAAGAGGTAAGAATGAGAACTTCACTATCTTTGCCTCTTCTGCCACAAGAACGCTGAAAATGCTTTGTAGATCTGGCCACAGAGGTAAATTAGGAGAGGCAATACTTAGTTGGTGAATCACGGAACAACAGAGTTGAACAGTTCAACATAACGAAAAGTAGATATTTTGAAGAAAGATTATATGCTTTGAAGATGCTGAGAATATAAATATTGAAATAAATTTCTCTCTGTCTTTATGCCAATTAGATGGCGGTTCAATCACAGCTTTAAAATACCTCTGTTGTGGGCAGAAGTAACAACAGCATACCCTGTCTTAGTCTCTCTGTGGATCCAGCCCAAATGCTACAATTCTTATTCACACTGAATAGTACCTGTTCACCAGAAAGAACTAATTTGAAGCAGACTTTCCCCATGGGATAGCTGTAGTAGAAATAGGAAAATGTAAAAATACAAAGAAAGTTCATTTGTGCTAGTTAAAAAAAAAAAAAAAGTAGTAAGTTTAAAACAGTGAAATAAATTAGGATTTATATTCAGTTAACAATGAGTTATCACAAACCATTCCCATATATTTCCTGATGGTTTACCATTACATAACCTGCTCTATATTTATAACGTACATCTGGCATACTGTACTTCTATTCAGATCACTTTAATTAAACCAGCCTCCAAGCTCCCATATAAAACAATGGAAGTTCTGAAATGCAGGAAAACAGCCGTATGAATTCATGAATAACCCTGTATGTGAAGGCAGGCAATCTGCAGATTAGTGTGGTGGTTTCCTGTTGTTAACACCATAAACTTGTTGAACTCTGTTGGCTAAATTCTTCTGACTTCAGCCCAGTCACTGCAGCTACTGCAGAAAAGATGAACCAGATGAGAAAAGATAAATAGCTTTTTTAGATTGGAAAGTAAAAAGAAAAGAAAAAGAGAAAAACCTAGCTTTGTGGGCTTGAAAAGAACTGCACTGCTTTGGAACTCTCTTACTAAAATTGCAGTACCTGTGTTCCCTCTCAAAGACAAAAATTGCTTGAACCAAGTAATCAGTAATAGAGAGGGAGGAGAGGCAACGTTGAAACCATTTCTAAAAGAAGCTTTATGATACAGACTTAATTTTCAGTAAGTGTCTTGTTTAGTCACCAGTCTCAGAGAGACTGAGAAGTTCCCAGTAGGCAGAGCTCTTCTCATGAAGACCTCAATTATACGTATTCAAAAATAAATGATACTGCAGTGTTTGGGTGCAGAGGGTTATTTCTAGTCTCCAAAAATCTTGATATCCTAACAAGCTATTTAAATCCTCAAGCAATTAACTGAGATTACTTATAAAAACTATAGGATTGATATAATTCATTATTTTTAGACCTTGTCGTTGGCCTCTAACTAATTCTCAGTATGGATAAGGATCCTTGTAAAGGAAAATAATTCTTCCGATCAAGGGTTCAATTTTCTTAGCTATTTTTAATGAATGCTGAAAAATACATGAACAGTCAGAAGAGCATTAACATGGGATAGCAACTGCTAATATATAAATTTATCTTTATATAAAAATAGATTGTTAGTATATCCTGCAGTAACTTTAATAGAACAATATTCTACTACCAGCTCATAGTATCATAGGATAATTCAGGTTGGAAGGAACCTTCAGAAGATCCTAATCCAACCTCATGCTCAAAGCAGGACAGACCATGAAATTGATAGCTCCTCCAGCCAGATATCTGTAAATAATAAACCGAAAAACAGCTGAAACCTTCCTACAGTCCTTGGACACAATATAGCTTAGTGGTTTTAAAACGTTGGTCAAGCTCCCTTTGACGGCAATTATTTAATTCAGCTGAAAGTGGAATTAATTAGTAAAGGTTGTGTTACCTAATTAGTGAGCACAATGTGTTCCTTAAGCCATCAAACGAGTTCTTAGTAGGAATGCAGACTCTATGAACTACTTGATATGTAACAGATCCAGACTGTAACATCTGTTTATAGTACATTCTCTGTCAAATGCTTTGCCAAATGGTGCAATGCTCATTTTCACTTCTCTTTGCCCCTTTTTATCCTGTCCTTCCCTTCTGGGAGAGTGTCCTAAACACAAGGCCATAGACATGAAAGTTTTGGTTTCGGATCTCTTAAACAGAAAGGGCTTATTTCACCAAATAAATTATTTGCAGTGCTTAATATGACCAGTGCAAATAGCTCTGTAAGCCACAGGGGAGGGAAGTTTCTCTCTTTTCCTGCTGCTTCTGTTCTTCAGGGAGAGCTTGAAGTTTTAGACATTATGAAGATTATCCAAAATGACATTAGACTAGTCACAATTGTAGCAAAATCCTCCTGTGTTATACAAATTAATTTTCTGTGAAAACCTGTATAAAGAGATTCTGAACAAATAGAGGACTACTGAAATATTACTTTGCGTTGTACAAATAAAATTTTTAATTAAGATTTAGGATGGGGAGTTTCTATTTCTGCTTCTGCAGTCCTTCTCTGCAGAGCAGTGATATCTCTTTTGTTTAAAGATTCACTAGCTAGAGCATTATTTCATCATAAGTTACAGGATGTAAGAATTAACGACATTAATTCCAAAGGGAAAAAATTTTAAGGTAATGATTTAATATTCATGTCAAGCAAGAGTTTGGGTGGCTGTGTGGAGATGTAAGGTACAGGGGAAGAGAAGGAAGGGAGGAATGGAACAAAAAGCAAGTAGCCAAGAATTAGGATGCTATCCCTATATATAAGCATACAAGGCAACACAGATGGAGCAACAGACAGACAGACATCCAAATGCCTTGCCCCTGAAGTGGCCAGCTGAGCAGTGGCTGAAAGAGGAGGCAAATACTGTGTTCTGCTGCCAGTCAGAGACTTACAGAAGTGCTCCTCGTGGTGCTCTGTTCCCCAAACTGTTTTTGTGGACTCACTCCTCATGGCATGGGCATTGTACTTCCTATTGTTACCGTGTGAAGAGAACGGCTGCAACTGCAGCAAAGAAATCATGGCTATGCACAGCAAAATGTGAATTTTCTATGATGTTACTTGTCTTGTGATTCACAAGTCAAGCTTGTGCTGGAAATCATGAGCTTCCTTAACTCCCAGGGAAAAAAATCGACACATCAACAATCCGACAGGATACTATGATGGTCATTTTAATTTGCTTTGAAATTCAAGTTCTAACATTGGTTACTGCTCTAATTTTAATGTTCAAAAGGCACTCAAGAGCAGGATGAAAAATGTTGATGTGTGAGTTAAAATGGTACACACAGCTCTCTGTGCTGCTTGGTCATCCTGCCAGGTATACATCAAAAAAAGCAAAGAGATGCCTCCATATCCTTTGTGTACACAAACTTTGAAACTGCATCAGAGAAGACATGACGGTGTTACTAAAGTGAATTCATGACTCCATGTGGGCTTCTAATCAATGGAGAAAATCACTGATATGCCCTGGAATGGGAGAAATGAGTCCACTTGAGAGAATGGCAGCCATAACACCATGAGTCCCAGAAGTCACCACTGATACACTGAAACAACAAGAGAATGGAGAAGATGAAAAACAAAGTCCAGGTCTGCAAAAATAAGTGACTCTGCCATCTTCAGTAAAGAATATTAGGGGAGTTCTTTAGATGAACAAACAGAATAGCCCATCTGCAGACACTACAGTGCACTTCAGAGTCCAGGGGAAGCGGGCATGCGAATAGCAGCTGGATGAATGGAGACTGGGACAGAAACTGTCAGTGACCAATTATTAGCCACTAACAGAGAAAAGCAAAAAAGGCACACTTGCAGTGTGCTGCAGCCTTTCAAATAGAGCACCACTAATCCTGCTGTTTTCTCCAGGTATTAGTCTTTCTGTTTTCACAGGGAAAAGAAATCAAGAAAAACATGGAAAGGATCATGTGTAAGTTATGGCCATGTAGGGAACTGAAAGTTCCCCCGTGGACATATCAGTTGACTTAAAATAACTGGAGATTAGGTGTCCAAATTCCTTAAGATGTTTGAACGTTTCAGTTACTCCATTAATCAGGCTAGGAGAGGATAGGATGTACTTTCTTCCATGCAAAGAACCATAGGAGAGCTTTCTGTGATTGACACAAATCTTAGATATTAGATACTGAGAAAGGTTTCTTTGGTTCATTGCTTATTTGATGAAAATTGGAGCTTTAGAGGAAAGAAAAGAATGTGAAGTCCCACATTGTGTTTTGACATTTGTAAAATAAATTACCTTGATTTTTGAGGTGATTCTTCATTTCAATATTTCCTGAATTTAATGCATAAAAAAGAAAATAAGCAATTTTGCACGTGGGATGTGCTAAAAAAGACACAACATTTTTATGGATTGATGGTCTCATGAGGTTTTTGAGGTCTGAAAGATAGGTAAAGGATAATGTACTGTGTAGATCTTCTAGCTGTTGTCTTGCCTCCACCCACAAGCACGGAATGGGACAAATATCTCAGATATTTTAATCTAAGATTTGCCTTTGACTCTAGAAGAAAGAAATATACATGTTTGCCAGGGAACTAAGATTTTACAGTAGAAACTAGCTAATTAGCTAATTTTAAGTTGTCAACAAAGCACCAAAGTGTGAGTGGCATCCCACGGATGTTTTGCTGCATGATTCGACTTCCGCTAAAATTGTCCATCAGTAGCAGTGACTATAAAGAGTTATATTTTATTTTGCATGAAGATTTTGCTAAAGAAAATACCTTATTTCTTAGAACTATGTTTGGATTAGCTCTTCTCTGATCATTCTGAACTGCATGAAATTCATTAAATACTTTAGCATGTGAGGAATTGTTACAGCAGTCAGGAGATGCTGCATGAAAATCAAGCAAAAGGGATTAGTTGAACACAGCTGTGAATGGAAGTAAATGTATTTAAGGCAACTCTTTTGTTGCAATGTGTTCCTCCTTATTTTAATTATTTTTTATTGTTTTACCAAGTACCTTTTGCTACATGGAGTGATTGTTAAAAAATTGAAAATGTTGCAGTCATCATTGTATATCCTAAGACTCTATGCTATTGAAAAGCCCCACAGCCAATTACATCTTTTGCAAAAAGTACATTTGATATTAGATTGTTTGGTTATTTGTGCATTACAAACTCACCCACATTCCCAAATATGTTAAAAATCCAAACTGAGGTTGGCCACAAATTACCTAATTTGAGACAATTAATTCATTGAGCTTTTAGGATATGTTCACAGTTTTTCTTCTGTTTTAGCATTTTGAGTCACTAAAGCTCCATGTTGAAAAGGTCTAATACCTGTGGTTTACAGTCATCTGTTAACCATTCATTAGAGGGGCTTCTCTGAACCACTCCTTATCCTGCCCAAAAGTGAGGTTTGAGAAACAACCCACATATAAAACAATTGCAGTCAACAAAACAATCAACCCCATTGTTCTCTGCAGGGATTTGCTCCAAAAAGTACAACTGGAATTATTTAGAAAACTGAATTACTGCAAGATGGAGTCAGAAGCACACTGGCAATACTTTGAAAAATCATCTTGTTTGTTCTCTGTTTGCCTTTAAAAATATCTTTCCATTAAAAACATTAGTGAGAAAATATCAGTAAAAAATTGCATATAACAACATTTTAGTGGAAGAATGAGAGTTGATTACTTAACTTCTGCCATCTACTCTAATCCTGCAATGTTTTACATGGGATTTTGCATGAATGCAAATCTTTACATTTGGACACAGTGATGTGTAACTTCACAGCTGATGCATTTTTCCCATCTTGCTTGTATCAAAATTTTATAGACAATTTAGTGAAAATCAAGCTGAGTGGGGAAGATGACTGACTCTTTAAGTCATAGGTCTTAAAGCAAGTTATGCAGCATTTCTCAGGTTATGCCAACATAGTAAAAAGACGACATCCCTGATACAGTTAGTGACATTAAAAAAAACCTAGTCCAAGCTCTGCATGTCAGCAGGTCAGAACCTGGCTTCCCACAAGATCACCATGAGCATGAAGACACAGTGTATGCTCTTGGCCATTTTTTGAAGGAGACAGCCATGTGTACAACTCCATTTCAGAGAGTCATTATGAGCTGTTGTTCTCCACTAGAAATAAAAAAGGGCAAAACTTTCATTATCTTTCAAAGGACCAGAATTTTCCCCAGAACCTGGTTTCAGTTATGACTCTGGTTTACACATATTTGCCAGTAACAATTAGAGAGTCAAGACAGGTCAGTCTTTATCACATAGCAATATCTGAGAGGTTTTTTCCTTCCTAGTCTAATTCTAGTAAGCCAGAAAGATAACAGTTATCACAAGATGAGGTTAGCGAAGTCATTTAGATTACAGTTTTCAAACTTGAGAGACCAAAATCAAGCACTAAATGCATATTTAGCAACCAAATTAGCCACAGGGTGCTTTTAAGCCTATATCAGTGAGAGATGCCAGTCAAAGCTAATGATTTAGCTTCCTAAAAGAGATGGGAATTGCTAGCTAGCCAAACAACATATTGTATGGCTGTTTGGAAAATTAGATACTAGGGAATTAGTGCTTATCTTTAAATAGGTGATGATGCAAAAAAACCCCTCTCTAGACTGATGCTCATATCAGTTATCAACTCTCTTGATCTGAAAGCAAAGGATTGTCTGGAGTATATTTCAATAACATTGCTTAATCATGGCAGGTAAAGCAATTATAAAATTTTGGGAGTGAGCAAGTGAAAATACCCTCTCTGTTTCTGAGCACGTGACAAAAGCAACTTGCTTTTATTGAATCTGCCTCTTAAGAAAGTTAGATTTCTTTTTATTCAGAAGTTATTTAATTAACACTGATGTCTATGGCACACATGAAGTAATTAATTTCATCTGTAATTTCATTGTGAATTTCACTATATGAAATTATTTTGCGTGACAACAATCTATGCTGGAATGACAGAAGTGTATCCCAGAGGCGGGTGCTTATTCTCTTATTTAGATACCCTCATGTGCAGGAAAGCTACGATGCATAAGAAAATTAAAAGTGCACATGGATGTGCAACATGATGAGTGGAGCTGATAAATCTACAAGGATAACTCTCTTTACTTCCAAGTATTTTTTTTCTTCACTTTTGCTAGTAAAGCTTCAAAACTAAAGAAAACAAATATTCACACGTTCCTTTCAGTATTGTTAATCTCATAAGAGAATTTTATGATTGCAACTACACATTAAATTAGAAACATAAAAATATGTTTTATTATTTTTTAGAGGTAGAGTCTCGAAATTTTACCTTTGTGGTTAGCATCTTCTCACAGTAAATTAAGAAGATTATAACTCTGATATTTCACTTCCTTCCCCCCCAATAAAGTTCAAACAAAAAGTGATCATGCATTTAAAGTAATCTCCTCATTCAGAGTCTTCCAATATAAAAACTTGATCAAACACCCTCCAACAAAAAGGTCAGTTTTCTAATACAAAAAATTTCAAACTTAGTGTGCCATAACACCTGAGAATGGAAGACCTTAATATACTATAGTCAATGAAAAATACCAATGACAAAAATCAATAAGGTACCAAAATACCTAGTTCTAAATCAAATAGGAACAGCATTTTAAGTCACAGATGTCTGTATTTTAATATTATATAATATAAANGTAGGTCTGTCTTAAAAAATATGACCAGTGAAGACCTCCGCAAAGATTTGTTTGAGTACAAGTGTACAATTAGCCATCCATTGAATAAAAAAACCTCAACCCTACAAAAGACATAGTGCTCAGATACGGATAAATGAGGCTGACAAAAAATAGTAAATTGATATGATTTCTGTTATTTGGTATCAATTAGCTAAACAGAAAGAGCAACAACACAGAAAGTAATTTCCTGTTCCTTGAATGGTCATTATTTGGGACAGCAAGTACCAGAAAAGAGGAAGACTTTCTCAAGTCTGGGGTTAGTTTAGAAAATGATGTACTCACATCATGCACAAAATAATATAGACCTCAGCACAACTAAACAGAAATCCAGAGTAGAAAGATACAGTAAAGAATTATTGACATGGGACAAGCTGTAAAAAGGAGAGTTTAGAAAAGAAAAAGAGGATGACAGAACAATTTATATAAATGCATATGCTAGTAAACATATATATGTAAAACTAGATATATATTTTAAAATATACATATATTAACATGCCCATAGACACATTGGTATGCAAGAATAGAATTGGTAAACAAGAAATGGATTTTAGCTCAATGTGAAATATGATAGCTTTCATTTACAAAAAGTAAGAAAAGCTGGAAAGGAGAAAGGCCCATTAGGAACTAGAGGATAAAACAGCATACATTTTTAACTCTTGGGCAGAAAGACGTCATCAGGAAGTTTTGTGAATTCCTTGCTTTATCATGGAGCAGAGGAAATGTTTAAGGCAAACACTGAATTTATAAGTTAATAAATCATACCTTTTGATCTACAGAATGTGGTGACAAATAGTTTCAAAGGTAAAGTACCCCAAAACAGATCTATTCTAACACTATAAACTGACAGCATAAACTCCGCTTAGAGCAGAAAGGTTTTGAAGACCATTGTTTTCTAGTCTTCTAATGGGTTTCAGAGAGAAGTTGAGAGAACACTGCAATGTCCATGGCAGAAGTGGGGAAGAAGGTCAGCTGTGGGACTGAAAAGAGTTATTTGATTAATCCAGAAGCTGACGGCATACAGAAGGAATAGGTCAGAGTATTACACTGGTTTTAAATAAAATGAAAATTTGGTCCTGAAATGTCTTGGGATTTATTTAAGGAATCCAAAATATCCCTTTCAGGGTTGTTGCATTCAGTTTTGAGAAACTGCAAGGCCATATGTGGCATGGAAAATAGGAAAAAATACATGGTACATAATTTAAAAATAGGGGTGGAGAAATGTAGAGTGTTATGGACTGTTCAACTTAAAAACACCATCCTGAAACAACAAATGAAACTGCTTACCTGCAAGAAACCAAGGAGATCAGTAGCAGTCAACATGGGTTACTTAACTACGAATTGGGTCAACCACTTGTAATTTTTTTCTATGACAAAGAAACATAATATGGACAGAGTAGAAAAAGAAAATATCATGTATATCTTAACTTTAGACTTATTAAAATCTTAACTGTGATACTGTATCTCATGATATGTTTATAAGAAAACAGTCTCTTATTAAGTGTACTTTAGGATAGTGTAAAACCAATAGGAAAATTTTTGATAAGTAGTATTTTTTACTGGGAAGCACTGACTATGATTCTGCATATGACTGTCAGGATTTGGCACTATTTTTTTTGTTAATGACCTGAATAATGAAAAGGGAGTAGTAATTAAATCTGTAGGTGATACTGAGATGGAAAGCACCACATTATACTGATGGATGGGATTTCATTTCAAAACGATCCTGACAGATTGAAAGCATGGTCTGAAGAAAAACAAAATGCAGTTCAAGAGGCACAAGTGAAACAGTGCAGATAGACAGGCCTAATCAGCCAAACAAATTCAGGATCTAGAAAAACTGGTTGAGCAACAGGCCAATAGACAGGGATTTAAAGGTATTAGTGGATCACAAGTGGAACACTAGTCAATAATGTCATGCTGTTGAGAAAAAGATAAGCACTATCCTGGGAAGATTAAAAGGAGCAAAGCGAATAAACATACGGTATAGCTTTCTGCTCTGCTCAGTATTTGTAAGTGTTCAGGAGGAGTCCTGTGTGGAGCATTTTGACAGAAGTGGGGGAGACTCTGCAGGAGAAAAAGAGAACAGTCAGAGATCTGAAAAGCAGATCCTGTGCAGACAGGCTGAGAATTCTGCTCTTTAATGTGTGTCATGCACAGAAAAGAACAGGGAGAGTGTTTGACTCATGCTGGCCTTAAAAGACAGCTGGAAGAGAAACAGAATTCTTTTTTCTCCATGACCACAGTAAACAGGAATAAAAAGAGTCTATTTACCAAGCATTTTTAGTTGGATATCAAACCTCAGGACTTTTAGATGTTGAAATAAGTTGCCGAGACATGTGTGGGATCTTCATCACTGTTCCCCATGACAGCTGTTAGAGCCTTCATTAATTGCTTCAACAAAAATCTGTTGGGAATAGTATGCTTATCTTATTGGGGGAAGGGGGGACAAAGGACTAGAAGGATCCCTTGAAAATCCAGTGTCCAAAGTTTTAGTGATTCCTGACATGGTGTGACATCTTCAAAAATGTAATGCAAAGTATTTGGCATGAGAGGAGAAGAAAGACAATGATGGAGTGGTGAGATAGAAAAGCTTGCTTCACTGACTAAAATGTCCTCACACTGATAAATATGGTTTTTTAACCATCAAGTTAGAAAAAGAAAATAAATTTTTTTAGAAACCATCCTTGCATTCAGCATTGTTTGCACTGAATCTTTGCTACTATTTCAGTTGTATTCTTGCTGAAGGTAAAACCGATAATAATGATCTACTTACATGGCCTGTTCTCTGCATATCTGTCATATTAAAGTCCGTGCTGTTTGTTTATCATGCAGTGATCTATAATTCTCTATTAATTTAATTATACTAAAAGATCTTAAAAGCCTTGGGCTAAGTAACATGTCAATTACAAATGAGTTTAACTTGGAATAAATATAAACTTAATACTTGTAATTTATTGCTTTAAATATAAACAAAGCCCTTACTATGACACAATCTATTATTAATTGCTCCAGTGCCCTAAGTCCAATTAAGCAAATCCATTTACATTTTCTTCAGAGGAAGTCAATGTTCATTTCTTATAGGAAGTGCAAGGAGCCTACCTTTCCACTCCTTTTAAACCCCCTAATGCAACAAAGCACTTCTGTGTTTAATGAAGTGTATCATGTCAGGGGTGCGGGGAATGCTGGTGGCATAAGGGGTAGAGCCACGTGTGAGGGCTCATACCTACTTGAACAGAGTAACTTTCAATCAAATATCTAGTCATACACATTTTTTTCTTTAGGTGTAAGTAATGATTGCATGTTTTCTAGTTGAAGATTCTGTATTGCCTTTCCCCAGCACCCTTTCAGTAACAAGGACAAGCTATTTGGAATTACACTATGTATGTGTGGGTATGTGTGTATGTGCATTATATATCCTCAACTGAATTGTATCTTAAACTTTTTTATATTAGTTATACTCACATGTATTAAAGTAGCTAAACTAATTTTTTTTTTTTATGTGTGTGAAAACGTGTACATATAAAAATGTCAGCCGCTGTGCTGAGACCTGGTACTTCATGCCTGGGGTAAAATTTTATTGCCTAGTTATAAAAGAGAGGGTTTATAGTGGAAACCCTGACACAACATTAACTATGGTTATGCTATCAAAGGAGTGCAGCATTTAAGAATTTAGGAACTATTCCGTTTGTGTGCATACAGGCAGTCATGTGTCTGTCTGTGTCTAAAACTTCATATTGACTTACACATGCCATTAACATTTATTTTTAAACACTTTGAGAAGGAAAATCACAAATTAGTTCTGACAGAAGTATTTTCATATATGTATCTGTCCTGTTTGTTGTCTATTAACAATACAAACATTTAAAAAACTGGAAAAAAACCATTACTAAAGTGGGTATAGCTTAAAAGTGGATCAGCAATGCTTTTTTCCCCTATTTTTTCAAGCTAGGGAATCGAGTAATGCATAGTGAGTTGCAGGAAGACACACACAAATAAGTTGCAGAGTTGGGTCCAGAGTATAAATCTTCTGAGTTCCAATCCTATACTTCAAATACCTGGCCTCTTTAGTGATAATAATGAAAAACTGAAATCCCTGTGGTGTTTGCCTGTTTAGTTGCCTCAGATAGAATGGGTCAGACAATCATTCTTGAATCCATCACTCATAAAGTTATGAGAAACATAAGGGTTGAATCCATAAACCTGCACAGGGTTTGCAAAATTTCTGATGAGACTTACAGGTAGTTCACTGACTCTTCTGAAAATGAAAGGTTGCGTGGCAGGGGTAGAGACCATCACTAGAGTTGCCTGTAGCAAGAAAACAATAAAATATGGAAAAAATATGTAGGCTAGGCACTTTTTCAAAGGATCTCAAGGAAGCTAGGTGCTCTAACATTATTCAGTCTTGAAGTAAAACAGTGTTACTTCCTAGCAAACAACTTCTGGTTTTTCTTTTGTGTGAAAATGATATCAAGAGAAGGCAAAAACAATTCCCATCACATTTCCAAAAATCTTGTTTCGGATCTCATGAGTTTGGAGGCTAAGAGTATAGCAGAGGTGCAAATATAAGACATTACTACTTTTTCAGTCTTACAGTATATGGCATGCCAACATGCCAATCCACTATAAGCAATATGTTTAACTACTAAACAGACAAGGGTAGCTTTCTTTAAGATATTAAAATTAACATGAACATTAAAGTGTTGGTAACATAGCACTTAATGGAAATGTTACAAATTGAGATTTTTCTCCCTTGGGACAGCCTCTTAGTGAAAAAAGGGAAAGAGATGCATTAGTCCCAGTGATGTTACATAGTTGTATCCATACCATTTAGGTACCTGTGCTTGAAATGTCCTCACATTACTTCAAATACGGCTTTGGAATCATAGGCTCATTGAATAATTTAAGTTAAGAGGAACAACTTGAGGTCATGTAGTTCAAGCCCTGCTTAGGTATAATTTGATAAAGGTGTAGTGCAGGTGTAATTTGATAAAGGTTGCTCAGGGTCTTATCCCATCAAGTCTTGAAGATCCACAAGGATGGAGACTCCACAACTTCTCTGATCAGAATGTGCCAGTACTTGAATCCCCTGACAATAAATAATTTTCTGTATTTCTGATCAGAATTTACGATGTTTTAACTTGTATCTGTGCCTCTGGGCTGTCATGGTGCACATCTGAGAACTTTCTGGCTCTTTTATCTGCCTGCTCTGATCAATTTCATTGCAAACTGCAATAGAGTCTCCTTTTAACTTTCTTTTCTCCAGACTGAATAAACCCAGTTCTCTCAGCCCTTCCTAAGATGTCATGTGCTCCATCTGTAAACCATTTTGGTTCCTCCACTAGACTGGCTCAAATAAGTCAGTATTTTTATTGTGCTTATCAGATTTCTTACAGTGCCCATTAACTTTATTCCAGTTCTTATTAACTTTGCTTGCCTGCCATGAGCTTTAAAGGATGGCACAGTGTTCTCACAATAACACTGGCCAACTCTTTCAACACTTGCCCACATCCCATCTGATCCCATGGACCTCTGTGCACACACTGTGACTGAGTGATCAGATGTTGTCTAATAATTTCTGTTTGTACACTTATGCTTTCCAACTCCTTCAGAAATGTCCCAATGCTCCATTTTTAGTAGTAACATAAACATAGATTGTATTTAGACTTTCTAATGTCTCCTTCACCCAGCCAAAGCACTATGAAGGCCTTTAGTGTAGAAGAGAATAAAACTCTCAGGCTGTTATTAGAGGAGCGTTTCTTTCCATGGCAGGCTGGCTAAGCCATCCTTACTCCTCACCACTCCTTCCTGCCTCCAGACAAGACCCTACATTGTGCTGGTACTACTGTTGGTGAGGCTGTTTGGTGAAATGAATTACAGAGCTTAAAACTAGCCGGGCTGTTTGGTGAAATGGATCGTAGGGGTTGAAACTAGCCTTTTTTTCCCTGCAGCTTAAAATCCAGCTCCCTTATCTTTCTGGTTCCCCACAGAACAGTCCCATGCCAGAAATAAAGGCAGGAAAAAACATTTAGTTGCAGTATTGAAGAGGAAACAGCAAAGCGGATGTTTAAATGCTTTGTTGTGCTGCATCCTCAGAACTAGAAACAAGAACTGATTGATATAACGCAGGAGGAAAAACCCAAACTTACAAAAAGGAATCACACCATCCCATTTCTTACCTTTATTTTAGCATCCTACCATTCCAGCAAACCTAAAAATCTCAGTATAATGATGCCATTTCAAGTAGCAGGATCAATTGGTTTTGTTATGGTGATTGTATATATGCAATGTATATGCCCAATAAAACCTGATTCCACCTACATTACAATTTATGAAACTCCTATGATAAATAGAAAAGCACAATTTTTATTACTCCATTCAAGCTATGATACCTTAATGAAATAGCAGGCACAAAGAAATGTGCAAATCATAGTCTCTTCTGGTAAATGTGAGGTGCTCTTGAGCTGAGCCGATCTGCACAACGGAGATGGACTTTAAGAGGAGCAGAGGTAAGATGCACAGCAGATTGGGCAATAAAATATTCACAGAATATATGCCACAACCACAAATAATTGAATTAAGCAATAACAAGGCAGACACAGGGCATTTCCTGGGGATTAATGACTAGCTAGGAGAGTTGATGGTCCACAGCGGTCATCAATTCCCCGGGAAATGTCCTGTACCAAGGTCATCGTTGCTATTATATCCCCCTTTTCTTTCCTCCAGCAAAAAAAAAAAGAATCCCACATTTTACTTGTTTTCACACAGTGTCATCACTCCTTTAGATGACTGTGGAACAGATGAGTGTGAATTGCAGATCTGGTGAAGGATTTCTGTGTAATCGATGTCCAGTGCCACAACCAATCAAAACCCCTTTATCACCATTGAAATTTTAATCGGGCTTATACAATATTTCAGTTTTTGACTTATTTAACCTGCTTGAATCCCAAAATAATAATTTTATTTTGTTGTGGCCTGCAACCCTGACAAATCTGTGTCTGCATTATAGCTAGGTGAACTGGAAGAAGATAGACATATTTTATTCCTTTAGAAGTTTTCTGGCATAAAGAATCTGCTGAGAGAACTGGGAGAGAATTTATGCATTCAGACTGCTCTTTGGCAATAATGTGTGGATTTATAACATAAAGTACTTGCTTATAACAGGTCAATAATGGAGATAATTAAATCTGTCTTTGCTATTCAATAACAATTATGAATTAAAATTTGTTACGGCATATTTTTCAATACAAGGCCTATCATGACTGAATTCCTCTAAGTCATAATTTTATCCAGACATTTTTAAGATATTGTTCTGTGGCAAGTATGTAAATCTTTTAAATCTATTTTTCAGACAGTAAAATAAAAATAAAGCACTAAACCCAAAGGTCCAGAAGATAAAGGAGCTTATGATTATCTGTATGCTCTTGGGTCAAATTTATTTTGCAGTTATACCAATATTCCTTAACTCACTTATCTTCAGGATTTGTGAATCTTACTCTATCACTTTTTCTTCCCGTTAAACTAACATTTCACATTCAATTAACCTAATCTTGAAATAGAACAGTGTAGACTAAAATTTTTTTAAATTAGTATTTATGATCCTTTATACATGTTCCTTTTAAGCACACTCTCTGTTACTGTTGGCATTCTCATAGTTTGTGGTGTGCAGCAAGTAACTCTTTCTTCATTTCAGCATGATGTCATTAAACTGCTTATTTTTACATGCCTGAAATTTTTTGGCTCAGTATACCCATATTAATTTAACTGGCCAATTAGTTGTTATTAAAATATTTTAAAAGAACATACAACAACA
Organism: Edolisoma coerulescens; assembly: GCA_013397115.1. NCBI lineage: Eukaryota > Metazoa > Chordata > Aves > Passeriformes > Campephagidae > Edolisoma > Edolisoma coerulescens. The sequence continues at coordinate 3,950,182 of VWZW01006289.1, forward strand.
TATGCACAACAAATTATTTCTTTCCACAATTTTATTAACATTTTTGTAGGTAGTTTCCAGTTTCTCACCTCCTTTTCCCACCAAGACAGACTTTCCAATTTTAGGAATACAGACTACATGTTAGATTCAGGGCTCCACTAAGTTTCCTTACATTCCTTTAAGCTATGTTGAGAACATGGAAAAAAGGGCTGAACTGATGGTATCTTAGATCCCTTTCTTGTCTCACTCTAATGTTAGGAGTTGATGCCATGCTTATAACATGATAGATTCAGATCATCCATGTCAACAGTCTGGTGCTCAAGGAATTTTCAGGAGGGGGTGAGAGACTAATATCAGATTTAATTGGCCAAGTAGGTGCAAGTTAGCAACCAACATACTATAAGGAATGCAATGTCATGTATTTGATTTCCTTTTTTTTGTGGTCAGCTTTAACCATGTACCATATGTTGTTACAATAATTCTGAAAAGATCAACACAGAGCTGGTCTTTAACACTGAGGGTTTAGCTGTCAGTTCAGCATTGGCAAGGTGAATGTCCAACATTTTTCTTGTAAACCATTTGTGGCAAAAATAGCAGTTTTGTTTTGTGTTTGTAGCTCATTTAGCTCTTAATCTGTGATATGGACTCTCAGATAAAATATCAGTAGAAAACAAATTTACAATGAAAAGTGCAAAATAATTTAGCCAGACCTTCACAATTTTCCCTGACCATTTCAGCTGTGCATAATGCCAATAAAAGGAGTCCCTTACATGCACAACCCTACCAGGTGTATCATTGTTTCCCATTATACTTACACCTCTTCTTGGAATTGATCAAAGCTTGGCACAGTGGTAGGCAGAGAGCAAAGCAGTAGTAGATTGGAAGCCTGCAAATTCTTCTATGTGTGCGTGTGTGTGTGTATGTATGTATTAGTACATGAGAGTTATTAGTATATGAGAGTTGCTAAGTCTTTGTCTAATGATAATATCATATTTAAGGCATTAAATTCACAAAAAATTAAAACAACATATTTTTAAAGATGGAAGAAAAGACCGTCAGATGCAAGCAACAAAATATCAGAATGGTCTTCAACTACTTCTCGTCATAAGTAAAAAAAAAATATAAAGCAAAAAACCACCCTGAAAACACATTTTTAACTAAGGACTAAGCAGTCATAAAATGCTATCAACAGTAAATCTATTTTGAGGGAAAAGGAGCTACAGTGCAGTAGCTGAGAATCTGGCCTAAAGTTTGCACATAAAATAAAGATTATAGAAAAATACCATTGTTTACTTCAGGGGTTTAAACATTTCAATTTATTGCCATAGATCAGGTATGGTCAACTTTTAATCACTGGAAATCAAGAATGTATAATGCTGTTGTGCTTATTTAGTATTTTATAATATTTTCTTTTTGAAAATACTTTAACTATTGAGGCACACATTTTATTTCCAGAAATATTGCAAATACCATTTTAGGATATCTTATTTCACCTTTGTGGAACAGTTGACTTACTGCCAATGAACTCAAGGCCAGGGTCCTGCAAAAATTGAAATTTCCCAATGTAAGAATGGTTACAATAATTGCCCCTATTACTGTACTTTACCTTTAAAAAGGATGGTGACCACAGACTGAAACAACAAGCCATGTTTCTTCAGGACTGGCTGCTGAATGAGATTCTCTTAAGTATTGATTCCAAAAGAATAGTCCTCTGCTCCCTTGCTGCTATTATAGATAGCTGAAGATCATATTTCTAGATGCCCTTTTATGTCTCCAGGCTCTTCCACTGCAGATGAGAAAAGAAACTCCAAACTGCTCTATAGCATGAGCCAGAGGCAGCAAAAAATATAAAATTGCTTTCCCACCAAAGTTGTTACTGTCCAGGGAATTTCCGTGATGACAAATGGAGGGGAGGTGGTATACACAATTACAAGCAAGATGTAAGGATGTTAGTCAGGTATTCCTTCTACCAGGTGTACCATGAACCAGAAAGTTGAGTGTGGAAGCATGGCATATTATGGATTAAGTGGGTGCTGTGTGCTACTGGAAATGGGATATGACTGAGTGGTTGCATGATGGCCAAGCACTTTTCCTCCTAAACCAGCTTCTTACTAGTTTTGGCCCATACCAACAAGCACAGAGAAGAGCTGTTTGGGAATCTCTCCTGAGTTGTTGCTCCCTTCTTCTCCCTTGGGTCCCTGAGTGGGATCAGCATCAGTTCCTTCATCAGGAACACTTCTCCCCACCCAGAAACACTGATGCATAAGGAGACAATCTGGGCTGTCTACTCCCACCATAGGCTTCATGGTCCACGCACATATTTGGGTCCCAGTGGCAGTAGATTTGTCCATAATGCAAAAAAACCCTGGCCAGCTAGATGAGTACAAAAAGGCTTAAAATAACTTCCATATTCAAACCACTTTGATTTAAGTGATGGAGTGCAGACACTGCAAACAAAGAATGGAGAGCTGTTTCTAAACAGGTGAATACACTTGTCTGTTAATCATTCAATTACTTCTGGCAATGCCGTAAGGTATTTTTATGCTGTTCTTGTGTTAAAGAAAACTTTCAGTCTGATAAAATATCACACCTGTGCAAACATGAGGTATGATGCCATAAGCTTTACTTACAATTACAGTTGTTTTTCTTAAATTGCATGAAGTATAATCCACAATAAGATACTTCATTGTTTGCAATTACAGATGTATCTCTAAAAAGGCTGATTGCTTAATTACACCTCCTATTATGACTATTCTGGCACATTTCTAAAAGGAATCTCTAAAAAAGAACCGGATGAATGTTTCCTCTATGTTTTTCAGTTAAGGTTTGACTGTTCAACCTTTAGATTTATTGAAGTCAAACAGTTCAGCTTCTGTTTTCTATTTAGTGTAATTTTACTTCAGGCAAATTTCTCTTATGTAGTATTTAATCCAAATAAATAATATTATTCCAAACTGTCTTGCTTCCTATTGCACCAAGTTGTTAAACAATTGTCTTTGAAAACTCCAGTCGTTAACTGTGACATGCCTCAATTTTAATATGTTATTGTTAGCAGTTGTAGCAAATTGCCTTTCTTACTCATACACCCTTGAGCTAAATCTTGAAGAGATTTTTTTTTAAATAACCCTTCTGTTAATTTTGCTCCTTACGCACAGACAGCTTCCAATGAGATGGCTGTAAATTTCAATTCACCAGCTTTATGGATACCTAAATTTGATATTTGTATCAGAAGCCAGATGAAAATTTCATCCTATATATGTAAAGAAAATTTAGAAAACAAGAATTAATATCTCTACTTTTGTGTTATTTTTTCAATCAGATCCTTGTTCCATGAATAAAAGTAGAAATTGTTTTTGAGGGTTTCAAAATTATTTTCTTCATTTCATTTCATAGGGATTTTTATTAGGTGGATTATTTCATTGGAACAAGTCCCAGTCCCTGAATTTAATCAGACATCTGAGTCTTTTCAGAATTAAGGCTAGAGTAGAAATATATTTTATTAGTTCTGCAGAAAAGGCTGCTTTATGAGACTATTCATGAGTGCTTCCTCTGAATGAATGCCTAAAAAAGGACAAGTAGTCTACTCAAAACTTCCTAGTCAACTAGTAATATTCACTTTTTCCTTCTAGACCTTTACTTTCAAGTACTTGTGAAATATTCAGATAATATTAATTAAAGTGCTTGCTGCTATTGACTTGGTCCCATTCAGAACCATAGGTATGCAGAAGTCATAGTGTAATGATTAAGTTGTCTTGGAGCAGACACTATGTATCTTAAATCTGTGTCTTGGAAAGAAGTCCCACTTTTGTTTTTCTAAAACTAGAGTCCTCAGGTGGTTAAGTTCATGTAGACAAGCTCCCGACCAACATGATCTAATCTTGAACATAGCCCTGTTTGGGGCAGAAGAGTGGCTGGGGTCTCTCCCAACACAAATTATTCCATAACTATAAGATGAAATTTCATGAACATGAGAAAGACTGCAGGTACCAGAGCCCAAACAAGCTATGGCAGGAGGGAAAATGTGGTTTCCTGTTACTGAACAATAGCTTCATTACACACAAAGCTGTTTAGGAATGACATAAAATGGAAAACAGCCAAAATGAAGAAGAAAACAATAACTTTTTTAACAGCAAATCCACTGATGGAATGGAAAATCCAGGACACACACCTTCCTCCACACACCTTCCATTGACCCTTGATAATAAAAATATATATTTTAATGCATTTTCTTTTTATGTACTTGACATTAGAAGTATCTAAATGGTAAAACCAAGCAAACAAAACTCAAGCCAAATTAACTGCTTATAAGTTGAACCTGTGTAACCATGAAAGAATAGCACATATCACTCAGCAGAAATGGATCCCAAAATATTTAAAAAATGCTTCGTAAAATACACATAACAAAGTAACACTAACATTTTTCACAGACATTCCAGGCTGTTAGGAACATCGCCAATAGCAAGTGAGTATCATAATACAGTGATATATTTTCCTACGGCAAGGCAAATAATTTCCCTGGCAGCTGAAATAAAGTGTTGACTTTTCTTGAAAATTAATTAGCACAGAAACACAAGAGAAAAAATGAAAGGCTTCTTGTTCCTAAAGGTTATTCTGTAAGGAAATAAATCATATGAAGGTATGCAGTGTGCTCTCCTGTACTTTATGATTAAATGCTTATAATATAGACAGTCTCTAAGCCTCAGCTTTTGCTAGGAAGTTCACATCAAAGGTGAGTTAAGTCTTTATTATAAATACATGGTAAAATACATAAACCAGAACTGCTTTAAGGTGGGAGATCCTCTGGTTTCAGTAGAAAGACCTTTCTTTCTTTTTATCAACTCATTTTACAAGTGATGTCCCAAATTTATGCTAAGAACATTTTCATGAAGCTTTTCCTCTCCTCTTGGCAGAAGGCCTTAAAATTTGTGTCAAATAAATTAGAACTAATGTCGATGGCTAAAAAGAGAAGCCTGTTAAAGGGCAGTAGTAATCAAGACAAGATAATAATTTATCTGTGATTTTGTGGGTATTAGTCTAATATCCTGTCTATTCACAGCATGTCAAAGATAAGAGCAGTCACCGGTTTACTGTTTTTCTGCACTCTCTTTCCTCCCTCCCTCTATCCCTCAGGCCTCAGCAGATAAAAGATAAAAAACACATATTAGGCCAATTGCAATAATATTCCACTAAAAGGGATACACTGTTACTATTTTAAATTAATGCTTTAAAGGAAACTAGTAATAGATAATTATCTGTCCCTCAGATAATTATGCACATGAGTAATTCTGCCTCTCTGAAGAGTTTATAGGATTTACTGGAAGTCCCTGGAGGTATCAAAAGTCACATGTGAACCTACTTACAGGATGCGACTGTAGTTCCAAATGGCAGCCATGACAGTGATTCTTAAAGAAAGTTTCAGGGCGGAAAATAATCAAGAGAGATACCTCATGGGTTTTTTTGTCAATTCTTTTGTTCCTATATGCATCAATTTAAATGTTAGGGTTTAAATCTCATACTTGTGGGGGCCACTACAGGTACTACTGGACAAAAGGTATCTCAAATGTGTTGTTGAACTTCGCTCTAGAAGCTTACCAGTAGTTAGAGATTAAATCCTGTTGATTTTGTCGCCTTACTACCTTTGAAGGCTCTCCTTCCTGATGGGGAACCATTTCAAAAGGTTGAATAAATCACATAATTGTCAATTCTGCAGTTTTTATAGCCACTTTCCTGTCATGTAGTGTTACGAAGCAGCCTTGAGAGCTGGCTCTAAGAGCTTCCCTTGCTTGCAGAAACTTCAGGCCTACACTAGTTAGTGAAGGGAAAGTGTTTTTTAGCCTCATATATTTTTACAATCTGATTTTTGGCAGGAGTATTCTTCCTTAACTACGTTAAGAATTGAGGCTCAGTTCACCTCATAATTAATTAAGGCAAAGTCATTTATTTAAAACTAAAGTATTTTGCTATTTTGCACAGTGGGTAACCTTTCACATATGACATATTGTATAGATACTTTATTTTATTTACAAATGTCTGTTTAAAAAAATGATTAGTTCTGCAACGTGTTCAGCAAGGCTTCTTTATAGTAAAGCCCTCCTGGGAACTCTTATGCAAATAAAATCCATCTGGAGATTGAAAGTAATGCAGGTAAAATTATGAACAATATACTTAATTTTTAGGAGGATTTAAAGGGATATAAAAGCACACTTCATTAGAAAATCCAAACTACCAGCACATGTCCTAGTCACTGCTTTTCAGAAGTGCTGCTTCATACAGCATCATCCATCCTTTCCAAAATACTGAAATTTGTGCCAGGTGAAATATACATATGATTTATGTATTTAGTATTTTTCATAGTTTAGTGACTGGTTTGTATTGGGAAGAAAAACCTGCTAACAATTAGCAAAATTTTCAGTGCTGTGAGTAGTTCATTAGATTATGTATTCTAGCAGGAGTCTATTATAGCTATTAGGAAATTATTTTATTTAGTTCTTTTTATTTCAAAATTAAAAATGGCCCATGAGTGGATGTTATCAGGATGTGTATTATAGAAATTAATTAAAAGTTCATAGCTATTGTTTTCTGTATCTATGGAAGAACAAAATAGCATAAAAGGAATGTCTTAGTTGTCTCTACTGTAAAAAGTATACACGTCATGGAAATTTCAAGTCAGAGTGTCACACTATGGCTGTTGTGTAAAATCTAGGAACAGGCTTACTTCCACGAGCCAAAAATATGACTCCTAAATCCTGTCATTTAAAATGTGTGAAATCTATAGAGTCTTGTCCTGCTTTACCACTCCCTCACAAGGTAAGCCCCGAAGGAGTACAGGACTTTAATTTTTTTTTGGTGGTTTTTTTTTTTTTTCTGTTTTTTTTTTCCCATCAAAAGAAAAGAAAGAAAAGAGAAGGGAAGATACAAGAAAAGAAGGTAGGAAAACACCTGCTGATTATTTTTTGTGTGTGCATGTGAGGGGGAAGAATCTGCTAATAAAGTACTCTTTTGGGACACATTTTCACTTTTATATGATGCACTTCATCCATCATCAGCACCAGCAAAAACTTAAAGGCGACAATTTTGAAAAGTTTGATGCATTTCTAAAGGTAAGTGCATAACAAGGGAAAAAATAGTGACTTTCTTTTGTGCTAGGGAGGACTAGCTGAGTTTCCTGGGTTTTATCTGAAGAATGAAAAACTGTAACTGAACAATTTGGACAGTTCTGACAGCATTTCTGAAACAATCTTTGTTCTTTTGTTTGCTTAGAGTTACAGGAAGAGAAACTTTTGGCATCAAGAAGCATCATTAGTAATATCAACATTTTATCAGCATGAAAATACATTGTCCAACCAGTGTGGCAGTTTTGAAAGAAATTCACTTTTGTCTTCACCAGCTAAAAGTTTCTCCTTTTCCAATAAGACAGACCTCAATAGTTTCTTTATTTGTTTAGTGTAAGGAAGAGCCATACATTTCAGGCTGTAAATAATGCTCCTCAGTACAAAAGAGGTGGGGGATTGTGCCCTTCAGACTTCTGCATGAAGCTGGGGTCTGTGCATGTTGTCAGAAAGGCAAAATACGTAGCAGGACTGTCGGCATTCAAAACAAGTCAGAGAGAATAAAAGACAAATCCAAGCACTGTTCAGAGAGAGAGGCACACTAGTGTTGCAGTTTCTTGCAGAAAAAATGCTGTAGAAGGAAAGACAATTGTACTCAGCTTTGTCATCCGGAAATGGGGCTTCATTCATGAGATTCTGGCTTAAAAAGCCCTAAATTCAATCGGATCTCTCAAATCTTGAGGTATATGAAAGAATCATGGTGTACAAAATAATTTCCTTCTGCAAGGAGGCAGAATTTCTTTGTCATTGGGACTGAATTCAGAGGCAAGTCTAAGAGGAAGAATTTTCTTGAAATTTGTCTTCAAAAAGCCATTTTCAATTAAAGATGTTATTGATCCCTAAAATTCTTGAACACAAAGGTGAACCAATCTAAAGAAGAATATAATTATATTAAGGTTTTGTGTGAGGCCTTTGTACATTTGCTTCACATCATGTCTCTTGTGAGACCATGGAATATCACACAAGATTTCCCTTCTATGGAGTAATGCCTGCTGGTATTATCATGCTTTCTTGCTTTCTTTTTAATTGCAGCTCAGGGGTGTGTTGTCCTGTATGTCACTGCTCATCCTTAATCTTTATCTATAATATACCCTGAACTTTGATTAATCTTTTAAACATTCTTCCACATCAAACTACTACTCTTTTTTTGGTTTGGTTTTTTTTTCTTTTTTTTTTTCTGTTTTGTTTTTTAATCATTGCTGCCTGCAATACGTATCAGAAACTGCAGTTGTTCTGACAGTTTCTAGGAAGTTGAGCCAGGTGTCATGTTTGTTTTCTGGTTTTTAATGCATTTTCTGTTATATTTCTCTGGGTTATGGATTGTTCTGTAACTTAATGTGCAAGCTTATGTGTATATATATGTGTGTGTGTGTGCGCGAGTGTACATATGTGTGTGCGTGTCTAACATTTCCCTGTTATATATCTGTATAGATATTACATCTAGAATATGTATGCTTTTTTCTTCCCACTTAATCTTACCTCAGCCTTTTATATTGAATGTGTTAAGAGTCTGTAGGGAAAGAGAGAAAACAAGCAGAAAAAAGAAATACATGTTTTTCAGTGGTTTGTACTGCACACAACACATTTCAGAAGGTCCTAAATAGAAACGGTTTTGCTGCATGTAAGGTGAACTGGCAGGGTATCTGCTAATGGACTTCACAGTGCCTGCTATAGCATGTGGCACTTTTATCTGGATTTCAGGCCTGCCTTGATTTCTGCTGAAGCCCAGTGCAGTCTCTCCTAAGCTGCCTGTTTTCTAAGTTTAGCAAACAGTCTTATGCAAAATGTACTGCAGTCCTTCATCCTGACATTATGGGAGTCTATCCTGACTAGAGGCCAGGAAGCAGCCTTTATCTCAAACAAATACTTCCATTTGCACTGTAACACTACAAAGGATCTGTGGGAAGAAGTTCTCATGGGGGGGGAGGGAGAGAAGGCAAAACCTGCCAATTTTACCTGGTTATCTGGTGGCTACTAGAACCAAAACAATCAATTTTGATATTAATTATAAACAGGAAGTTGGTTGGTTATTTACCTAGTTAGATGTGTAACTGCCTAACTGTAGATTTAGTAGCAGAAGTCAATCTTATATTAGTAGTGACTAAAATGTATTTCTGTTTCTCTTGAGAACATATTCCTGAGCAGAAAAGTGACCAGCAGAATTGAAACTGGCTTACAACCCTTTCTGACATTTCACAGTGAGTCCAGGGAACAACTGGATATGGTGAATAAATTCTAGTTCCTTCAGAAAAAGTCGTTTCTTCTGTCCAGGTAAAAAGTATGTTTGCTTAGCAGTGAGAGAAACTTGGACTGCCTATGCTGTGTGCAGGCTGTCAATAAATAAAGAAGTTCAATTTCCAGGGCTGTCAATAAATATATTATGTATGAGGTTTTTCATTATGTTCAGATGCAACTTGAGGTATTGTCTCTGCCTTCTTGGAACTAAAGCTATTTTTCTCAACTAGAATAGGATTCCCTTAACACATATTTGCAAATACATTGTTAATAAGCCAACGAATTGCATTTAAAGGCAGCAAACAGGTTTATTTTTATTTTCTCTTGATTCCTTCTGGGTGCTTTGAGTGAACTGAAAGGTGATCTTAAACTTGTTTTTATGCTGACTTCATATACTGAGAAATGCAACGTTTATAGATAAACGCTCTCGCCTTTAATGAAAATTATTAGCTATTAACATTTTGCTTGGAGGCATAAGCCATAGCCCAAACTCCATTCAAATCCATTAAATATGCTTGAGACCCAGCTGTCAATAGGCACCATGAAGTAAATTTAATTTTCAGAGTCAATACAGAGCACAGCTGCATTAAGCATAGGATAATTCTGGCACATTATTAATTTGAATGGCCATGTAAGGCATTGTCTAGACAAGATATAAGCCCAAGTTTTCATAGGCAATCTGTACATAAAATGAAGTATGTCAAGGTTGTAAAGAATACTAATAACACAGATCTGGCCTATTAACCAATATTGATTGCTCTTACTGTGACACAGTCCAGTAACTTTAGAGGTGAAATAGCAAGATGTTCAGAATTGCTGCTTCTTTTTGAAAAGCAACACTAAGAATGGAGTTTTTCAGATGAGGCTTGAATGCCTGCGATCTCAAATGTTTACTAGCACCATGCATGATTTCTAGTAATCTATGTCTGTAGATTACGCCATTTTAAAAATAGAAGATTCATCAGAAACAGCAACCAGTCTTGCTGGTAATATGAAGCATTTTTATTTAAAATGCTGTCAATATTTGACTTTTTCATAATGATTGTGGCTATGCTCTGCATAAATAATGTGTGTTTTAGAAGGTTAAGCAAATTTATGCTTGATACTTATAGTATTTATATAGTTGTACAGAGTCTGGGAAACAGTCCCAAGAAAAAGAAATAAAAAAGGACAATTAATCTTTTGAAAACTGCCCAACTCTGTAGCAAAATTTTTCCAAATTATTTCTGTTGTCCCATATGAACTCTGTTAAATGACTGAGTATTTTGGTGCTTGACCTGTTCTGTGGGCAAACAGACTGGAAGTTCTAAATTGCTAGTGAAGTGAATCTTCTTCACTTTCAGATAATAACAATATTTGGTCTGCATTTTGTGGATTCATTCGCACACTGAGGCTGGAGGCTTGGATTCATTACTGCCAGCCCTGTCTGTCTCCACATTAACAAGTAACAGAGCAATAGGGGGGATCTGCAGACTACAGTGGCTGGTACTGAGGACCAATATCCTCATTGTATGTATTTCCAGTGTGTTTTAATTTGGACTAGGTCTGGTGTGGTCCCAGTGGGCCGAATGCTCTGTTGCAACTGTAATCCTGTGCAAGTGCACTCCCACGGGTGCATCTTAAGAGTTTTGTATCACCCAGTTTGTCTGTTCCAACGTGAACTAAAGCATGGGAATGGGGAGAACTCTGAGAGAGAAATTTCAGTAGCTGAACTAAACCATTAATGTGGAGAAAACCTTTGGGTTCTTATTTGAGGTGACTGAAGAACATAGAATAATTCATAGGTTAAGTTAGATTAGAAGAGACATCAAGAGGTCCTCTAGTCCAACTTTCTAAGCTGGAAACACAGGCAGTGGAGAGGAATAACCACCTTTACAGTGCAAGTTAACACATGCTATGATCTGAAACATTGCTAATGTGGGGTTTTTCCTTGACAACTGATGGAAGACAGGAATAACACAGTTCAGCAACTGAAGTTAACTGGGATAAATGCTCAGCATTTAATGAATAAAAAAATACCTATATTTATCAAATTCTATCACAACAGAATAATTTACTCTTTCTGAGGCTAATGGGACATTTTATTTTTGAAGTATAAGTATGACTAGCACTCCTAGTTTTACCTTAGTTAATGCAATACCAGAGAGTATTCTTTATAAAATTATGATTTTCTGACTGTTTATATTTTTATGCATCATAATTATACATATAAGTATGGTATTTATTTAGGATAAAATGTACTGCAAAAGTGAATCCCAAAAATTTATTGTAAAAGTGGTAAATTATTTCCTTGCACTTGCTTAAAATTTGGGTTTCAAAGAAAGCAAGTGTTCAGTTATTTCTTTATTATGTAACATTCAGTTAGTCTTGTCTGGAATTAGGCTGATTATTAAATGACATGCTAATCATTTACGAGATTCTTAGTCTTCTGTATTTCAAGCAACCTTTTATTGAATTCTTTTTCTTCCCTCATTGCCAAACGAAAGTATTCAGAATTCATGAGACTGAAGTGAAAAAAAAAAGAAAAAATTCAACATGTAAACCGTATTTGCTTGTTGGTTTGGTTTTTTTTATTTGTTGGATGAGGATGTCAGGAAAATGTCTGACTCCAGGAACATAAACTTTGAAAGGGACAATAAATACTTCTATATTTGCAAAAAAATCATTAGAACTAGCATGACCTAAAAACTTTGTTCTTCTACAGACAATTTTCCTTAAGGAATCTCATTGCTGGTTGGTGCTCTTTAGGACACGAAATAAATTCTTGGTCCCACTGAAGCTCACTCAATCAAATGCACTGTTGCAGTCTGTCAGCAGTAAAATTTCACATCTTTTACACCTCTTTTTATCATATAGAATAACCAGTTCACAGAATATTTATTTTCTTTGTTTCCTGATTCACAATTGCTTTTTGGCTCCTAAGTCTGTAGTTAAATTATATTTTTTTATCAGAAAAAATATAGTTTCCCTTTTGATTCCTGTATGTATATATTTTTCCCTCTAGGTTTTTTCCTTAGAACATCTATATCAAGTTAAGTATGATTGCATTTTTTTTCCTAAATAAGTTCAAATTGCATGCTGGATATTACAAAGTAATCAGTATTTTCTGATTTTCAGATCGCTATGTTAGCATATTACAAATATTTTATGATAAAAAGTTTTTACTTAGTTATTCTGACTTCTGTATTAGTAACCATCTGTTTCTAGCCTGTCTGGTTTTGAAAAATCTGCTCCTCAGGTTGTTTCATTTGCTTTTTTCACCTCTGTCTCACTTCATAATCTTGCATGAGTAGTTCATGGTATTTCTAACATTCCTACAATCCATTACAACAAAAAGGATGAAATTAAAATTTTCAAAAATCTCTCCTTTACGATTTTCCAGATGCAGTTTCATAGTTAAGTGTAGTTTATTTCTGCTAGGTGTTTCAACTTTTCATTTGTTTTGATATATGCCTAGGTCATCATGGTTTCCTTCGGGCTTCACTAATTACAGATTAACAGCTTCACTTATTTCCAGCTTTGTGAGGAATAAATCCATGTGGAATTCAGCAGGAATACTCAGAATCTACCTGTACTTTTCTGCAGAGCCCTTCTCAAAAGAGAGAATCTTCTGCACATTAGGAACTTCCCTCTTTCTTTTCAGTGGTGTGACCTGAAACCTTAGATCTGAAGACATGTGAATATTGAAGGAGTGATTTTGATGCAGACCTGGAATTTTTGGCTATGACAGGTACAGTTACCAAGTAGTTTTCTTACACACATGAACACCCTTTTTAAAAAGAAAGTGTAGGGTTTGTAGAATTCTTACATAGAGTTAGGAAGTGTTGCTGATCAACAGTCAGAGAACTAGAAGTCCACTTGAGCAGAGAAAGAATCAGAAACAGAAGGTGACAAATATTAGTTAAATAACTCAGTATCAGCACCTGTCAATTAAAATTTTAACATAGATCAATTAGCCAATAAAAGTTGCCACATACCAATAGCATGTCGCATTCTAGTATTAAGAAGAGAAACGTCATTTTTTAGCAAGTCCGACTTGTGGGTCTTGCAAAGCAGGATCTATGGTTTAATCAGAGCAGAAATATTTTCTGAGTGATTTATGCAAAGACAGCTGAAATGTTAAGGAAGCTTAAAAAGATGGCTTCTAAGAAAAGAAAACATTCTACTACCATTTTGGAAAGAGCAATTTGAAGTGTCTTCTTACTGCAAAAGACAACAAAATAATCTCAAAATTGAGCAGGATCAGTTAATATATTTTTATCAATGTGTTATCTCATGCATGCTATCTGTGCACAGAGATTTGGTGTCATAACAGTTTGATATCTTGTAATGGACATACATTGCTCACATTTGAGATGGAGAAGCAGCAAAAATCCGTAGACTGACCTTTAAAAAAAAACAGACTAGTCCAAATATAGTGTTTTTGTATTTCTGGATCTGGGGAAAGCTCAGCTGTGCCCTGGACATGAATTTAATCCTTCTCTTTCCATGCTTCGGTTTCTTCTGTCAGTAAAAATCCTAGATGCATAAACCAGCAGGAACAACAGCATACCCCAGGCATCTCTCTCAGGAGGAGAGTAGGAGCAGAGAGCACCCTGTAGAGTGTTGCCAACCCTTTACATCTATTGCTTCTTCTGTTGCAATGGAGCCTCCAGAGTCCTTGCAAAATGTTAATTTTCCTTTCATGACAGTAAGGCACAAAGCACCGGAGGATGAAGCGAAGAAAAAACAACAAAGAATAAGACACTAGCAATTAGTTCAGGTATTTTTCACTCCCATTAAATATTTCAGAAGGTGACCCATGCTGAGAAATTGTCAGCACTTCACTGCTGCAATTATGGCTCCAGTGGAAATCTTAGTGAAGCTAATGAGTGCTTTCATGTACAGACGGCCTGTTGGATTGGTATCATTACTCACTGTACAACCTGGGAGAGTGGCTGCAGCCAACACAGGTGCCCAACCAGGCTATGGACTACACCAGCACATCACAAAGAGCAGGTATAACGCCCACCACAGGTTTCCTACAGTCCAGCTGTAGGCAAAGGACAGGAGAAAGGAAGCACCCTGGCTCCTTTCAGCTCTACACTAGAGCTCAGACAGTGAAATAATCAGGTGAAGGTCATAACGAAAGTTTGTGGCAGAGCAAAAAAGTGTATGCAGATTCCCAGGTGAAATCCAGTTATTTCAGCACCACACTGTTGTTTACTCCCAGTCATTCACATGAGCCAACAAATACCATTTTTTGAGCAAAGCTGTACAGGGATTGAGGCTGCCCAGCTGCTGTTCTTTCTCACAGCATATCTCTTTCACCATAGCTTTCTTTAATAGACTGTAAGTTACTGACTATATGCAGGTAGCAATAATGAATGATATAATTAGCTAGATAATCCTGTTTTTCTTCAGTAAAAGCTTAATAGTTTGTATAAGAAAGCACCAGATTCCTTTCAACTCTTGTTGTTCTATGCATACGCTGAAACCGCAAAGGACATTGATTATTTTAACTGTGCTCAATTTGCCTTTGAAACCAACATTCTAAAAAGCAAAAGAGCTTAAACAAACATGAAAGTAATCTAATACTGACATAAACATGAAAGATAATAAGATTATTATGAATTGATCTAAATATTACTTAAAATAATTAGAAATTATTTTCTCATGGTATACCATTTAAGTTAAGCAGCTTCTTAGTGTTACTTAGAAAAACAAGCAGAGTATTACTTCCCAGAATTTTAGTTGGCTTTGTTTATGACATTCAGTAAAACAATGGGCAAATATGCATTTCTCTTTATTGCTGTATATTTTGCATACAGTTTGTAACCGAACCTAGTTTTGTACCAGCTAATTTTGTAAGGGCAGGATTGTTGCCATTTTAATACTGTATCATTTTATTACTTTAAACCATGAACCAATTGAATATTTTTTTTCTTTCTTGGCACCACTTCTACTAGTTAACTTTATGAAAAGCAGTAACATGAAGGAAACAAGTCATGCTAATAACCCTTACAGCCACCAAACAAAAATGGCATGCATAGAAAAAAATACCAGTTAAATTTCAGTGCCATTTGTCAAATTAGCTATGGGGGCCAATCTCCAAATTAACCCAGTTTGGCATTGCTTTCACTGCCTCAGTCCCAAATGATTTATTGGAAGTTCGGGTCTAGTAAGAAACATAGCATTTGTTTTTCTTCCTAAGGATTATCCGAGTTATCTGAATATAACTAAATTTTTGAAAATAGGATTAAAAGCTGAGAGCACCAGGTTTTCTCTCAAGATTTAAACATCTACCTGCCTTTAAATAGTCTGGCAACTGTTTTCTTTTGTAATATAAGAAGTACTTTTCCTGATTAAAAAGAAACAAAAACTATAATTTAGATAAACTATTTTCCATTAATCAGTTAAACATTTTAAACGCTTAAGTGAATTTAAAAATAAATCCAAACAGGAAAGATACCTGGCTAGTTTGGTAGAAATATGAGGACTTCCACTGTGTTTCCTGTTCAGCTCTTCAATCTGGATTTATAAAGTTTTCCTTTGCATGCCAAATCTAAGACAAAAGATGAATGACCTTTTTGTTTTTAAAGACTGCAACTTCTACATATTTATCAAGGTGTGTTATTACATGTAAATATAGTTTCTCTATAGCTGTATTTGGAAGTCAGTTAGGAAAGGCTTGGAGAGAGGTCTCAAGAATTGCTAATGAAGCACAAACCACAGAAACAGTAACAGTTTAGAAGAGAAAGTTTTCGGACTTGAGTGTGAAAAGAAAGGACCTTGACACATGGCAGCTGCGGGTGGGAGAAAGAATAATTGATTCCTGGCGCACCCTTTCCCCCAGCTTGTCATTTGGCTCATGATGTTGGGACCCCTCTCGATGGGCATTTGACTTTCCCAGAGCCAGCAAAAGCCAAGTAGGCTCCTAGGCCTACTGAAACCTAAGAATGGCCTTACACTAAGATGACTTTCAAGGCAACATCATCATAAAGGGAGCTCCATGAAAATGGCCCTTAAAGCAATTAACTTCCAAGGTCAGGCATGGAATAATTGTGGCAAGGAAAACAGAGGAGAAGACAGGGCCAGGAGTGTATACTGGAAATGAAAGGGAAAAAAATAACACTATGTTCCCTTGGGAGAACAAAAAAACCACCTATTTTTTAGGAGATGCAAATACAAGATTCAGATTCCCCTTCTCCTGTTGTCCTCCTTCCATGCTATCTCACCACTACCTTCCTTTATGTTGTAGGTATCTGCATTTCTTATATGTCTGCTTCTACCAGAGAAATGTCCCAGACCCCAGAAATTCATAGAAAGGGCTGTCACAGTCTTGCTAGGCCTGAGCTGTAACGCTAGTCTTAAACTCAAGACATCACAGGCTTAAAAAGCAAGGTGTGCTCATCTCACTTTCAAGGTCAAAACTTAGTGGTCAGGAGGAGAGTTTCTGTCTCAAACCATAGAGATGAGCTTTTTACTGCCTAGAAGCGCTCACCTTTCGAGTGAATCCCAGCTGGCGCTGAACACAAATCTCCCACAAAGGTGCCTTAATCCATGGGCTAGTGAATAGGTATGTCTTAATCTCTCCCTCTGGAAGTGCTCTACTTCCAGTAAGTAATTAATATTCATCTCTGTAGGGACTGTGACTGCATTCTCCCACATTCCAGGGGAGTACCCTGATCATTGGACTGTAGGATTTATTTGTAATTTTCCCCTCTTTCTTCTAGCCCAGTGAATATTTCATTATTTTTATACACAGGCATACAGACAAACACAGAGAATCTACACTCACATATCTATAGAATAGTATCTGTAAGTATAGTCTTTGCAACACATGCCTTTTTTCTACAACTGGAGAACAGAAAAAAATATTACAGATGCCCTGTGTCAAGTGTACTGTGTTCGTTTAAAGAAAAACCCAAAAATACCCAACAAAACCAGCACAAAACTTCTAAAAGGAAGAAATGAAAAAAATTTATGTTAGGAAGCAAATTTCTTACCCATTAACATTACTACCTCACAAGTGGCTGAAACACATCTTTAGCCTATTGCAATGACTCCCAGTATGTGTATATTGAAGCTGTGCAAAAATTCTAAACCACAAGTAACTCCCTGGGTTTCAGTTTTCGTTATAAGCTCAACACTCAGTTCAGGTTCACTGAAAGGACATTACAAGCCTGGAAAATCCACAAATGATGTAATGCAGACCTCTCAGGTGGCCTACTGCGTTGCACAACACAGCATATTGACAGATAGCACTTGCTCCTTATTGAAGGGGTACTATCATTGCAGGACTCCAAAGATCCAGAGCTGTTTCATGTATACACCACTAAACAAAGAAGAAATGCAGCGAAAGATAGGGAGGCAACCAAGTTATTATTTTAAAGTGCTTGAAAATAGGTCACAGGGATGATGCTTATGTTGCAAACTCCAGAAAGAGCAAGTTGGGCAAGGTGAGATTTATGGTACCCTGTGAGATCTTAATTCTGCTCCTGTGTGCATCCAGCCTGTGCTCTGAAAGAAGCAGTCGCATGAAAAATACCCTGCCACAACATAATTAAAGTCTGTAGCATAAAACAGAATTCACAAAGGATCAAATAAAGTTTGTTGAGACATTTTCTTGTTCTTCCTTCTGAGATGGAGCCTAGGGCCTCATGAACCTTTTCAGCTAAATTTTTCTACATATAAGGTTTGTTTGTTTTTTTGTTTTTTTTTTTTAAAGAAGTAAAAATTCAGCAGTTTATTTTAACAGTAACTTCCATGGAACACAGAGCTAATCACTACATTTTGGACATTAGGAAATTAATTTCAACTACTTAAACTAAACATAGAATCACTGTGAACAAACACCTAAGGATTGCAACCTCAAGGCAATCTTGGCCTACACCAGCTTTTAGAAAAATGGGTAATCTAGTTGCTTTCAGAATACACCAGCTGTTCTAGTGGCACACAACCAGAGTTTTCCTGAGGAATCTAAATTTAAAAACCAAAATAATAACTTTCAACAGTTTGTAACTCAGATGTTCATAGGTGGACTACTTTGAAAAGAGAAAATATACTTCTTCAGCCTGTAGACTGAGTCACTTGTGGGTTTTTTTGCTTTTGAGGTTTTATTTGAGGGGGAGAATATTGCTTCACCTCAGACAAACTATTCAGTTATTTGCCACTAATCCTGTAAATTTCACTTAGTCTTTCTCAGAAATTTTATTCCCTTCATGGAAAAGTCCTCAGCCACACAGGAATTACCCACCAAATAAGATAAGCACTGAGACAGTGAGAAAGGGGGTTCGTTCACAATTACCACAAAGGGAGACTGTGAAGCCCTCTAATGACTATATTTTGCTAGTTCATCTTGTATCCCCATTGCACAGGAAAGGGAATACATATTGCATCGTTGGGGTGTCAGATTCCTCAGTTCCACCTCAGTTCCATCCTGTAGCAACTATTTAAGAGCTCTCCTGAGTTGGACGCACCAACGCACACACAAGGGATTCTCCCCCTTCCGCAGACTCTTAATCCAGCTCCTTTCTTTACTCAGAGAACAGAAGAGTAGATTTGTCACTAAAGGAGGTACAGTTTGCCTTCAATCATCTCAGAAGAGAGCTACCTTTGAAGCTTATGTTTCTTTATGCCCCTGGCAGAAAATAGTGAATAAATTTAATCTAAGAAATGAATTCCTGCTTATAACTGTTATTTGATAAATCTTATTATTCCGACTATTCAACAGAAACCACTCCTGCATGGTAGTTATTATTCTCACACAGTTCTAATCCATACCATGTAGCTTTTGTACACAGATTAGTATTTTATTATATATAAACTAAATATTGTTTGTATAATCTAATTAGGTATTTTGCAAATAAATACATTCTGACCAGAATTACACTATCTGAACAGTAATGTAAAGGTTTGAATACTTAAAGAATGAAACAGTTGCTTACCAGAATTCTCTGTTGTATTAAATTAAATATCCAGCTGGCATTTTTATGTGTATCATATTTTCTTTCCGGAAAATATTTTGTGAAGATGCATGAGATAAAATAACATTAGAAGATGAGTGTTTATAATTCAAAATATGTCCTGCTAATGCTGAAAATATTGACATTTCTTCCTGAGGTTCTGACAGAAAATACAATACACTGTCTTATGTCAATTGAATAATTAGAGATTATAGTAATTCCTGCAAGGCTTTCATATGTGGCACATTCTGAGAAAATTTCAAAAGATGAGATTTGCATAAAGGTTGGTGTCAGGAAAAACCAGGTGCCTCTTCTCCTATAACAATGACATACTAAGGAGAAAAAATTAAAACTCCTCTGGGGAACAGTGTTGGCAGTGCTCAGGCAAACACTGGGGAAAGCCTGAATTGCAAGTGGAGAAAGGACTTGTCAGTATGCTCCACACCATGTAGGGGAAGTGGTAGATGCAGACAATAATGGAGCATTTAGCATCTTTGGATTCAAATACAGTAGTGAAAGAAAATGATAACCACTCACACTGATTTACAAGATCACTTCTACAATTCTTAAGCAAAAATACCGCCTTTGAAACATCAGTGACTTAACACCACTTCCCCTCTCCTTTTTCCTTTTAATGTTGTGTATATATTTTATGTGCATTTTATATACATTTGTCAGGAGAATATTAATGTTCTGCTTTATGATTACCACCACCTTTCTAATCATTGCTTTTTATTATTCTTGTTCAGTACAGCTTAGCCGCCGAGCATGAGCAATGAAATGGGGGGAAAAAGAAAAGCAAATACTGTATTATATCATCATCTGGGGAGCGTGATTGTTTCTGCTGTGTTAATTTACACTAAAATCTATGACCCAGTGAGTCTGATTGATTGCCAAGGGCAGAAATCCAGCCCCTGGCCTAGTTTATTTTGTGAACTGTAGCCTCAGATATCGCTGCAAGTCACAATGATATTGATTTGATATACACTAGATGGGTCTTTATGCTCTTTGGGAAATTTATTGTGCAGAGTCAGAACTCAGACAGATGGGGAGAAGCCGCTCTTTAAATTGAAGAGGGTTATCATGGTTTGACTCCTGGGTCACTCAGGTTACCAAGTGGCCTGAGTGTGGCTGGGTCGGAGCAGGCTCGAGGGATTAGTGCTCATCAGTTTTGAATGTCAAATCTCCTCAGTGGACTTGAGTTATTGCTAATAGGAACTTGCTTGGGCCTATAACATTTGGATGGCCTATAACTTAAACATCATAACCCTTTCTTCATGTCATGGTCCTTTAAATTATGGCTGAGCATACCACCTTTGCTCTGGACGTTTAGCAGGAGAGGGCTGTGTGTTATAAAGAAACTTGCCTCCAAGGTGGACTGCGCCATTACAGCTCTGGTCTGCAGGAATGCTGTACCCCCACACTCCAGTGTCACAGCCACGTTCCCTGCCTTCTGTTGCTCACTCACTGTCACCACCCTGGCTTTGCACAGGAGATACAGAATAGTGAGAGCTAGACCATAGCTCTACTTTTCCCTAAATTTGGTATTTTTCTTTCATGAGGGAAGAAGAGGAGGAGGTCTGGGGAAACTTCAGGCTGTGGGACAAAAAATCCCTGTCATGGTGGGAAATCACATATTCTTTGGGCAATGAATGAATTAGGAAAATAAATGTGCTTCTAACTTAGGATAAATATTTAAGAGATTTTTCTACATAAAACAAGGCCAGGTCTGCTATGATTAGCCTAAGCCTGAACAGCATTTTCACTTAAGCACTGCTAATTGTTAACCAGTATTTCATGCTACAGTAAATGCTGAAGACACCAGGAAAAATAGTATCTACAAATTCAAAGGAACACATTATTCTATAAATATTAATACACCCAAACCTTTTAATTACTAAAGAAGAATCCCACTTTATTTTAATGGTTATCTCTAACAGAGTTATAAACTGTACACAGCCTTCATTTTCACACTCAGTGTTTGATCCGTTTCCTTTGAGATCAAGAAAAGGATTTTCAGTCTCATTCAGAGAGGAAGGGAATTAGCCTGAAGGAAGTCCCATGTATCTAAGAGATGGGATAGCGCTCCATGTTGCCATTACAGTGAGAAAGGTAAATCTGTTCGCACTTTTACAAGTAGCTTCTGGCTTTCTACATACAAAAATTAGGAGTTCTCCTCTATTTCTCTTCAACTAGTATATGATTCACATAGGAATGGGAGAAAGTTTGTTTTTCTTAAGTAGCTGTTTCCTTTTCTTGATCTGATTTGATGCAACAGGGAATTAATACTTTTAAAGGAAAAACATTTTCCTTCAAACTAAAACTGCAACACTTATATCAAACAAAATAAAAGGGAAAAAATAAAATTAAAAGCCTTCTGGAAACACACATTAATTCTATCCCGTTTTGCATACCTATCCAAAACAAAGACATCTCATGACATTAATGGTAAATGGCTTAGCCTAGGCTTTTGGACTCTATTCTTGGCAATACACTGCAGCTCTAACTGTGTATTACAGATATACTATTACCATTTAAATATAATTCTGCCTGGCTTGTATTCTGTTCTGAATTTCCTGGGATTTTATTCTTCATTTGAAGTGAATACTAATTGAGAGAAAGTTACACATTTATATAGCTCCTGAAGAGTAACACCCACTTCACCTATCTCTCTATTGTAAATTAATATGTAGCAGATGGTGAGCTGAGATATTTTGACAGCCTACTTACAGCACCATCACTTTAACCTCTATCTGAAAAAAAAAAAAAACCCCATTAGCTTTTCTGCTGTTGGGCTCTTAACCCCCCAAAGTATCCTGAGTTATCATATCATGGGATTTTCTGCAATGCCAAGGAAGAAAATAATTAAAGATACCCTCTTCCATTTAAATGCTTGTTCTAATTTTACTGGGCATATCTTTTCCTCTTAACTTCTCCAATAATTTCAATTTAAATCTTCATTTCGAATGAGATTTTTCTTCCAAGGGGATTTTTTTTTTTTATCTTCAGGGACAACTTAGCGCACTGCAGAAGCAAACACAGAAGCCCTTCCATATATTATGATTAATGTGGTGTAAGGAGCTCCCCTTGCTAGAAATGCAGAATCAAAGGAAGCAGAGCCCATAAGTAGAATTTAAATTCAATGCACATTGGAATCTTATGGTTCAATTCAAAGTGGCTCTAAAGGAAATAATTAGACACTCACCAAGGCTTTCAGTAAGAAACAACTTTCCCTAAGAAGGGCCTGCTCAAAGTCTTCATTCAAAGTACTCAGTCACTTTTTTTCCCCCTCCACTCTTTCCAATAGAGGAGAAGGATTTTTTAAAGATTTGGGAATCCATGTTAAGAGCTTTACATTTAAATCTCCTTTAAAATAAGTGGTCTAATTGAATGTTTTCTTCTGATGGGCTGAAAGAAGCACTTTATTTGTTGCAGAATAAAAATGTATAGATCATTGTCAGAGATTTGCAAAAGCATTGATAGTGTGTATTTAGGACTCTTCCACATGGACTGAAACAAGATCTTGTTTAGTCCCAGAGCATTGTTCACATCCTGTTGTTTGGGGGTTGTGAGATCTAGGAGGAAATGCTATGTGGCTCTGAAAGAGTAACTGCCCCGGAAGTCTCACATGTGCAAGATAACAAGAATGTCCCATAATTTGCAGGCTTGATGGCACATGATTGACTTAGGCCACTACATTCACCAAAGCATCCAAAATGTTCCCTTAACTCCTGCACATTTTACAGTAAAATGGACCAAAACTTTACTTGTATTAGAGTTTGGTTTCTGTCCAAGTGTCCTCTTACATTAGAGTGTGAATGGAAATTTTCAGTTTCATCATTCATCTCCACAGCTCTTCTTGACTCTGGCAATTTTAATACACACATATGTACCCCAAATCAGGCCCAAATAGATTTGGTCTCTCTTTTTCCTCTCTCACAAATATTTAAAAAACCAAAATGCTGACTGCTTATTTATACTAAAATAAAGACTCTGTCTCTTTCACATATACGGAGGAGGAATTAACATTAAAAATATCGGAGATACTTTCTGTTTAGATGTCTCTTTTCCTTTCCATTGTAAGTGAATGTAAAATGTCTCTACTCTTATGTCTGATGCCTGAAGATCAGGGATGTTCCAAGCTGTTACCACAGCTTGGCATCAAGTTGGTTATCACAGTGGCATCACCTGTGATGCAATCAGAAAAATGTCCTTCTAAATTTTTTAAGCCTCTTATGCAGTATGAAGCACTTTTTTCTCTAGATAGATATTCAGTCAAGGAAGGGCTAGAGAACTTATAAACTGCACTCATGGGACAACAAAACCAGCTCCAAGCCTTATAAACCACCTGGAGAGATTGCAACTGCCATTCCCAACCAAGCATTGCAAAGGCACAGATGAGAGCAGCTGGCCGGGGAACTGGAGCGGCACGGAGTAGTCATGAGCCTCAGATCGGGAAGGATGAATTTCACCTCACCAGTCCCTTTACACAACCAGTGCATGGACCCCCAATTACTTTGGCCTCATACAAGTGCAGGAGATTGAATTTCACCCAGAGAATTAGAAATAAAAATAAACATTTTATTAAATAATTAGAGCCCATAATTGCGGATTACTTTTCATTTGTATTAAAGGAAGGCCTGGTATGGTAAGACCCCAGAATCTTGTTTGGTGTTTATGTCACATCTGATTTCTAACTGACATTTCAGAATTGTTTATTTTCTTTCATTCTATTTTTTTTCTCTTAAAATTGATTCCAGATATCAGAAAAATAATTAATTTCCCCTCACCCTATATTGAGATAGAAGGCTGAAATAGCAGATCGAGAACAACTTTAATTTTCTTTCTAATAAGAAAATACTTATTTAATTGTTAACTTTTAATACTTCCTCTTTGCAAGTCTGAGAGGTAACCAAAACATTTTTAGCTGTTTCCTCAATTTTATATACTACGGAGAATGTCAGTAATGTCCCTTAGCACACGTCCAAGTAACATAATAAAGTCCGCCTATTTCAAAATAGCAATGTCAGCAGGAGGGTTATATATGGCTTTGAAATGTTTTCAGTCTCTTGTTTTTAATAAGGTAAATAGGTCATGATTTTTAATAACACTTAGAGTACTTGTGGCTGATTAAAACTTTATTCTTTATTTGAAAAGCCTAATTTGGATCTTGATTCAAATTTTTAGATGAAACCCTGCTAACAGATTTTGAGCTGCTATCTTTTACACAGGGCTGGCACTGTGATTTCCCAGGAACTGAGGAAGAGCGGGGACTCAGTCACTTTCGGAGAGAGTGGAAACATCCTACCATTTCCGGGGAAAACTGCTCCCAGTCAAACTTCTCCAGAATTTCCTGTCTGGATGGGAAGAGAGTGAGTTACTGCAAATGGCACAGGGTTGTGAATTCCAAACTGAACAAAGCACTTTGACAGAACTCTACTGTGAAGGATGTGCCCAGGACCAACATGTTTTTCAAGCACTTGGGGATGGTCTTGAAGGCAAGAATCAGACCAAAGAAATAAACTAAGCCCCCCAGACCTTGTGCTAAGCTTTTAAATGGAAAAACAGAGGCTTTAACATTTTTTATGAACTCGATTGTTTTTCTATTTTCAATTTATACAGCAAGGAATGGCTAGAACAATGCCACCTGTAGCACTACTGATAAGACTTCAAATCCCCACCTAAGTTTGAAAATCTAGCATTTATGATTAACCATGGTGGTTATTCAGAGGTGCATTAATTGAAGTTACCTGACAGAAATGACAGTGGTTTCACCATTGCTAAAAGTGTGAATGAAGGCATTAGCCAAGTGCATGTAAAATTCAGAAATAATACTAACAGAGTGAGATGAATTTGTATGGTCTTCTGTGTAACATAAGCCATGCCTGAATCACCCTTTTTGCCTCTTCTTTTTTTTTTTTGAAAAAAAAAGGAATAAAATAAAAAGCAAGTCACCAAGCAATATATTTAAATTGCATACATTAGAGGAGATATATATACTGTCACTATTGAAAATGTGTTTCCTTTTTCACCCTGAATTTACTAGGGTTTAACTTCTAGCCATTAGATCTTATTATAGCTTTGTCTGATAGATCAAAGAGCACTGTGTTATCAAATTTCTGCTCGTCTTGTTGCAGCATCATACTGGGAACTCTTGTTCAGCTGATTATCTCCCATTGACCTTGCCTTCACCCCAAGAGTCCTTTTCATCATCACTACTTTATGCAGTACAGTCCCCCAACCATAAATATGTCCTTCATTCTTTGTGAGCACATGTAGGTTTTTACAACTTGCCACATTAAAATGACTTCCTGTTGCCAAGCAAGCCAGATAGTTCTGCAGCAGTGACTTGTCTTCTTTTTTATGTCCTGTACCTGCTGCTTTTCTGCCACCTGAAAACTTTTACGGGTTGCTATTTAAAGTTGTCTTCTATACCATTGATGAAAATAGAATAAAATGTAAAACTGTTTTTTTCAGACCCCATTTAAAAGCACAGGCTAATGACAATTTCTGCTTAGAAGCACTTTTTGAGACTTACTGGTTAACCAGATTTTAATCCATTTAATATACTACATGTTGATGTTGTATCGCTCTCATTTCTTAATCAAAGTGTTGTGTTGTAATAAATGGAATGCCTCCCTGAAACCTCAGTACTCTATATCAACTTGATTATCTTTAGCAACCAAATTTCTAATCTTATTAAAAATATATTAAGTTACCTTGATAAGATCTATTTCTGATACACCCATATTGACTGAGACTAGGTTTTTTTACTCTCTTTTGATTCTTTATACATTAAGTCTCCTATCAGCCATCCCATCACCTTTTTCCAGTGTTATTATGACAGCAGGCCTGCAGTTACTGACATCATCCAATTTTCCCTTTTTAAATATCAGTACCTCACTGGCCTTCTTTTAGCCTTCAGGAAAACCTCAGTATTTTAAGAATTACTGAAAAGTAACAATGACAATGCAGAAAAAGGAATGCTTTCAAATTATTTGAAGCAAATATTTAAGGCTACTGATATCAAAATGCCCAACTTTAGAGACCTTTTAACATTTCCTTGCTTTAATATGGGGATGGAATATATGATCATGAGATGATTAATACTTCACCCTGTTTCTCCTCACAGCAGTGCTGTATTATTATTTACATACCTCCCATCACCATGTGATAATGGTTCTGTTCCTTTACTAGGATTCCCTTTATTCCTAACCTAATATCAGACAAAGTCTTCTGTCTATACCTTAGGTCTTTTGGTCCAGTCTATACTTCAGGTCTTTTTTTAAAAATTTTTTTTTCTTTGCTTCTCTCTCAGTTTTGGGCAGTTATTAGTTTATATTCATTGCTCTCCTCTTCTCCTCCCTTTTACTTTCATCTTGTTTCTATATTAGTTTTTAGTTCCCTTTCTTTATAGCTGCCTTCCCTTCCCCACTAAACCAGGGTCTTTTTTAAATCCACATAGCCTTTTCTGTCAGGTATGGAAGTGGTTTTCAGACACCCAGTAAAACGTTGTTAAACAGTTCCAAACTGCCATTTACGTTTTTCTCTTTGATTTCTTTCTCTGGCCTGATATGTCTTTTAATTATTTTCAGGTTTTTGAAATGGTCCTTTAAAAGTACCAAGCACATATATTGCATTTTGGATGCCCTCCTGACTAGTCTAGGCAGCCTGTCTCCGGGAGCATTGGTTTCCGTTCTACTGAGATGGAAGCCATCCAACCTCTGCAGCATGATATCACAGATGGTGAAACAGTTTTCTTAAAAAGAAAATCTTTTCTGTGTATAACTTAATTGATTATTTATTAAAGGTATTACTGTAAATTTGTTGCTGTCTGGATTTTTTGCTTTGCATTTCCATTCTATTTTGTTTCAGGATATATAACCTCTGACAGAAATGTTCTACTCTTTCAGCACTTGCTTTAGCACCATTAGGACTTGGCAAAGTGGAAGGTGTCTTGTCTAGAACAGTGATCACATCACTTGAAGGACTGGCTTACTCTTATTAATCTTAGAGTCACATTTCATCTCCTGGCTCTCCCAAGACAGAAAAAAATCTATTTGTATGCAACATGTCCCATGCATAATGCAATCTTTTAAGGAAAGAACCCCTTACAAGGCCTATTCCACGCATCATGTCTGAACTATATGAATATAATTTGTCAGATGAGTTCTCAGAGGTTTTTCTGTCATTTCCATATTGAAAAGATGACTGTATAACTTTAGCCATACTGAGTTTACTCTGGGACTCTGTTAGTGAGACCTGTCTCTGGGTTAAAATTCTTCAGTGTTGGAAGGAAAATCCACAAGAAGGTGTCTAGGGGTACTGCAGGAGTCTGAAGGTCCTACCCTAGTGAACTAATGTTCAGCCAGCATAGCCAGTAGAGACCAAGAAGGCAATTCAGCTCACCCTAAAGTATCTCTCTTTTCCTAGTAATGAATAGTTAGTATAGTGTATTAAAAAATTAAACCCTAAGATATCTGAAGATAATGAGGCTATTTGAAACTCACTGAAAAAATGCCAGGGAAGACTTGGAACTGCTTTACTATTATCCTGTGGCTAAGCTCCCAGGAGAAAGAACTTCCCAGTTCTCTCACGAACTTGCTCAACCTAATGCTTGATTTGACAAAAAACTTCAGTGTAGGTCTATGGTTAACACAACACCATCCAAAAAAATCCTAGAGATTTTAGTGGCTGAAAGTACACTCATAAAAGTGGCTACAACCATGAAGTGAGAAATTTCAGACAACTTTAATAATGCATTGCTCTTTACCTACATTGCTTATCAGTTACTTGGTAGCAAGACAAAATATTAGTGTGTTAGGGGATCTTGACTTTAATTTTCATTAGAAAGCAAAATGAACCAAGATAATGTTAATGGAGTCAGCAGCAGGTTTCCCACCTGAATGTCAGCATTGTTTCACATCTAAGAACTTATGCACTTATTCGAAGAAGTTATTTCACTTGTGGAGGGAACAGCTAGACAGGCATGGAACAGCCGATGTCTGGAGAATTGCTCAAGGTATCTAATAATCCAACTGTTCTAACAAACTGTAAGTAATATAATTTCTGAAATGAGACAGTTAAAGCTTGTACAGTATATAGCTGTTACATTGCATTTGATTTAGGCAAAAGAACGATGGACGGAAAATTTGTGAGGCCAGGTGCAAAGTTATAATCACACTAGACATTAAAGAGACATTTCAGTGCTCTCCTACTTCCTTTAATTTTTATGCCTGAGGAATATATCCATAACAGCCTTATCTTTCTGAGCTTAATACCAGCCTGGAGACTGCACTCCCTGCTGAAAGCAAAGAGATTTATTTCTCTGATTCCTAACTTAATGTTTATTTCTTCCTTCTCTGTACCTCTTAGGTCTTCTTTAACTTGATCATTTTAGATGTCCAGGCTTCTGCAGCATCAGTCAGACTTCTCTACCTATTGCAGTTTCTTTGCATCTTTTGTCACAAAAATTAGAGACTCGCAACAAAAAGTGCTTAAAATATGGCAAAAACCACTTTTGCCCCTTATCAAAATTGGAGAATTTACCAGGCCAGATCAAGTTACTTGTTCATTAATAGATGCTGAGAACTTCAGACCTCTCTTCCCACATTTTCACACGAATCAGCATTTCAAAAGTTTTATGTTGATTTACTTTCTCACTCTAAACAAAGCTTAGGAATTTGGAAATCACAGTTATTTTAAATGAAAACAATGAAGACTGAATCATAATTTCATCAGGCTGTGTTATACCTCACATGCTTTCAACAACTTCTGTTCCTTATATCATAACGAACACAAATCTTTTGTGGTAGAGGCTGCTTTCTAACTTTAAAAGTAGGCATAGTTTTTAATATAGCTTTGCCAGGGTTCCTGACCCTGGACCCTAGATCCAGACAACATTTCTTTTGCGCACCTACAGTGATCATTGGTGTTAGCACACAATGAGTTGTATGTGATGAAAATCACATTTAGCTCGCTATTTTCACTTTCAATCACTTTAGACTCAGTCTGGTTTTTGCATAATGTCATTAAAACCTAAGTCCCATTTAAAAAAAAAGAACACAGAAATCTATGTCTTATTGACAGCCAGCATGATTTAGCTTGCTCAGTGTCAGATTTGAAGCTGCTTTTGGGCACTTATGTGCCAAGCTGGCCTTTCAGAAGTAGCTAAATACTGAACCACTCTAATCAAACTGTCAAAAAACTATACAAGAGTCCTTTCTAGACACATTTAGTAAAGATTCTTTTCTAGCTTGTTGATTGCCTAATGTGCATAGCAGTCATACAAGTATTTCAAAAGTTGAAAACACATGTCTGAGCAAAGGGAAAAACAAGAAAAAAAAATTGGAAGGAAGACACCTCCAGGTGTCTGCATTCCTCTCCAGGAATACAGAACATCTGCAGAAGTGGGCTGTGAGAGACAGTGGGGGTGACTTTAAGAAAACATGGCACTAAGTGGAAGGATTAATCTTCTTCAAACTTTCTTTGCCTCTGTTCTTACTGATGTAAACTCTCCTGGCCTATCATTTGCAGGAGGATTAAATGAATATTCCTGTTTTGAATCACGCTACTGAAAGATGTTTGACCTCCTTCTGTGTAAAAGTTGATGGATCATTTTTAATAAATCTGTTTCCAACTGGGCTACACAATAAGGATGCAAGGGAATGAAACCTGGGGGTAAGCAGAGAGGGTACTACAGCATATGGAAAGTTTGTATAAAACTTATGATGTTAACATGACTTCTTTCACCTAAGGAGAACCTATAAACTTACCCATTTTCTCAGCCTACAAATTCCTTAGTATTTCCCTGGGGATGGCTGAATGGTTCAATTCAAAGGATTTTTTTAATTCTTGTAACTCTAATCTTCATCATTATTTCTAATTCCTCAGTACGAAACTAGAAATATTGATGATCTAATACGTTTTACAGAGCAGCACACAACCTTCTTTATGGCACTTACATCATTATGTAATATATTATAAAGCAACTTGCATGTTGTAAAACTCATTAAAAAGATATATTTTTTCTCTTAGCTTGAGTTCACGATGGCCAAAACTGAGGTGGAAAGCTATTAAAGTTCCACAAATCCTAGCAGTACACGTTCCTTTCAAATGTTCTTTTCTGCCCTCTTGCTTGGTGTTTTCTGTCACATTTTCAGTATTTCTGATGTGGGTCTATTGAGAGGTAATTTCTCAGCACGGCAGCTGAAGTTAGACTCCTATGGGATTAGTAACCTAACCTTATAAATTGTTACCTGGTTTCTGTCATTTACGCTGATTTGGCCAGGACAGTTGCTAAGTGAATGAAAGTAGCGTAAGCCAAAGTGAAAGAAGAATGATACTGAAATATAATATAAAAATATAAATTAAACTTTTGTCATAAATGACTGGATAGATTTTAACACTTGTCAGCGCTTTATCGACAATGAATTACTAGGCACTTTGCCTGGGAAAGCCCCAGAAAAAGATAGTATGTTGAGCATTTTAAAAATAATTTAGTGTTTTTAGGCTCTTACTGTTTCCAATACTTCTCAGGCTCCTCTGTCTGCTACTCTCTTGTATGCTGTATATGCACATCTTGTGCTGACTTTGTGGGATTTTCTGGCTGCAAAAGTAGACAATTACCAGGGCACATGCTTAGTGCTCTAGTGGTTGGGAAAATTAGGGACTGTCATTACATTGAAATACCAGCAGGAATGCAGTTCAGTTCTGTTCCTGTTGAAACTGGTTGATTTCAGAAGAGCTGTGTTTCAAATGCAGACTGTAATTTGTTCTGCTGAAAATAGCCACCCCACCAACAGCATCCTACTTCACTTGTAATTTAAGAACTAGCACAGCCTGTCAAACCTAGCAGCATGGAGGCATATCCTGCTTTTGCATGGGTAGAGCAGAAGTCGCTTAGATGAGAGTAGCAGCCCCCTGTTTTCTGTGGTGGTCAGGCCAAATTGTAACACCA
This sequence comes from Edolisoma coerulescens, assembly GCA_013397115.1. Lineage (NCBI taxonomy): Eukaryota > Metazoa > Chordata > Aves > Passeriformes > Campephagidae > Edolisoma > Edolisoma coerulescens. The sequence goes on from VWZW01006289.1 coordinate 3,981,411, forward strand.
ACTTGCTCATGCAGGCAGCACCAAAACATTATTGTTGTGTCTTCAGTTTAAATTGGAGATAACAAAAAGTTAAAAGACAAGCTGTGTTGCACAATTAATTTACATGCTTTTTCAGTCACTTTTAAATCAGGTTACTGAAGAGATCTTGTCTTCACCTCAGCATGTAAACACCCTATCAGTCACTACCTGAATACCCCAAGTTCCTACAACCTTGGGATAGGAAGTAAAACTGAGGCAAGTCTTTTCACTTGCCCAAGCCTTTGCTGTTGAAATTAATTTCTTACTGTCAATCAGGAAAAAACATAAACTCCAGGCATTCAGAAAAGAGCAAAAGCCCCAGCATAAAGCATGCCTTTACATAGGATTCCCCTTGGTGGACAAGGAGATAAATGATGAAACATATTGCAGCATATTTAGAACAGGAGTGTTTTTCTACTTTCTGGGAAATATTGCTGCTGATTAAAAGCAATGCAGCTGCTTGGAGAGCTAAATAGATCCAATAAACTACAGGCCATACCCTCTCAGTGCTAATTAAGGTGTTAATTAAGAAATGTTATCTTGAGGAGGTGTAATTGAGGGAAGGAAGCCTTCATACATTTTTGTGTACCAGTAAGCCAAGCATAAGCGATGGTAGTATTTTCACTCTTGAATTTTTTAATGAGAAGATGGATGGTATTTGTTTCTTTAACTAAAACCCTAGTATATAGAGCCATTTAGCTAAAAAAAAACCCACCTCCACCTATTGTTACATGAAGTCCAGTCTTTGTTACTGTAAGGAAAAGACAGGGTACTTTTATGATTTTTTTTCTCCCTGCTTGGTTTGTACCAGTCAAAATGAATTTTGGAAGCGTGGTGGATCTCCCCTACAGCTGTCTCAGAAGGAAAGGTGTTTTGGTGGTCCTCAGTCTCCCTGCATCATCATGAAGCAAAAAGCCACCTCACCTCAGGAGACAGGTGAATAGGAGGGAGACATCTTATCTGTTTCCTTTCATGTTCTGTTAAACCTGATAGACAGGAAACCTGTGCATTTGAAGACATGGGAGAAATGATTTGTTCTGAGCTTTCAAAAGTAATACTAATTTTGTTAATTGGCTGTATAAAATTAGGATTCTGGTCTGAATTGTGTCTCCATATGTAACGGATATACACATAATAAAAATGGTAGAAAGAACTACTGTTCAGGTGAGGGATGGGACATGATGAGCAAAAACAGGAATGCCACACTAAACACCGTAATTTCACTTGCCTAAAAACTGGAAACTGGCCCACACAGTGAACTCTCCCTTTGGAGGCTTTCCCTTTGCCTCTTTCATTTTTATGTTTTTTTTTTTCTCAACAATACTCTCATCTGTGTCAGTCTCCAGTAACTTGACTGCAGCTAATTGAGTCAAACAAGATTTATGCAGTGCAACTGAGGCTACAAAAAGGTTCAAACCCAATTTTTACAGAGATGTAATAGCTTTAGGATGCCTGCAAAGAAGCTGCTCAGCCGGGAGTTGAGTTCAGGCCGGTGAGTCTGTCCTGCTTCCTGGCACTGGTGCCTATTTTAAGCCCCAGTGGCAGCAGGGATGGCCGGCTGAGTACTCCGGGTATGCGTATGAGAGAGATGTCCCCCAGACAGACAGGTTACAGCCAGCTCAGCCTGAGATGGGACACTCAGTTTCTTTTCAAATGTGCCCCATCTGTAGACACCTTTATTTTGGATTCGCTGGGAGGATGGGAATTGCTTCAACTAGCCTCCTTATCCTTTGGGGGACCATTGCTCTGCTAAGATGCCTGTTTAGGAATCAGGTATCTCCCAGCCTGTGTTTTTTTTTCCACACAGGCCCTGTGTCAGGCTTTTTT
>VWZW01006289.1:3983268-4191259 GCA_013397115.1 Edolisoma coerulescens
CCCCTTGACATTGGCTTGGAAGCTGGTCGTTTCCATTATTTATTTATTTATTTATTTATTTATTTATGTATTAATCTGTGAACGGCCTTCTCCTATTTATTTCCTAGCTCCTGTCAGCACGGGGTTAGCTGCGAGCCACCCTGCCACCCAGGAGAAGTTTTTCCTCCCTTTGCGCCTGTTCCTCAAGAATCCTCCGCTGTCCTGCAACTAATTTAGAACAAGGGTAAAGCTCGCAGTGCTTGCTCCGGACGACAGGACAGGCTGGAGGCAATGCCACTGAAAGAGGGTTTTTCTCTCTCCGTGGGGCCGGCGCGGTGCTACTGTCCCCGCCATGGCCGTCCCTCGCCCGCTGCACCGCTGGCGGCCTGTAGGGGGTGCAAGAGCTCCACTGAAGCCGCGCCGTCCCCTCAGGGCAGCCCCCGCCCGGAGCCAGCCTCCACCGCCCCGCGGAGCCCGGCGACCCCCCGAGCCCGGCCCTGGCAGCGGGCAGCGCACCGGCACGGGTCGGGCCGGCGTCAGCCGCGGTGCTAAACCCGAAGGTGTAAGGGAGACCTCAAAGGGGAGCGAGCAGGTGCTCACCCCCGCGGCTCTGCCCGACCCGAAGCCCCCGCCCGCCGCAGGGGCACAGCAAGGGGCGCTTCGGCGGGGTGCGGGAAAGGGCGATCTGCCCCGGAAAGGAATGGCAAACTACTTTCTTCCCCACGGAAAAGTAATCAAGGGTGTTTTGACCATACAGGGGAAAAAAAGAAGAAAAAAAGGAAAGAAAAGAAATATGTGTGTATATATGTATATATATATTTAGAATAGGAAAGCACTGTTGATGTTTTTTTTTATTTTGTAGTTACCATTCCATCATTCCAGCTAGTATTTTCTCTTATCTGGGCGATCCTATGAAAGATCTCTATCCCTCTATCCCTTTCTTTTTTTCTTTTCTTTCTTTTTTTTTTCTTTTTTTTCCTTTTTTTTTTTTTCTCAGAGTCTATATATTGACTCAGTTTGTGNCCCCTTGTGTATTTCCATTGCTACTCCCGTGTTTTTAAGCAGCGGTACATTTCAGTTTGGAACCCCGTGCTGCCTTATGCCGCTGAGGAGCCCGCTCCGCTTAAGTGATTGTCACTCAAATTAGTCCCATTGTTTTGTGATATATAAGTCGCCTTCTATACTGCCTGGATTAGTCAGTTCAATGGCAGTGACAAACATGGATTGTTTGTTGTTAGAGAGGGGATTCTCACATGGGAAAACACATGTACATCCAGTCGGGACACATGCATTTCTCACCAGAGGGAGAGAGGGAGAGTTTTAGCAAACTGGTATTTATTGCTTGTTCTTGCATGCATGTTTTGTGCGTTGGGTATCACAGCTTGACAACAGGAAATAAAGTATTGAAGAAGTGTTTGGGCACGTAAAGATGTGGCTCTCAAAAGATTAACAGAGCTCCTCTGCAGTTAAAAGTATGAACTGATTATTTATAGCTCTGAATTTTGTAACACTGAAATTAGGGTTAAGCCTGAAAATAACAGGTACAAAAGGGAAGATCCAAATCTGTGCAGCCTGAGTTGGCAACGTTTAAAGGGAACTAAAGCCAACGGAAGCTGTGTGAGGCACTTGAAAAAATCATTTTGTTCCCACAGAAATGCAAAAGCATCGGGGAGAAAATTAATTCAATACTTGCATTGCATGATACAATATCAAATATTTAGGAAGAACATTAAGAAACATTATATAGGGAAGACTTCCCCAATTAAACGTATTTAAAAAAACTGATAATCTAATGATGGCATATTATAGTAATTTTCTTAAATATTTTCAGTCTAAAAAAAGATTGTTTGCACTGTGCTAGCTTTAATATTTGCTGTGGTCTAAAGTGTAATTCTTTCTCTGAGGTAAGTGATTTTCATAATGTGCATCAATCCACTCTACTTGGAAAAAAAGAAAAAAAAAAAAACCTAAGAAAAACCCAGGCAATTTCTCCTCACTGTTATTAGTAACTTTATTCCAGAACAAAATTATGAATTCAGAAAAGCTGCCAGAAATTAGTTTTCTGTAAGTAAGCAAAGCTGGAAGAATCATCTCTGCAAATCTGTACTGCCTTCAGTTTATCCAATTTTCCTGTTGAAAAATTAAGTCAAAAAAATAACCCAGTTTTTGCTGTCAGAACAGGGGGGATCTTACTCTAATGTTAAAAGAGGCCTCAGAAACTTTTGCATTAAATGTTCTGTTATCTTTCTCACAGAAAATGGAACTTCACAAACCTGATCTGACCAAAACCTAGGTGAACAGTCCAAATAAATTACCCCCTGTACTTCAACACATTTTTTCATATTTTTCTTTTTCAAAAACTTCCTATATTCTCTTCTTATAAATACTTTCAAAAAGCCCCATCCATTTTAATCTAGCATATTTTCATCCACTAGGAAACAATTTTAAAATGTCTTTTCTGTGGTCATTTGTATAAAAACACAGATATTGAATCAGTCAAATAAAAAAAAAAATCGCTATATACTCTGTTTCTCTGGCTTTTCAAAACTAAGCAAAACCACTGGAATTTAATTTTTTTTTCTTCTTGATTGCGAATCCATTACAGAATTTTATTTCCTTTCCTAGGCAAATAAGAAATTTGATCCGCTTATAGACATGAGGATAAGGCAAGATGTGAAAAGAAGAATGGAGTTCTCGGGTCTGTCTGTTTGAATCAACAGGACTGCTGCAGTATGAATTAGGGCTTTTGCATGCACATGTTACCTGTGACAGTTCCATGGGATGTTCTGTGCATTAGCATATATAGCCATAGTCTCAGTTGGATCAAGAGTCGGTTTCTTTATTGGTTTTGCGTGGGAGAAATGCTGCTTTCAAATGCATGGTTTTTATTACATCCCAGAATTTTATCTGTAGTTCCGTTTTTTTTTTTTCCTGGAAGTTAGAATTGATCCCCATGTGCATAATTTCATTTGTAATTTTTCCTCAGAAGCTGCCATAAAGTACATTCTGATCTTATTTATTAAAAGCAGTTGCCTCACAATAAAACTATTTTTTGACAAGGACACACAGGCTTTTCTCTAGGAACTACTCATGTTAATGACATTGGTTTCAGAGAATAAAATAATTCAGAATGGATTATGAAGTTATTAATGATTTACTAGATGAAAACATACCAAAACAGATTTTTTTTTTTTTATTTGAAACTTGCAACTTCTATTCTGTTGTAAGTTTTCTTCTGCTGTGCACTGAGCTTGTGAGCAGAAAGCATTAGGAGGACTTTTCATCTTGATTAAAGATTGATGTGCATAACTCTTCGTGCGCCGCAATGAAAATATGCCCCTTAGAGCAATGGCACTCGACCTTTAACAATTGAAGAGCCATTTAAAATCACAAGAGGCACACAAGTCAAAAATACAAAAACACGTGTGACCATTTTATTAAAAATTATGAATGAATACATTCATCAAAAACAGTTAAGGAAATCCTGAAGGCACTCTGCAATTTGTGTCTTAGGGCAAAGTAATTGACTGTGTAGGTTGTATGTTTTTACAAGGAGGAAAAAAGAAACTTTACATACGTAAATGGAAGGAAATGGTGAAAGATATCATCCAACAAGTTCGCAGAATAGCTGAAAAGAAACAGAACTGAGCCAGCATGTCATACGATTTCTCACTCAGACCCATGATAAAAGCTCTATATAGGCCTCTGAAGAACGAATTCCATAGGTCGAGTACCACTGCCATTAAATACTGTAGGTGCTGAGGTTGTTTTTATTTCCTTACTGTTCCTTTTGAAGTTGTCCAGTGTGTGAATATCAAGTAACATTTTTAATGCTGTGATGATAGGTTCTGTTTTTTCCAGTGTATTTTGCAACTAGGACAGCCTTTCCATCGCTGAATGCAGATTTTGGCTGTAGGGAAAGGCAAAACTCCCTTCTTTGATTATGTTCAGTTATCTAACCTGAAAATCGCAGCTGCATATTCTGCATTGGTTCCATGCGGTAAATTCCCGTTTGATTTCTGGAGAAAATCTGTGCAAAGGCTGAGTCAAGGATTGCAAGAGCAATCCACAGAGGGAAAGAAATTCTTCCTATATGTGCTGCTGCTGCAGGCTGCTATGCTAGGTTGTCAGTTCTGAAGCACAGAGCCAAATTCAGCCTTGTGCTACCTTTTTTCAGACCTTTTTGAACTCAATGACACTATGGAGGGTAAGAAATTTGGTTTTTACTTACTAGGAAGCTGTTTAATGTGAAATGCATGGCAAAAAAGTACCAGCTATGAAATGTAAATGCTGAAAAATGGCGTGACTCTGTTTAACTCCTTGTTACTTTACAATCCTATGGACAAAAATTGGAGCTGACATTTCTCTTTGATCTGGTTTACCCATCTTGCTCTGCTGCTATCAGCAGTGTGTGACAGCAGCAGACATTAGCTAGGAAAGAGGGAATAGGGAAGAAAGAAATGTAATCCTCCCCATGGTCTTCATGGGAGAATAGTGAATTAGAGCCAGACGTTACACTTTTAGGTGGACTTAAAAAAAACAATGCCCTTCTCCCAGCAACTGTATGTGCATGCCAGGATATTGGGGAACACAGTCAAATGGACTAATTTATTTGAAAAATTAATAAATCAAGGCAAAAAGACAGAAGACAAAATTGAAAAAGTTGAATACACCTGAACCCGTGCTGAAAGCGTGATGTTTTGTTTCATTCTGCTTAGATAATGTAATAGAAATCAGGATGTGTATCTTGTCCACGAGAATGTCTTCCTTTTGAGTTTTGCCATATTTTTGATCTCCGTAGCAGAGAAGGGGAACCTTTGTCAGAGGAATGGAGGAACTTACTTCTAGTAGACGCTATTCCTTTCAGATTCAAGAGGAGATAGCTAAAATGGATTATGGTAAGAATTGATAAAATTCTGAGTAATTGGGAGAGGGTTGGATTGGAAGCAGCTTTCAGTATTTCAGTATGAAGTTTTCAGGACGTCCAAAGAAGTTATCAGAAAGCAGATTTAAACTACAGACAAAAAAAAGCTCTAACCAGAGACTCTCTAACCAGAGAATACAAAAAAGGGTGAATGCTCTCAAGAAACATTAGTCCATTCATGTTAGAAACTAACTGCCCAGCCTTTCTTAACTTCAGCCAAGTGCCCACTGCTGCTCTTAGTTGGAGAAAATATTTATTACCAATTGGCTGATCAATATGGTGGTTCTGATGCTCCTTTTGTGATTTCAGCATTTTCAGTGTGGGTTACTCAAGATTGCTTTAATTTCTAAGACTCAAATCATGCTTTCCTGTGAGGGTCTACTTGTATTAATAGTTCAAGAAAGGAAATAGAAAACACTATTTTATATTTATACTATGGTATATTTAATTTCAAAAATGTTTATGTTACTATAGCCATGCTGCCGCTCTGCTGGTCATATCACAGCTTAGGGATGGTTTCTAATGCAGAACATTGTATCCCAAATACTGTAATTTGTTTATCTAATTCTGGTCTAATTTTTTCTGCTATTTCCCATTTTCATTTTCCTTACATTTTAAGAACATTCCAGACTATAAGAAGAACGAAAATAATACTTGTAATTTTAAATTACAAGTACTTTTCTCTGTTTTGCAATATTTCTAGCATGTTAGGCAGTCTGGTTTACTAAAGTCAAGCCCTGTGTTTGGTTGGTTGGTGAATCAAGAAGGAAAAAGACACAGAAAGCTTCTTGCTCTTATGAAGGTTGTAGCTGTTTCTTCCAGTGATCTTTGTAATCAAGGTCATGGAGAAGATTGAGGTACTGAATACCATTCTTGCCTCACTCCTTTACTGATAAAATTAGACTTCAGAAATCCCAGGTCCCTGAGGACACCGGGGAGTCTGGAGAAAGAAAACGTTACCCTTTGCGAAGGATCAACTTAAGTACACTAAATAAACTGGAATTAAACAAACCTGTGGGACCCAATAGGATACATCCACAAATGCTGAGGGAGCTGTCTGATGTCATCATGAATCTGCTCTTGATTATCTTTGAAAGGCTGGAGGCCTTTGGGGAGTTTCCTGACAACTGAAAGAAACCAAATGTCATCCTTATCTTCAGGAATGGCAAGAAGGAGGTTCTAGAGACCTACGGACCAGTCAGCCTTTCTGACTGTATGCAACATGGTGCAGAAATAATTCTGGAAAGTATTTCTGGACATATGGAGGACAAGATGTGGTTGGAACTAATCAGCCTGGCTTTAGGAAGGGGAAATCATGCTTGATGAATGCAATAGCCTTCTGTAATTAGATGACTGACTTGGCAGACAGCAGTGGCTGTGAGGTTTTCAGTGTTGCCATCTCTGACTTCTTCATTGACATGATACATAACAGAGAGATAAAAGGACAGTAGATAAAAGGTGGATGGGTTGCGGTTACATGCATGAAGGCCAGCTGGAGTCTCGTCACCAGTTCTTTAATCCAGAGGTTGGTAATAAGGCCAGTTCAACATAGTCACTAATAACCAGGATGATGGGATGGAGCGCACCCTCAGCAGATCTGCTCATGAGAAGTGATTGATACACCAAGTGGCTGCACTGCCACTAAGTGGGATCTTGAGAGCTTGCTGAAGTGGGCCAGTGGGAATCTCCAGACATGAATGAAAGAAAATAAGTGCCAAGCCCTAGCCCTGGGGAGGAATGAAACTCCAGGCACCCCCATGAACAGGCTGGGGTCTGACTGACTGGAAAGCAGCTTTGTAGAAAAGGCCTCGGGGCTCCTGGTGGACACTGAGTGAAAAGTGAGCAAGAAACTTGCCCTTGTGGCAAAGGCAGCCAGCAGTAGCTGTGCTGCATTAGAGCTTCACCAGCAGGTTAAGGTGGTGATTCTTCTCCTCAGCCATGCTGAGAGCACATCTGGAGGTGTGTGTCCAAGTCTGGGATATCCAGTGAAAGGGAGACTTTGACATGCAGGAGCAAGGCCAATGAAGGGTTGCAAAGATGTTGAAGAGATTGTAGCCTCTGACATATGAGAGGCTGAGAGAGATGGGATCACTCAGGCTAGAGAAGGGAAGGTTCAGGAGCAAATCTTACTAATGTGTGATAGAAAGGAGCAAAGAAAATGGAGTCAGACTCTTCTCAGTGGTATCCACTAAAAGTTGAGAGGTGATAGGCACAAACTGAAACACAGAAAATTCTATTTAAATGTAATAACTAAAAAAAGCTCACTGTAATGGTGATTGTTCACTTGACCAGACTGCCCAGAGAGGTGGTAGAAGTTCCCATCACTGGAGATATTAAAAAATGGAGCTGGTCAGTATCCTGTTTTAGTTGACCTGGCTTTGAGAGGTGGTGTTGAACTAGATGATTTCCAAAAGTCCTTTCAAATGCTAAAGGTTCTATGATTCTGTGAGAATGGGCAGCTATAGCAGCTATACCCACTTATATGGAAGCTTCGATGAAGTGCTACGTGGGGAAACAGGCAGTGTTATGTGTACTACTCAGGAGAGTATTGCACATGGTAGTGATGAACAGGGGCCGCAACAGAACATCTGCAGTAACAGAGGTTGTGCTTGGTGCTATATGGACATGTCATATTTCGGCAGTGTTCATCCCTGGTGTGTGTGTAACATGGATATAACTTACACAGATTTCAAAAGTCCCAAAAATGTCAGTGGGAGATTGTAATTGCATGAGCTATATCTAGAAAAGATTCCAGGTCTATCCTCAAAATTCCTTTGATCAGGAAGTACATACAGAATTGCCGCTGAAAAAATCTGGTGGGGGTTAACAGAGAGTTTACCAGTGCTGGATCAAGGTAATCAAGTCTGGATGCATGAGTGAAAAAGATGCATCCATGGAGGATGGGAGGCAGTGGCAAACAGAATCACATGTCAAGGAGCAGAGCGTATAGCTGCAGTATGGGGAGTCGCATCCTGAGTAGCAACTGCTCCGGGCAGTGGAGTGTCTGAATGGCAAAACTGAGGCAAAACCCCAAGATTATGCTCCTTGAATGTGTTAACAGGGAAGTAGTGAACAAATATATAGGTATATCCATGCAATCAGTTCTAATATCCACATCTTAAAGGGTGCCCAGAATTGGAGGGAAAACCCACAGCAATTATTTGAGGCCCAGGAGGAGACATTTTACTACAAGAACATTAAAGATCATTCTACTTATTGTATTAAGAATGTCAGAGATGGTTTGATCTCACTGTAAAAGTAATGTCAGGAGAGATCGTGTAGGATACTAAAGGCTCTTTAATCTAGTAGAGAGAGGCATAATTAGAACCAATGGCTGGAGGCTGAGGCAAGGCAGAGTCATCTGAGAAATCAAGTGCGCAATTTCACAGTAGGTCGGAGAAGCCCTTGAAACAGATTATTGGAGTAAAGTGGTGGCTTTTCCTTCTCATGGCATCTTCAGTTCAGGACTGGATGTCTTTTTGGAAGATGTGTTTCTCCAAGCTATTGTGCTGCCTACAGTGAGAAGAAGATGAAAGGCAGGCTTGTCATTAGTCAGGAGGTCAGTTTTGCCCGATAATGGGTGCTCTACTGGGGAATGACTATCCCATTACTGACTGTGTGAAATTCCTTAAGATTAACTGGATGGCCCAGCAAAATAAATTCTTTTGGCCTTAAAAATCTATGGTTTACATTAGAGGAGTGAAAGAACTCTTCCCTGGGTATTCCTAACCTAAACTGTCCTACCCTGCCCAAACAGCTGTAAGGCAACATCGCAGCCACCAGCTCTATGGCCTGATCTGGTTGTCTTCAAACAGCAAGGGTTGTGTGTGTAAAATATATTCTAAATATTGTATAAACTGAGTTTAGAAATGCAGAACTCAAGGAGCAGTTTCAAGGCACTTCAGAATAGTGTATAATGCTTTCATAAAGATGATAGAACTATTATGCTCGCTCTAAAAATGAATCCATTTTAATGCACGGCGTCAACAGGTTAATATTTTATAGCATAAATACTGGCAGAGAAGCCCTGCATTCTTCTCTACTTACATTTTCATGAGCTCAGTAAACTGAAACAATAATCTTAATAATAATGAAAAACAAGACTAAATTACAAGTTGCAGAGGCTATTGTCAATTTTACAAATCCAACAATAGCCTGCAGGGTTCCAGGTTTGTTTCTAGCTGCTCAGGAAGCTTGTGTGATTTGCTCACACATTTTTTCTTATACCCCAGAGCTGTGCATCTGCTGGAGTCAGGGATCTAATATTCTCTTTGAACTTCCTTAGCATCCTAGTGCATGCTGTGATCTATAATTAGTGCATGCACACACACATAAATACACACCAGCTACATTAACTCCTAAATGGCAGAAGCTTTGCTGTGTCCATCACCTGGTTTAGGTGCTGCACAAGAAGAATACAAGTGTTGCTGTAACCTGGAGGGTGAAAGCCTGCTCTTATGACTTGTATCCTTAGGGGGATACAAAAATAGAAAACACAACTTTTTGGTTTTTAGGTGTGATACTATGATGCAATTTTCCAGATGTGAAATACCTAGGATCAGAGGAGGCAATCGTAAATTGCACAGAAACCTAAGCTGTTTCAGGTTCAATTATTGATAAAAGATGTGATTGCTAATGCCCCTGGAAGACCAAGATGCTTTGTTTGTCCGCAGGGCATCGTGGCTAGAACATGTCAATATTATCACTTCTGGAGAGAGATCTTTAGAACTAGAAGACAGATTGCTGGGGTTTTTTTGTTTGTTTTGTTGTTAAAAACCCAACCAACCGAAAAACCACCAAACAACCAACCCGAAAATAAAAAAAAGCAAAACACACACACCTCCAACCAACTAAACATAAAACCACTTGGAATGAGTGGGATAAGAATGCAGGCAAGTCTGACAAGTTGTGCCATTTGTGAGCATTATTTCTAGACACTTTTAAATGAGTCCTACCCACCTATCTAAAACCACTGAATAAAAGTCGCCAAATTCTATGGCAGTCTCCATTTGCATAGGAAACTGAAGTCTCAGAAGGCTGCCAGGTGCTCCACTGTGAGCATTTAATAGGTTTCTTGGGGAAGAGCAACACTTGTTGAGTAATTGTTTGCAATTAGGAGTGCTCTCGTTTCTGCTAATGACGGTGATTCACACAAACCTGCATTTGTTTTGCAGTAATGAGCAAGACATTAAACACCTCATATCCTTGAGATTGCCAGTTTCGATGGCAATAAATAAAATAAAGATAAATAATAATGGGAGGAGGGGAGCAGATGTATGGAGGGGCACTGGTCAAAGGTTCATCAGAGTGTAAGCAGAAATGTGGAGGGATCATGCCTGTATGGATTTGTAGATTTTAACATTTTAGTTACATGCACCTAAAGAACCATGTTCAGTCCCATTTAGCAGCATAGCTATGGACCTGTACGCCAATATTGTTGAGGATATCCCAACAGCTATGTTTGAAGCTTTTTTTGAGAGACTGAAGAAGAATCTCTATTACAGACCTTAGAGATATTAAACTGTAGTAATAAGAGAGCCAAGACCCCAGGTTAGCAGAAGGCTGCATTCCTAACAAGGAATTCACTGGTAAAACTGCATTAGTATCTTTAAAGTCTAAAATAATCACAAGGCAAGGTGTTCATGTTCCTGACACTGGTTTTATTATTTCAACATGCCACTGAAGTGTGCCACGCTGTCACTGAAGTACAATATGTGTTTTTGTGAAAATTACAATAGTTTGCACCAATTTGCTGTTCTGTCAACTCTTGGAAATTCAAAGACTTGGAAGCTTCCTGGTGCAGAAGGCACACACTTATTACTTCCCAGATTATTAGAAAACTGTTATTCAAGCTGAGTTTGCTGTTGCTTTTACCCTTTCTTCTCTGACACAATTAGCGGGGCTTTGCATACATATAAATAGAAACAAAAGGAGAAATAGACCATAATTCCAAAAGTTCAGGCCTCTCTGGTTAGCAGATGGCCCAAAGTTTAGTGAGGCTTGTGTTGGAGTGTGGGGTGTATAGTCAGCATGTGTGTTTAGTTTTCCAGGGTGAACAAGAGTGATTGCATTAAGCACACTGTAACCACATTGTTCCAAGAGATAAGTATCACAGAATTATACTTTGATTTAAAACCATGACTGAATGTCCAGGTGCCACAGCAAGATCAGAGGATACCAATGGATTTCTGGAACATACGTGAAGTCCATCACTTACTTCCCTGCTCCATCCCACCTCTGAGAGTCCAGACGCTATCTGACTGTCCTGCAGGCCAAGCTCTCCTAAGGTCTGGCAGAGAGGACCTGAGAGTGATACATTTTGTAGGTTTCCTCTCAGCTGGGAGGTAATCTAACTCGTGTTAGATTAAGCACATTTTAAGGATGTGGTGAAATGCAGTCAATGTGTTCTATATAATCACAGAGTTCTTAACGGTACTTACCAGCTGCAACTTTTACACAATTAATATATTAATCTAGTCTCATTATATATGTCCAGGTTAAGGTTCTGCCCTCTGCACCTAGCTTCAGCTAATATTTAGAACAAAAATATGGCCATCCATTATAATTATTTATTTATTTATGCTTATATGGTACTACTGAAAGGTCCTAGGTATGATCACAGCTAGTTTCTCTGTAGATTGTAATTAAACTGTGTTCTGATCTGCAATCCTAAACAAAAGGAAAAATAAATAGGGTTTAAACATTGGGTTATAAAAATGTTTTATCATGTTATAACTGGTATCAACTGGGCCTGGTCATATTTTGATTTCCTGTGGTAGTAGTTAAAGTTAAATATGACTGTCATTGTTTGCTAAAAGGGCATGTGGGCTTGAGAGACCAAATACCTCTTTGAGCATCTAAGATTCAGAAACGTCATCTACTCTTCGTGATGACCACGCTTCTGCTCCTTTCTGAAAATAGAAAGAAAAAAAGAGGTTCTTGCCATGTTCTCCTTTCAGTAATAGGTAAGAAAAATCTGGATTAAAACAAAAATCCTTTTGTTTGAGGTTAGAAACCATTATTAAAGCTGCTGAACATGGGTTAGATCGATGTTGTGAAAGTACCAGTTAAGTGACACCCATGATAAATTATCTGCTGCATAATTTACTAATTGAAGTGGAACAGTTTTTATTCTCAAGTTTTTCTGCTGTTGTCCAAACAATGAAAATAAAGAATACACAAAGGAGAGGAAAGATATTTTAATCTGAAGTCCTTTAAATCACTTTGTAACCTAGAACAAATGTGTATCAAATCCTACTCTTTCTAGAATCATTAAACAAAGATGTGAACTCTTCTTACTTGCATATGCTTAAGATATAGCGTGATCAAAATTGTAAGATAAAGCATTTTTTTAGGAAGACTTGCAGTTCGGTCAATGTGTGACAATATTAGGTAGAAGAGAATATCTCATGAGGGTCACATTGAGTGCAGCATGAAGTACAACAGGGATCCGAGCTATACACCATGTAAACTGTTCATACAGCTTTTCTATGGCCCCCACCAAAAAAAACCCAAGACGTGAGTGCACAAATATATAAAACTGTCAGAAAGTTGGTGGGTTGTTTGTTTTGGGGGGTGTGGTGTTGATTTGTGGGTTTGGGGGGTTTTTGTTGTTCTATTTTTTTTTTTTTTTTGAAATTTATCTTCAATAAGAAAGCTACCTAACAACAAAGAGAGGAATACAGGTGTTGTCTTGTGCTGTTCAAACTAAGTGCAGGAGTGTAGGGAGCACTAAACTCACTGCCTGAAGATTACTTTTATTCCACTGCTCCTCAGCAATTCCAACTGATTCAGGTGAGTTTTGAGGAATACTTGCAGCATGAATATGAAGACCTGCTTAGCACATCATCTTCCACTTGCCTCTGAAATGTGGATTAAGAGTACTTGATTTGTGTGCTTGCAGATTCTGGAATGAACATAAACCATCAAATAATCCCTCCAACCTCTACTCTGAAACAAGGCAAATAAATATATTGCAATAGATATTAACACATCCTTTCTTTCCCTCTGTCACTTGGAAGTTGTTTCAGTTTCCTTAGAAAAGCAAATGTGAAACTATTTTCGATCAGTATGTGTATGCGTGTTAGCCCTGCACATATATCTCTATTGATAGTTGTTCAAAAGTCCTTTACGAGTGTACGGTGTGGATATATTTAGGTTTTTAGCTCTTTACACAGTTAGAGCATATCATAAAGCCTAAACTAGATCAGTCAAAGGGACCAAAGGAGTTTCCATCTTTATTTGATTCAGAGAACCAACTGAAAATTTCTTTTACAAGTACAGTACACTGGGCCTTCAGCGATAGTGAACCACTGGAAAGCGATAGTTTATCATTCACAGCAGCGAAAAAGGAGGTCATACAAGGATCACCTCTCCAATGGCATAAACATGAGACTTTTCTCACAAGCTGTCAAACTTCAGTTGTTGGTGAGATCTGTTGTGTCAGTGTTTCATAATAATTGCTTCTAAGTCTTGTTAAGGGTCTAAAACAAATTACCTGAGTGACATGCTTTTGGCACCAGTGAGGGAACAGCGAGGGGAATACATATTGCATAACAGACTTGCCTATCAAGATTTTCTTTTAGTTTATTGCGGCAATTTTACTATTACTTTCCATTATTTGAAATTCTATAATAAAAGTTGCAAGTTGTCTCATGTTCACAAGGAAACATTTGTTCCCCAGATAATAGTCTAGCTGGCCAACATAAACTCATTCATAACAGCAGACTTCTTTTTAAGAAGAAGTGCTTTAAAATAAACTGAAAAAAGTTAATCCTTTCAGTTATGAAGGCTGTTCTTTAGATTCAAAAAGTATATTGACTGTCTTTGCATTGTAAGCCAGCTACTATTTCTTTTACAACATATACAATAAATGGATGGCAAATTATATATATTAATTAAAATCAACAACACACCCATCCAAGCCTACAGAAACACACTTGTCTGCAAAAACATATAAAATTAAATACAGTTTTATGTTTTATATATATTTCCTGGTTAATAGCTGTAGAGAAAAGTAAAATATATTTGCTACTTGCAAAATGCTGATCATGTTTGATTATGTATAATGAGATTTATATGAGAGTGTGGAAAGGGGTTCTGGGCTTGGGGTTTTGTTGGTTTGGTTTTGTTGTATTCTGCATTGACCAAACATGGAAATAAAAACCCCACTGAAAGAAGAATGGGTCAGCCCTTCTCCTTTTTTACTCTCATAAGCATATTTCTTACAGAAGGTCAGATAGGTGAGCACTGTACCTTGCCAAACTTAAAATGTCAGCAATGAGTCAATTTAAGTGTAAAATAACTCAGAGGCAGACAAGAGGGACAAGTACTTGATTACTTACTTTTGACTGCCACTTCTTTAGGCTTTTATTTAAAAAACAACCAGCCAAAACCTTTCTCTGCTTGCAGGGCCCTGGTCTATTTTTCAGGCACAAACTGCTTTTTGGATTTGATAAACAGGACACATCAACTAACAATTTAAACTCCAAAGCCATAGTAATAGGTATGCGGCTTTTTCCCAGAGGCTTGAAGTTAAAATGCTACAAGCACTGCAGAATGGCAGCTAAACACATGTCCCTTGGGGTCTGCAAGGCTTCATTCTGCACAATGATGGAAATGTGAAAAACAAGTTGAATGCAGATTTGGCCGTTTCCACCAAGCTGTGAAAGCCTAGAGGATTTTGTTGTTTATGTCAGGGGATCAAACTTTCATTGCTCAGTTTAAAGCAAAAAGTTACTGTGCTAAACTTCACTTTTTTACTTTGTCCAGGGCCAAAGAAATAGAACTCTTAATTAGGAGCTTGCAGTCATGATGTTATCCTTAAAATGGTCATATTACATTGCATAACAAAATTACCTAGCTTTTTTTTTTGCCTCTTTTTTTTTTTTTCCTGGCTGTTTTTCACTTTGCTATCATGCTGCTCTTTATTCAAGTTATGTTGTTGGTGACCGATCTTTTAAGCACCACCCCAATACATGGAGTTGATGCAGTCTCCCTCTCAATTGTTCTTATATTGCAGTGTCCTTTGCTGTTACTTGTTCTTTTCAGTTTCTGAGGACTGACAAGTTAACATCCTGGCCCTGTGCCTCCACCCCGGCACAGCCAGGGGTGGGATGTGGTGGAGATGCTCTCTGACCTGCACAGCGCAAACTCTTCTGAGTATGCTGAGCTCACTGAGTTTTTTCTGAATGGTGCTGCTTGGGAAGATGGGGTCTTGCAGAGAAGCAGTAGTTTCCATGCGATAGGAATTATTTTTCACTAACAGCTATTATTTTAGGGATTTGGGTCATCATATACTTGATGATTAGCAAGGATGTAATTACCTTAGAATTGCATTTGCTGGGTGCTGGTAATGGTACAGGACTAAGGACTGCTGCCCTGGCTGAGGCTTGCACTTGCAGCTTGCTTCTGCCTTTGTAGCTTACTGTAAACAGAATAAAAGCTGTAGTGTGTAGGGACTGATTAGTATTCTGAAATAGTTTAAGAGCCCTCTGATGGGCCTCCTTCACATGTATTGTGTAAGTCATGAGTACCAGTGCCAGAGGAGACATAAATTAAGCCATGTATGTTAGTGTGTATTTGGCAACTGCAGTTATATGGGATTTTCTCTGGTAATATATTTGTAATATATTGAGTCAGCAGCAAAAATGCAACAATAGCCTTTTCCAGTAAGCCAAGAACCCAATTTCATTATGTGTTTGCACTGACTAGGAACAAATGTAGACCACAGTGTGGTCTTCATTCCAATGAGGGTTCTGAGCATTATTGCAAAATAATGCTAATGCTAAAAAGTGGTTGACATCATCATTGTGGATATATGTACGTGGATTTTTACAACTCCTCCCATAGTCCTTGGCATCAGACAACCATTCTGCAAAAACAAAGTTATTCCACTTCATTTCTAAAATAAGATAAGCCTTCACCTCTTGCTGAGAAAATACTGTCCTACAAAACTATGCACTATTTATCACATATGGCTTGTCAACCCAAACCAAGCACTTTTCTTAACAGCCCACAAACTGACAGTGAAAAATATTGTTCTGTCATATTCTGTCCTCCACAAATATACTCGAAACGACCCTATTTCAGATCCATTGTTCAGCTATGATCTGGACAGCCCAAACCACTCTTCCCACCCTCCAAATATATAGTGGCTGTAAAACCACACAATTGCTCCCTGATTTACCTCCTGATGTAGACCAAATACCACACCATGACAACATTGTGTCACATGAGTAGTTTCATATCTAATTACTGTATTTGTGTGGAAAATTAGGCTCTCAGTCTAGGAATTTTGGCTCTAAGTTGTTCAAGAGCTAGGTTTAAAGAGTATAGATTTTTATTATTATTATTAATATGATGATGATGATGTATTATTAATTTCAACTGAGACAGGTCAAAACTCTGGGGTCAAAGTATGTCTTGAATTTTACTTCAGACTTTCATAAGTTCTTAAAAGTAATTAAAATGTAAAACTTTGTTTTATCCATGTAGTGGCATATTTTGAGAGTACAGATGAAAGTACTTTGCAGTTTTTTATTAAATAATCTCTGTAAATCTGTTAAAAAATAAAAAGTGTAAAATATTTTATCATAAACTTCAGTGATACAGGAGGTAGTCTTCGAATTTCAAATTTATTTTTCCTGTTTAGTAGAAGACACATGTTCTGTGAAAAGTCCATTGGGCCTTTTTATAAAGATGACTTTCCAGTGAAGGCCAGTGAATTCACCCAGCCTCATGTTGGGCAGGAAGAATGGCCATTGCCTTTCTCATCCTAACTCTTCCGAGTAAATTTTTAAATGTATCTGTGTTGTTCACAGACTTCATCAATCCCATCCCAATCTTCCAGCAAGGAGCCATGGTGGAGAATGGCTATTTGACACAAAATGCTCATGGTGTCATGGTATTGTCCTGTCACTTACTGTCCAGCATTGTGTCTTGCTCAAAGATAAGTGGTCCATCCTCTGGCTGCTGAGAGTCTGGGGTTGGTTCTTACTCCAGAGCAAGCAAGCTGACTGGACTAGTAGGCTGATCACATATTTGTGGCACCTCTGCTAGTGTATTTCCTTCTGAATCTTAGACCTGCAGTCAGTCTATTTTTGCCCCAGGTTTGTGAGGGACAACCTTTCCTGCAACAATCTGAAGGAATGCTCATATAGGCCTCTGAATATCAATTAAGTCGTATTGACTTCAGTGACACAGGATATGACCGTCACCTCCTGTGATTTATACTGTGCTGTGAGCTAAAATATCTTTTGCAGAATGACGATCAGTGCACTTTTCTGACAGCTAATTATGTGACCCTCACAATTTGGAAGTACTAAACAAGATTTCTGTTATAAACAACATCGTAAATCTAGAATAATTCAAGTTTTATTGCAATGCATTGCATGGACCTTTAGATCATCTGCTGAGGTTTCCTTGTGTCTTTCTTTCTGTCTTCTCTGGTGGAGTAGTACTGTCTGGATCTAGGCCTACCATGAAATGCTGTTTCAGCTCTCATAAATGCCAGGTTCTATCAATAAAATCCTAGGAAACAAAGAAATTAATTGCATCTTTAACTTTGTCAAACCAAGTGAGTTCAGGTGATTCTCTGATATATAAAAATGATCAAACATTATTTTGAATATTATGTTTTCAGTTTTTTTAGTTAAGGTGTACAAATTCATAAAATATGCCAGTGTCAGAGCTTTTGTATTTTTTGCTTCAATCCACTGTGAAATCATGTGAACAATTAGTATTAGCATGTTTTTCTACAACAAAAATCAGCATTTTTGAAATTGTTTTTAACTGTAGTTTTATCTCACAGCGTGACCATGGAAAACCAGCGTGTTGTTGGTACAAGCATCGAGTTCAGTGATGATGCACTGTAGTGTTTACCAGATCAGCCAATCAGACCTTCAGCAAACTTATGAGCTAAATGAAGTCAGACACTGCAACTACAAGGCAATTTCCTTTTCTGAATTGAGATCAATATTTACTAGCTTTCTACAATGTTGCCTATGCTTGCTTGATCAGCATCTGCTTCTGAAGACCATTGATTGTGCAGAAGGCTTTTTCAAAGGCAGATAATGCTCTTTTCAAATACACTTTGTATTGATCAGCAAAAAGAAAGTTTTTTGATGGTGCAGAGTGCAAAAGCCATTTATAAAGATTAAGGACAGTGATATGTCGCTGTGGGTCACAGTGAGGTTGAATTAATACGGGCTAATGCATGTTCTGCTTTTGAAGACAATAGACAAAAGTATTTGAGGATTTAAGTAATAGTATGCCTCCACTTGCAAAATACCTGCTATGCTATCTCCAGGGAATGAAGCCTTTCTCCTTCAAAAATGAATTGGTTGTACCTACTCCCCAGTCTCTTCCCACCTGACTATACATATTCTACGTCCTATGACAAATTAATATATTAACTTGATGGACTGTGGAATTTGATAAAACCAAAAAAATATTTGATTTTAGGTGTTTTAAACCACTATGAAATAAAGAGGGATGAATGCAGCCAGAATTTTGATGTCAAAATAAATAGCCTAGGATGAGAGCTTGGGCTTTCACAAAAAAACCCCCAAGATTAATCCAGAACTAATTTCAGAGACTTTCATAAGCCTTCCATTTGATTCTTCTCCCTGTAATTTCATGTTTGAAGAACATGGTGGATCTGAATTTTGTGCTAGGAATCTTAAGAGTGTGTTCTGAAAGTCAGTCTGTCCTGAAAGAAAAAAAAAGATGATGGAATATTCACAGAGTTTTTGGTGTAAGAACTGGTGCTCAGAGAGTTTAATACAGGAGGTGAGGTTTCTTCAAGCATGTCATAAACCACTAATACTTCTAAAATAAGCAAAATGGAAAGAGCGTGTATGGTCTGCTGGTCATCTCTCCAACAATAGCAAGGGCAGCATATCTATGAAATAAGCATTTGGTTTCCTAGCTGGAGTTCTCTACAAATGCCAAGGTTGATCACTGGAATATGGCACATCCCTCCCGTTAAAGTAAACAGCAGTGGCATATATATTCAAGGACAAAACTCTACTCTGAGTCTTTTAGCAACATCAGTAAGATAATATGTTTTACTTGCAGGAAATGCGTGTCTCCTTAGTCTCTTGCCAAAGCTCTCTTTACACACATGAACCTTCTTTGCAAAAAACAAAAAAATGAAAGGGGGTATTCACAAAGGGACTTTCTATTGTCTTAACTAAAGGAAATTGATAACAATTAACCTGTTCACTTGCCAGATCACTAAAACTCACACTCTCATAATTTCTGAGTTTTCTGAGTACGCATATTATGGGATTCTTGGCTCCTTCAACAGGCACTTTCTCTCCTCCTATGTCCATAATGCGTTAAAACAGGTTTTTCTCCAACAGGCGAAACTTCCTGGTGACACTTTTGAAGATGGAAAGTACACTATGAGCTGGTACTAAATTTCTTAGGCATTCCTGATAGTCCTCATAGAGCAACACCTCAAGATACATTTAAAAAAAAAGGAAATATAAGATGGAGAGTTGTTAACAGTTTGAATTTAGTTATAAGTGTCCAAGGAAATTGATTCTGATCCCAAATGCATAGTCACACTAGCACGGAAGCAGCCTGGGGAGGCTGAAATCTGTCCAGAGTGGCCAAGTCTATCTGTGACAAGAGCTTGACTGAAATAAGGAAGAGTCTACTTTTGTTTTTCTATTTCAACTTCTCATGCAGAAATCAGGACTTTTCCAAATTTGACCCCGAGGCTTCCTTTGACAGTTTATTTTTGTTCTCTTAGAGTAATTGAGCTTTTTTTCATAAACTTTTCTTGGTATTCATCCACCTCAGGTTGCTAGAGGACGTCTCCAGCTCCAAATATTTTATCATTCTTCTTTTTACTGTTATACAACACATTTAATATAGAGGATCCTGTCAAAGTGAAATCTAAACTTGGTTAATCTGAGAGTTTATCCTTTATGGTTGTTTCCTGCTGTCCACCTGGGGAGCGCTGAAGTTTTATCTGTTTTCAGATATGGTTTTTACTCCTGTTTCACAATGGTGGTATGTCCTTACCAGATCACAGTTTACAGCCTCACCCCTTACTTCAGATGTCAGCTGATACTTTAATTCTAATTATTTTTTCCTAAGACATATTTGGTTAAATTAATTATTACATGGTTGTATGCATATGTTATCCTATTTAGAATAGAAATTTTGCTCCTTCCCACCCTTTAGGATATCTAGTGTTGGTTAAATAATTTTGAGTTGATGTGTGAAGAATTTCTTGAGTACACATGCATTATGCATTTAAAAGTCTGTGGTCTTCACATTTAACACCTTAGTGCCTTTCAAAGGGGTCACTACTTGTGAGACAAAAGACATCTACAACTGGTATCAATATTTGTCATATTAGTTTTCCCATGAAGGTTCTCTCTATTCTGCAGATATCATAAACGACAATATTAAGCTTTCTAACAAATTTTTTAACAATTGTATATCTCATGTCAGTGAAAAAAGTATCAGCTGTCACCATGATTAATGAGCAAACTCCAGTGGAAGAAATAACATGAATACTCTGCACACAGAGGTATTGCAATACAGACATTTTATTACCTATGTTTACAAATGAACCAAATAACTGCACACCCACATAACATGTGTTTATGGTTGATCTAATTGAAGAAAATATGCCGAGAATTGCAGTTTTCACAAAACCAATAAATGTTCATTGAATATGTAGTGCTGAACTCAGTGCCACTTAAAACTAGATATCTCAATGAAAAAAACCTACTAAACAAAGTCCCCAATCCCAAGTCCCAAAGAAACCATATTTGTCATCTTGAGTAAGAAAAATAATGTTTTTTTTTTAAACTATAGAAAGACATCTGAAGACTGAGATGATATTATTATTATTACGATTGTTATTATTATTATTAGATGGAATTAATCTGTTGAGGGATATGGTAAAATAATATAAATTTCATGTTTAACTGTTGTTGAACAAAAACTATTATTACACTTCAGAAAGATATTTTTTGTCTGGTGTAAAAAAAAATAAATGTTGTTTGTTTATTTAATGGGGCAAAAATCCAAAAGTGTTGTGGTTTGATTTACAAATTAAGTGAAAAATAAATAATTTTAAATACCTACATCTTAGCACAACCTATGGTTTTATTTCTCTTAAGAATTGACTGTGTGCTAATCAAGATGTATAAAAGTTGATGTTCCACAAACAGGTCCCAGGACAATGTTTCTTGGAAAGGCGCATGCACCCGCTTGAAGTAGAAGCCACATATGAAGCATGAAGCTGCAGCCACATGCTGTGAGAAATGGAAAGCTGCTGGAAAGGCCAGTCCTTCTACGTCACTGCCCCCCTCCTCTCCAACTAAGCTCATTCCATTTTGTAAAGAGTTTGTACACAGTTTGTCCCACTGAAGTTCCTGCTCTAACACCAACAGCTGGTCATCGTGACTGGTGTTGCCAGGTAATTAAAATTTGCTTAGTTTATGAAGGTAGATAATGTTCACTTGCTTGGGGCCCAATCCACGTTTCTGGTGCATGAGTACTTGAACCTGCCATACCTACTGCCAGCTGCCCTACAGGGTGGTGTTAGTGCCTGCTTAGATGCTGGCCTGACTGCATCTGTCTATCTGAGCAGCCAGTCTGCCTGAGAACATTCACAAAAAAGAAGAAAACTGAACAACACTGTGCTTTTTAGGTTGCAGAACTATCCTTGCAGTACATATGTCTCAGACACTGCAAAGCCCATGACCCTGGAAGGATTAGATTCAATCTGATGGATTTGTTGTAGGCTTGGCTTCTCAAGGTCAGAAGTTTGGTCTGGGAAATTTTCTTTCAGGAACCTGGCCAAGATGCAAACTTGGCACTTGGCTCACACTAAAAAGTCTCTGTCCATGCCATAAACATCACTGCATGCTGGAGATGGGGCCAGCTGGGCCCTTTTTGCTGACTTTCTCAAGGACAGCCTTGGTGGAGTAACATTGTTGGAACAGTGTGCCTCAGGCTGCTTAGTACCTTTCTGACCTTCCATGGACATAGCTGAAAAAATATGGAGCACTTACCCAAGCCTCTTCTGTGCTCAAGGACACTGCACCTTTGTTTGGGGCATGCCTGGCCTCTGAGAAAGGAGATGAATATCATAGTGGGTCCTGGCAGTGGACATTTTAGTGAAGGCAGGGTATGGCAGGTACAGGTGGCAGGAACGCAGGCTTCCCATGGATCCCTAGCTCATATTTTCCCATCCTTTCTTTATCTGCTGGAAGGCATGACTGACTCTTGTATATGGGGGTAGCCCAAGGAGGCTGTGAGAGCCCTTTGAGTGTGAGGCAATGAGCCTGTGCCAGGCTGGACGTGCCCGAACAGCCCCTCATGTGAAAGTGTGGGAGCAGTTCCCCTTAGGCCATTTTCATAGGGGGCAGATTTACAGTGTCTCAGGTGTGTGGACATAGCCACAGCAAACCTGTCACACTTGTCATTTGTGTGTCTCTGCCCTTCCCTGAATTTATTTCCAGCTGTTTTTTGTCATTCAGTCACTAGTGGTCCTGTCTTTTCTGGTGGCTCCATTCTTCTTTCCATGTGCTATGCCCATGCTTAATAGTGTCCCATTCACCCAAAGAAAAACAGTCATGGGTTGACATTTGCTGCAATCATGCTATTCAGTTTGTGAATTTTATTCCTTCCTGTCATTTTCATACATCTTGTTTAATTTAATTGTAAACTGTTTAAAACAGGGGCAGCTTCCCTGTGTTCATACAATGCCTCACTCAATGTGTCTGTGACCTCAATAATTACTCAAGTGCAATTATAATAAAGAGTTATTATCAGCTACAATAATTATTCTAGGGCCAGGAAAAATACAATCATGTCCTTAGCACATTCCTCCCCACTTCTTGAGCAATGAATGAACCCGAAAGAGAGTTGTGTACTCTGCGCTATGTACTGCAGCAATGTTTTGTAAAGGCTTTTGAATGCTTACAATTAACTCTTCAGAAATTCTTCTAATCCAGCTCAAAATAGGAACCAAGGAGTAAATCTTTAAATTTTACCTTGCCTTGTGATTGTTTTCATTATTATGATTATTTCAGAGATCTTTTGAGGATGTTTGCATTTTTCACCTGAAACATTTTTCTGAAAATAGTAGCGATTTGGAACTGTTCAGCTGTTGCTAGAATAGCAGGAAAGTCCTGAGTGGTGTGGGCAGAGTGCAGGTGAATAAAGTTAAACGATACATTTCACACAGGCAAATGCTTTCGGCCCTGTATCCAAAAATGACAGTACATACACAAGCCCCAGGTATGTGAGGCATATAAGGACTATGAAAAGTGCAACATATTTTCCTCAAATAAAGAATTTTTGACCAATAATGTTGGCTAGGAACCAATACAAATTATTGACCATCTGGGTGCTCTCCTACAGGTGTTACTCTTCTTAAAAGTGACTAATGCAGGCTAATAATTTTCGAGTGCCATAGAATTTCTTTGGATTTAGCAATTTTTAGCAAAAATCCCCTCAGGCTAAGATTCAATGTACAGACTGTATTTGTCCATAGTTCTTTTCTTCTGTGTGTTCTTCTCTAGGTTTGTTTACTTGAAAAGCAGATCTTGTTAATAAGTGCTTCATAACTAATGACAGCAGCTGAGTCAATACTCAGAAGGCACTCTGTCCGCTCATTACACACGCTACCACACTCTCCTCTCCTCTGAGAAAGGCCCAAATCTCATCCTCCTGTATTCGCTTTTTTTACCCTTGACTGGAATACTAAATTAAAGTGCTATCCACCTCACCACCCCTACAAACCAAAGCCAGTTCCAAAATGCATTAAGGATATCAGGTGCAGATTTATGAAGATGAGTTATGCCTTAGAATATAAATGAATTAAAGATGTGGATATCCTCCAGAAGCCATTGGAATAATTTAAGTGATGGGAAAGAATGTTTTGTGATAATGTTATCACTCTTGCTCACTCTTCAGAGAAAATTGACGGTGTGAAAAGTCCTAATGTTACATACAATGTGAGTCTCAGCTCTGGGAAGACCATTACCGCTCTAGAAGATCTTGAATTTAAGACCTAGTTCTGTGAAAAGTCTGCTCAGTGCTCAGTAGTGCAATGAGTTCTAATCAAATGTTAGGGATTACCAGAAAGAGAACACAAGATAAACCACAAAACATTGCATCATTTTATAAATACACATGTAGATGCCCTGTGTCTTGAATGCTGCAAACAGTCAGATTCTTTCTGTCACCCTCCTCATTTCGAAGAAGATCAAATGCACAGAATATCTCTGCATAATGAACAGCTTAGTTGAGGGGAACTCTTCAGCTCAGAGAAAAGGAGGAACTTTGTAAGGATGTTTAATGGGCATCTATGAAACCATGGAGAAGGGCAATAAGGTTTGGTTATTTGCTTAGTCTTCCAAGACAAGGTCTAAGGTCTGTCAGCACAAAACAGCCTGTGACCTCTTTGAAACAAACGGTGCAAATGTCCATGATATTGTCACAACCTATATCTGGTCTAGGGAGATTCAACATAAGAATGCTCTTAGTGCTAAAATATTTACAAGAATTCAAGAGGTGAACAGCTGAGTGAATGAAAGTGAAAAAGATTGTAAAGCACAAAGATACTACCTCTGCCTCAGAAGGCCCATGTTGCAAATTGTTCAAAACTGGAATGGTATTTGTGGGAAGTACCACTGTGCAGTCGGTATTCAGTTGTGCTTAGGCCTTCATTTCTCATTCCCATAAGAGACCAGATGTAATTGGTGCCTTTGATCTGACCTAGTACACCAGTTTTTAAATTATTTTGTTAAATTCTTATGGTAATTGTCTGAGACTTCACATGAAAATAAGAATGTGGTATGAGGATGAGAATCAAGCACTGGTGTTTTTCAGAGATGTTTACAACACTTAAACATGCCTTCAAAATTACACCTTTCTCTGACTTTCTCTGTTACTGCAGTGTTTCTAATTGATAAAGATGATTTCTGACATGTAGTTTACCAGTGTGGAAGAGCTCCTTTGTTTACTCATATACTTTGATGAACTACATCATTTTTATGGTTCTGAGAAGACAGATAAAGAATTACTCTTGCAAGACCAGAGATCTGTGTAATATTTTCCCAGTGTTATACACACCTGGAAGCACATGGAAGGCAGTGGTTTCCAAATCTTTTTTTTTTTTTTATATTATCTAGTACCATGGAGAAAATATCATAATTGTCAAAAGAGCATATTCTGGCGAGTGTAGTGAATATTCTAATTATCTCTTGATTATTAGGCAGGACCTATTATATAGATTTGATCTGGTCATATTTACTATTGGTTTGGTTATAGGTCCAAATAATCATAATAAAAAGATGTCATTCTTTTTGCGGATATTATAAAGCATTCAGGTAGACACCTGTGGTCTGTCCTTCTGCCAGTTTTAAAGGGTTGTCTTCCTGCTGCTCACATTCGAGTTGTCATTGAGGCATTTCTGCAACTGATGTGCTAGAACAGATGCAGAAACAACCAAAGACAAAAAGAGTCAGTGCAAAGAAAAAAAGTTGCAGCTGCATTTTATTCAGATTCTTTTCTACTCTGAAGCAGAGCTGCTATTGCAGTCAGTAACTCCCCTGTTGTAGCTGATCCAGCACAAGGCTTTCTAAAGCTGTTATGTTCCCATGGTAATGAGTTGTTACTCTGCAGGAGAAGTCCCATTCCAGAGAAAAAAAGAGATGCCAAGCTATCAAAATGGATTCTGCCTTCAAGATAAGTTCAAAGTCTCTTCATATGGCAGAGCTGATTACCCTCCATAGTTCTGCTCTTTATACGAAGAACGTGGCTTCATATTCATGTAAACTCAACTCATGGGTAGAGTAGAGTTGAAAAACTGCTCTGCTGGCAGTGCAGGGAGACTCTATACCTGCCTTTGAGATCTGAAAATATTAAAAAGCTAATTCATATGGGCAAAAGTAACATGTCCATGTTTGTCTTATTTTTCAGTAAATATGGATTATATTAGCAGGGGTGGTTTGCCCACAGATGAGGCTTTAAAAAGGCTCTTTTCAACAGCATCAACAGAAAGGTAAAAGCAAAGAATGATATCTCTTTCAAAAAGTAGTTTTATTTGACACTGCCTACTGACAAATACTAGCTTACAGACTGACTTTGTCCTGAGGTCTGAGCCCTCACCCAGCAAAGAAGCTCTGGTCTGAGTCCTAAACCAATGCTTCTCCCTGTTCTTTTGCTCTGTTCACATGCCAGGCTTGTGACACTCCCCACTTTCTCAGGATAGGCTTGCCTCCTAACTCTGCTCCCACAGTGTGAATTGAAAGGTGGATAATTGCTCTGTAAGCGTGATATGTGCTCAGGCTTCTTCCCATGTAGGAGTTGTGAGGAGCTGAAAGATGCTCAGAGGAAAGAGGCTGCTGAGGACATGATCTTGTTTGCATCTATGCAAACTGACGTTTCCACAGATAATGTTTGGGTGAGCATTTCTAGGACAAGCAGAAGATAAACCTGCAATATTCCCATCAAATTCTGGGTTTTGCTACAAACCCTAAAGATGTCAAGTTTAAATGAATGATGTGACAGTATTCTATGAGGTTCTCCCTTTAATGAATGCTGCAAAGCCAAAAGAATACATCTTCTGAACCCATTCTCAGAAATGTCTCCAATTTTTTTTTTAAATTTTATACACTGCATTACTGATTGGTTTTGCCTTTATGCTTTATTTCACTCATTTAAATGCCTTGACTTGAGAGATTGCGTCTTACCTGACTGCAGTGAGAGCTGAATCAGACTTTACTTTTATTTAGTGGAATGTTTCTTTAAGGTCAGAGCAAGGTTGACTTAATCTAAATTGATTGCTTATAATATCTAGGTTAGAATTTTTTCCTTCTTCAGTGTTTTGTTGCTGTCACTGTCCACGGTGTGCAACATGTCTGGGTCTGAATGCATGTCAGCTGAGAAGCGGGTAGCCACTTTTACCTTGCTGAACAAATGAGGCTTCCTCACTTTGGATGAATAGGGTTGCAGAACTGTGTTATGAATTGTGGAATGCTCTTGCCCTCGTAGCATTGGAAACAGATTTGCATAATCAAGCTCCAGTTCTTTTCCATCCTAAATACCCACAGATAAAGCATATTCTATGAAGCTTTGGGTTGTCTAAGTGATAATAAAAAACCAATGTTGATTAGACTTTAAAAAGTCAGCATGAGTATTTTTCAATGATGAGACAGTATATCTATATAATAAAGGGAGACAATTTAGTCAAGGAAAACACAACTCAGTTTTTAGGCTGTGTTTTTGCACATCAGTTTTGTTTCCTGGAACATTCACATAATGTAAAGATGAAAGGTTCTTGTTTTACAGTTATAGGCTAAGTGTTCATTCTGATTTGAAATCAGTCAAAATGAGGTCTTCACCATAGAAAAAGATGACATGCATTCAGAAGAAGCAGTAGATAATTCAGATATCTGTCTTGGAATTCAGATGCATTCTCAGCTTATGACTCAATTTGAATGAGGTTATTGGCATGTTTGGGATAAATGTATGGACTAGTTTTAATTTTTTAAAGCATAATTTAAGACAAGTATATTGTAAATTGCTAAATTCTGTAAGTAAAATAATAATTACAAATTTTTATGGAATAAAAGATGTTGAAATATAATAACATTCGCTTATGGATTTCCTTTGCAAATTGCTTTATTTCCAAGAAAGTAAAATTTAGCAAAAATTTTCACTTGTAGCGGCACATTTTACATTTTCATGCTCTCACATAAAATTTAAACTCGTGAATTTCTGGGACACCTTTCACTTGAACTATAACATTTTCAATTGGATGATAAACTGCAGCAGTGCCAGTGTGTTGATTGATTCCTACACCAATCTATACAACAACTGGTTAGAACTGGCAGAACACTGAAGATGAATGGAATGGCACCAGTCAGTGAGCTCTATTACTTTCTTATTTTTCTGGGTCTGTGACTGTAGAAGGGAGGTTTGTGTGTCACAGCTCTGCAGTGGTCATTCTTTTTCCAAACTCTACTGCTCAGGCAGAGGGAGAGCTGCCACGTACATGTGACCAGCAAAGCAGAAGCAGTAGATAAAGCCTCAGTCAGTCTTAAATGCACTTGGAAGCTAGGCAGAGTGGTATTACAGCAGAGATGTAAAATACACCACAAAACCAATTTTTTATCATTGTTGATTTGTTTATAAAATGCATCTTGGGATGAAGGAGGGCTTATAAAGGGTAGGAATTAAATTTGAAGGAGTCATCCTAGTCCTGTTCTTTGAATCAAATGGATTTTCAGGGGCTGGGTTGCTATTTAAGATTTCTGCTATAAAGAACTTATATCTGCAAGTCCTGATCTTTGTTTTACTAGGAGTAATTATATGAAAATACAGCATTTCAGACTTTACTAGATCTCAGTAGCTGCAGAATGTTAAGCACGTGTTTGCAGAATTGGGACTTCAATGTATTTCAGCAAGAAGTGCAGGGATACAGATGTTGATGATAGTAGGTGGAGCACACAGTTGCTGGTTGTTTTAAAATCTTTTCCATCTTATATTTCTTGGAATATTGCAAGTGTCCCAAAAAAGTCCAAGGGAGATCCATCACAGATTCTACTGGGTCCTCTTGGACCACCACAAGGTTTTTGTGGTCGGGCTGCCTTTTTCTTTTCCAGATCTTTTGCCATTTATTAATACAGTCTTTCTCATATTTGTAACTTTCACTGTTCTTTCCAGTTACTTATCAAAACTCCAAACCATTAAAAATAACAATAAAAAGTACTCATTTATCCCAGCCCTCGGTGTGTATGAGTTAGTTCAGTCCAGATCTTTCTTTGTCTTGAAACTCCTCCATCATTCCAATTGGAGGATGAGGATTTGTGGCTGTCCTTTTTCACTTGCCAATGTGGGATCTGGCACTCTTCGTCTATTTCTTGTGTAGTTTCTGGAAGTCACCCCAGATTTTCGTTCTCATAAAAAAAGGAAGGGCCTTTGAGGCTTGAAAATGTATGAATGTGCATGTATAGATATGTGTGTAACTGTAGGATTCTTTCAAAAAGTGATCTAGGTTATGGCACTACCCTAAATAGTGTAAATGCTTTCTTAACAAATAGAGACCTAGTCCTTGTAGAAAAATGGTAGTTATCTGGAATGAAAAAGTAGATAAAATGGAGGAGAATCATCCAGAAAATCACAGCAGACAAGTCATTTGACAATGTGAAGAGACTTGTTTCCATTTCTGTTAGGAGAGTTATGGTGAAGGAAGCAGTAGGAAGAATCAAATAAGAAAAAGGGAGAAAAGACTGAAGGGAAGTGAGCTTAAAAGATACAGGAGGGCAGGACAGATTAGGACATGGAAGGCTGCAAGATTGGGAGCTAAAGCAAGATTTCAGTGAGACTTTCAGCGCCCTATTTGAATAGATTGCTTTGCTCTAATCCCCCTAAGACAGCTGCTAGATAGCATTCCTCTGCAAAGAACAACAAGGAACAACTTGACAAGAAGAAGTCATATTCCTCACTGTTTCAGACTCTGTTAGTAGAAGGGAAAAGTAAATGAATAACCAAGTGAATATCTGAGGAACATTTGAGGAATTGGTAGAAGAGACATAAGTTCTTCTTTCAGTAATCAGGATGAGATGGAAAAAGAGCTTCCCCATCAAGGAACAAGTGTGTATAACCTGGTGGTTATTATAACACCCAGGAAAAGTCTTTTATAGCCCGGGTGGGTCCTCTGCCAGAGGCCCCTCCAGATGTGGTCCTTAGGTTACTAGCCCTGCTATAGCTCTGCATCAAGGCTGTTGAAGTATTTGAAATTCAAGTTTGAGTAGGGATCAATGATCACCAAGAAACAGAGTTTACAGCAGACCAGCATGTTCAGGAACCACTGCTGTAACCAAGAGGCTGTTTTGACAGAGAGCATCACCAATCTCCTCTGACACCAATGCTTTGTGAGAACCAGGCTGGCTGGAAAAAAAGGTTATGGCTTTGAGCATCAGGGATTCACCTGTTTCTCAGAAAACTTTTTCTTAAATGAGCTCAAGTCACACTCTCCTTGATGCTTCCCACTGTGCCCTTTCAGCAGCTTCCCTGTAAACAAGCCAGCTTTTTGTGGTCACATTTTTTGCTTCTTCACTTTGCTGAATAGGAACTCTCCTGCAACTCCCTGAGACAGTGAGTATGTCTAGGCTTACTTTTAAAAACACTGCTGGAAGCTTTCAAAGAGAGCTTGCAGAATTACAATGAGGTTCCCTGACATTTCAATTTTTTTTCCAGTTTGATGCTTTCTTTCTAGAATATCTTCGTATGATGCTACAACTGAGAAATTTCTTTTCCCTTTGCTTTTTCCACCCTCAGCTTTCACATGTGTATCAACCAGTATCACATTTTCTGTGATAATGCCAAGCTCAGGTGAAGCAAACTGTTCCCACGAAGATGCATTCCTGTTTTCTTTGCTGAAGCGTTACTCCTGCCTTGATTTGCTTTATTTTTCTTCAGAATAAGTAGCAGTAGCACATTACCTTTACATCTATGATATTTGTTCTTTTGTGTGCTTACTCCATAAAATAAGATAGTAGCCTCAATGCACTAATGCAGATGTCTAGGAACTATATATTTTCATT
The DNA here is from genome assembly GCA_013397115.1 of Edolisoma coerulescens. Lineage (NCBI taxonomy): Eukaryota > Metazoa > Chordata > Aves > Passeriformes > Campephagidae > Edolisoma > Edolisoma coerulescens. Next base: position 4,013,767 of record VWZW01006289.1, read on the forward strand.
TCAAAATCATGCTGTTAACTGGGTTTTTTAGTAATTTTAAGTAAAGTTAGAGTAAATACCCATTAGTTAAATCAGTAGAGTACTCCATAATCACCTTAAATGAAAGCTTTTCTCATTCATGAACTTGAAAAGCACTGTTTAGCATTCTTACACTACATAGTCTTATGTTCTGAAAGCAACTTATCATGAAAAACAAAATAGGGTTTTTTCTAAGCCAGACTGATGTCAAATTCTGTTACCTTTACTTAAGAACCATTGAATTTCCTGCTTCTGGAGGTTTAGGCAAACTTTTTTGTGAAAGGTTTAATTTAGCAGAGCGTTCTAACAGACTTATTTCTTAGAAATTCCTAGTCTGTCTTGTACTTAATCTTGCAGAGACAGATGCTGTGAGCTGAGGCATCCTGCATGTGACATAAGTAGTCATTAACAATCACCACTATTCAATCTCCCCAAAATAGTTTTCAACATCCCTACTACATTACTGTAAGCAATCGTCATAAATTCAGATAAGTATTAACATATATTAAGTGTTGTGCAGGTCCTATTTGTAAAAAAAAAAAAAGAATCTTAGAAAAATAATTATTAAAAATGAATAGCAGGTTTTTTTATTTTGGTTCAATAGCTGATTTCATTAAGAGGAGTTTCTAGCAAATGAAAATGCAGTTGTATTTCAAATAATTTCCTTATGAGTTTACAGGAATATATTATGATGTAGTTGGCAGAATTTGCTTAAGGAGGAAAACTAGGCTGCAGGGAGTCTGATTTTTCTTTCAGCACAAAGGAAATTGGGTTTTTTTCCCTCAGATTAGGAATGGCATGGGAATTCCTCTCTTATGGAAGTAAATTTGTCCTTACTCATCTTCTAACTTGCATTGATTGGAAGTTACGTATTCTGTTCAGGGCTTACCTTGAATTAGGCTGAGCATGTAACACTTGAAGCCAATGTGAGAGAGAAGTATAAAAGTAAAAGAATGGGGTCCAAGCTATAACTTGTAGGTAGTGAGGTAAGAAAACATTTCAAGGTGAGGTAAAAATGTGAAGTGCAGTATTTTCAGGAGAATGTTGGCTTTACTAAGTACTAATATTCATGTTTCCTATCCCAGGAATAAGTAGCTGAAAGACAAGGGGAAAAATTACTTTTACCATATCAACTTGAAACAGAGTAGGTGTAAAAATAAAGAAGACAAAAGATGGTAATTAAGCTCTTTTCGAAGAAGAAAACTTGTGGAAAATAGTGGCTCAGTGCTGAAAATTTGTTTTCATCCTTGAGAAAATCATAATTGATACTAATACCTGTCAAATAGCAGGTACTTACATTTGTCTGGAGATTGCAATGACAGTGTTTGTTGTCGTTTTTTTGGTGAATATTTTAAAATTAAACAACAGGCATACAGTACCACAGGACCTTGCTCCAACTCACATATCTTCTTTAATATGCCTGCCTGAACTGTACACCTTCTGTCACCAAAGCATCAGAGTGCCTGATAGCCCATAAGGCTTGGTTTATTTTTATGATTTTATGATTAAAAATACCTGTGCTTGTAAGTCAGTGGATCTATGTGACTTACATGTACAATCATGTAAGGTTGTGTTTCTTCCCTGCTGAACACCTCTGTGTTGCCAACAGATCAGAGGTTTGTGTACCACTTTTTATTATTGGCTTCTGACAGTGGGAGGGATTCTGACTGCTGTAGAGACTACTGACAGTTTTAGAAAAGCTGCCTCCACCCCTGAGAGCAGTAAATAAGGAGGCTGCTGTAGGTGTCTGTTTCTGCTTTTAGAGGTAGATAATGGGAAATGCTCAGGACTGAAATGGTGCTACCTCTGCTTTCTTTTCCTTTTGTGTCTTTTGATCCGTTTCCAAACTTCTTTTTGTGTCCCTGAAATTCTCGTATGAAGGTCAGAAAAATGTGAAAGTTGTTCGGCTATCAGGCAGCACTGTAGTTTACCTTCCCTTGGCAAACCTGGGCAAGTGTGACAGAGCATTCTAAAGTAATGTAAAGGGAGTAAAAATGTGTGTGGAGTTTTTTTGTAAATACTACCCTTGACTTTCACTGTAATGGAGTCTGTGGTGCCACAAATGTTTATATCAGATCTTTGTTATATAACTGTCTATCTTATAGTTACCCAACAGGGCATACTACATCATTTAAGGACAATTTTTGTGTATAAATTCCTCTTTTTGATATGGTGCTACTTTTATTCCTGTGTATTGACCAAGGCTTTGTAAACATGATAGAGAAGCAATTGTTTTCTGTCCAATTAGCCCAACTTTTGCCTTGTAAAACTTTATGCAAAATATTCCTTGCAGTCTTTGCAGTCCAATGAAACAAAGATAGGCTTATAACTCTTAAAGATTTTTGGCAAACTGCTAATAAGAGCTTTTTAGAAACTGTAAGACCTTCAGCTGATGGAAAAGTATAAGAGGGAAAAAAACTGCACTCTTGCACAGGCAGTAATGATGACAGCACCATTAATAACATGGATCATTAAAATTTATAAAAAGCTATTCTTAATATAGGATATAAATACATTTCTCAGGCAGAGCTATGAAATTTATAACTTTTTTATTGTCACCAGAGGACCTTCCTAGTGCTCTGCACCCCTCCGCTGTCTGCCCTCCCTCATAAATCACTGTGTGGTTAATAACCTAGATTACAACTACCAGTTGCATTTACAGAATTAAATATTGACTATGTGAAAATGTTATTACATTTTTACTGATCGGAAGACTGCAGAACAGCCCTGCAGGACATGTAGCTGAACAGAACTATCAGTGTAATCTTTGTTGGAAACACAGTTATGGGATGCTTGGTAACAAGTGACAGTTTTTAGAAACAGAAAAGAGGTGGTGGAAAATGAACTCCTTAATTTCATACCAAGCAACATGTGTTATCCAGAGCAAGTTGTGTATTAAAAGCCACTTCATTTTTGGCTGAGAAGTTTTGAGACCAAATACATGAAGTAACTTTTAAAATGTAAGTCCTTGTGTTGGCAAAGTGGTACATCAGAAAGTCTGATAATATTTCTTCTCAGGTCTGAGGTCTGTCTCAGATTCTCAGATCTGAGAAACTGAGCTGCATTTATATCAAGTAATAGGGTTTCTGCCAGGTTGGCTGGGAGACTGACTTTGGTTTTAGTATTTAATGAACTGCTTCTTATACCACTTCATGTCTTTTTTTTCTGTTTCCTCATTGGATGAATTATTCCAAAGGTCTCTTGAACTTCCTCTTCTCCACAACACATGCATTGACATAACTGTCAGAAGGAAAGAGTTTCTTATAAAAAATAATTTATATTTTGATCCTTGTTACTTATTTAATAATTGGTTTAATCCTCCCTTAGAATCCTTAAATATAATTTCGTTATTAATGCAAGTATTTCTAGGATTCAAGAAAAAATCACATGTCCAGATAAATTGCCATTTTCCATGTCACTCTCACATTCCTGAACTTCCATCTGTATGTGTTCATTTTTTTGGTTTCTTCCTCCTGTAGGAAAGTTACCCTTTATCTTGCCGAGATGTAATTTCTCTGCTGCACTGGAAACAAATCCATGTTTTTTGCTGCAACGTATTTTAATAATCATTTCAATCCAAATCAAAGTGATTAATTATTTTTCAATAAATCAGTGTTTTGAATACTTGTTAATTTGCAATCTAAACAAGTTTCAACTTGCCATTTAAGCCTGAATTTTCACAAAACCAAAAAATACTTTTACTAGGCATAGGACTCCTTTGTCTCCTCACATTTTCTTGCTTATCTCCAAACTGCCTTTAATTTGCCAACAGATTCTCTGTTATTCTGCTGGTAGACTGACACCACCACTGGAGGAGGTGTTTCATTTCATTCACAAGTGAAAGAATGATATCCTCTTTCTTTATCATATGGATCTCCTCAAAACATCCACAGTCTCAAGAACAAGTCAAAGTTTTCAATCTGTGGTAGCCTCCAAGTTTAGCCTTATTTAAAGATTTGTAATTTGCCCTTGCTGCATCTCAATGCAAATCATATGACAAAATGTCTTCAAGGGAATGATTGTGGAGAGATCAGATACTCCATTCCTTCTCCTTTTAAAACTCTTTCTGGATTGGAAGGAGCAGTGAGTTATTCTGGAGAGGCTTCTTGTAGATATAATAGCAAAAGTGCCAGATTTGTGAAGTGTTTCATATTTTGCTTTGATATCTGACGCTATGCACGAGAGTCCTGGCCATTTGTCAGATGATTTTGATTATGAACTATTTTGGTGTCACTTTGCAAAATTTATTCCAGGTTAAGCTGACACCGAAGTCTGTTAGTGAACCTTTACTTCGAAACAGATTTATATGTATTAATTAATAAGTGATAATGCATTTTCAGCAAATTTTCAGTGTTCTGCAAGTTATGATATCTAGGATTAAACCTTTTTCATTTTCTTCAGTAAAAATAAGGACAATATTTTAATAATGTTTGACTTTTTCCAAGTTCTGTACCACATTAATACATTCACTTTTATACTAAAGGGGTTATGTAAAATCTATTACCATTGAAGGAATTGTTCAAATTTATTCTCCTTTGTGTATAGTTCTTGTTGCATAAATGTTCTAGCATTACATATCAGTGAAGAGCCTGATGGGAAGGGGTAGTAGACATGCTTGAAAGGGCAACAGGGAAAGAATTAAAAACGTGAAGTGTTGTTGAGTAGTGAGGAATACAGAACTGCGCACAAAAACAAGGAATTGATATCCCTCTAGACACAGACAACAAACAGTGAATAATTCTTACCAGAGAGAAGAAACGTTTGCCCTGCCTAAGAATTCTGCTGTCACACAGTTCTCTGGCTGTTTATATCAGTGTGGGAAATCTTCCAAAAGATGACCTTTGTCTCCCGAGTGGCATTTTGTATTTCATTCCTTGAGACACTGACATCTGAAAGCTTCCTTCTGTTTTTGTGGCCAGACCACTTCAGTGTCCTTTTGGTCATGGTAGTATCACAAGACAGGGATATATTTAGAGAGCAGAAAGAAAAAAAAATAGAGGTCAGGTAGAAGAGTAAGAAAAAGATATATAACGGGAAAAGATGACAGCAGAATCATAATTTTCACATAAAAGGAGATGTCTAGCATTTCAAAGCTCCAGGGCATGTCACGTAGGACCTTCTGGATGGCTCAGTCCAATCAAAGCATCTCCTAGAACAAGGAATATGCCAGCAGCCCATCTTGAGCCTCAAAATCAAACTCTGCTTCTTTCTCACTAGGTGTTTCGCTTCGATGAGTGACACACTGAATAGCTTATCTTTTCCCTCCAATTAGGCTTAGCATCAGAAACTTTGACCTAATTTAAGCCATTTCTCAGATTTCTTTGAATTACTTGAAATGTCTCAGCATTTTATTATAGTTTAGTCATATGCTTCTTATTTTGAATGGATTCAGACTTGAGGTGGTGTTGACTGTGACCCCAGTGGGATCAACTGAAGTCAGCTGTAGTTGACTTCTATATGTTCAAGGTTATCCTTAATATAGAGTGCAACTTCTCCTCTTCTTGTTCCCTGTCTTTACAAAACAGCTTATAGCCATCCACTGTAGTCCTCTGAGCCATGTGGGTTGTTCTGCTGTGTTTCAGTTATTCCTGTGATATCAAAACTTTCTGACAGGCCCAGGAGCTCCAGTTCCTCCTGTCTATTCCTCAGCCTGTGTGCTTTGGTACACATACATTTAAGATGGTTTGGTTTCTGGTTCTTGTCTTGGGAGGCAGCTAAGGAACATTTGTTGCTGCTCTGATTGGCCTGGCGTGTTCCCCTGGCGTGAGCATTGTTACTTTAGACCTTGCTTCCCAAGTCTTTCAGTTTAGAGGCCACCTCACCAAGTTGGCCAACCTGCTGTTCTTGGTCTAGCAACATTCCTTCACCCCACAAGTGCTGTGGACCCTGTTGAGAGACGTGAAGTTTGGACAGGCTGTTGCCTGCAAGCAATTAGCAGAACATGCAGGCAACAGCAGAGCAATGAGAGCAGTGGGAGGAGTAATGAGGAGCAATTCTCTAAGTTCATCTCAACTTTTAAATAAAGTTGATGGGAGTTGGTGTATTTAAAGGGCTTTTTGGGCTAAATGTTATTACATTAAATTTATCTGCTATGAAAAGTGGTCTACCATGAGTAATAAGGTCTGTAAGTGTTTTTAATCAGCAATAATGCACAATACAGTTTAATGTGGTTTATTTTCTACCATTTATATACCTAGATTTGAAAGAGAAACACCTCTTTTAATTAGTCACACATTTTGTTCTCAGATGTTCTTATATAGTTTCAGTTGAGGGAAGTCTTTAATCCTGACGCAGACCTCATTTTGTCAAAGAATAAGGAGCTTTGGTTGTGCTAACAGAAGTCCATCCTTTTGGATGTAAACAAGGCCAGATTGGATGGGGGTTTGAGCAGCCTGGTCTAGTGGAAAGTTTTCAGCTGACCCCTACTGACCAAAGGGATATTCCATAGCATATATCGTCACACTCAGTATACACAGTGAGGGGAAAAAGGAGGAAGGGAACGACATTTGGAGTAATGGCATTTGTCTTTCCAAGTCACCATGATACATGATTGAGCCCTGCTTTCCTTGAGATAGCTGACCATCTGTCTGTCCATGGGAAGTATTTTTTGTTTTGCTTTGCATGGTTGTGGCTTTTGCTTTCTTTTACTTTTACTCTTCTGATTCTCTCCCTGATCCCACTTGTGGAGAAGTAAGCAAGTGGGTCTGTGGTCACTTGGTTACTGGCTGGGGTTAAACCATGACAAGTTCAAATACACAGACATACAGAGCTCTTTTAACTGCTATGAGAACAGCAGAAAAATAACAATTAAATAACGATTGGTGCTATTACAACATGGTAGAAATTTGCCTCACCTTTATGGGAACAAATGGCAACCAAACAGGTAGAGGAAATGTCTGTCTTAAGAGTTTTGGTGTACAGTGCCCATTCTTCATTTCCAACATGAAAATGCCTGGTTTTACAGATGCTGATTACTAGAAAGTATTTTCTCATACAAATATGGTCAGATTACTCTTTACTCTCACTGATTGACTCTTGGCAATTTTCTCTCACTTTCCCCTGATTTTTGCCAATTCCATTTTTTTTTTCCCCCATACAAGACATTTTCTGTAGTCAGCAGACCCTTTCAAAGATAGGTTTTTGACAGATGTTTTTATTGTTTCCCTGTTCCTCATTCTTTCATATTTGTCTATTAGATATGCAACAGTAATAGTTAAAACAAAAGCTGTCCTTACAGTATGTGGGAAGGGGGAAGCCTGTAGAAATAGCTGGTCGATGCTTCACATAACAGTTAATAGCTTATTCACCTCCTATAAAAGATGCAGAGAATGGAGTATCTGTTGGGCAGCTGAGGGCAGTCAACTCTCGATTCCATTTACACAATGGCATCCCATTAAATAGGATCCCAAATTAATGTTTGTATCTCTCAGTTGTTACATTCCGTTCAAGATGGCACTATGAGCTCTTTGCATGATCAGTCATTCCCTATCACCTGTGCACTTGCGGAGAAGAAGGAAGCAAACAGGGCTAGCATTCTGCTCTAAGGAGGGAAAATATCTACCCAACAAATGAGGGGCAATGCGATAAAAGTTGAAGCAAAGCATCTATGTTAAAACAGGCTTTGTGCTGTGCTGAGTCTTTCATAGCTCTTGAGGCTATGTCCAATTCAAAAAGTATCACAGATAAGTGTAGAACACAAAAATAATGCCAAACCTGAGCACAGGGATTTAATTTACTCCTTGGAGAACTTAGATGGCTTTTAGAGCTACGTCTTTCTGTATGCAAGTGTCTGTACATGTGTTTGCATGGGTAAACATGCAACACGAGAATTACAGAATAAAATCTGTTTATTTGTTTTGCCTTGATGCAGCCTTCAAAAGGAAACAGTTAGCTACGAACTCCTTTTATTTCTACCATATAGTCTGTGAGAAACTGGGGCACTTGTCCTTCGTAAAATATGATTTAGTTCATGAAAGTGTAAGACTACTAAGACTTATTTCTTCTAGAAGAATCCGAACACTTAAGCCATCTGCATTCAGCAGTTCTACCATGCTGTTTATTCAAATGAGAATTCTTAACAAAAAGGTTACTTCATTGGGCCAGTTCAGCTTGTTTGCCCAGCAGGAGCTCCGCACTTTATTTAAGCTTTTAAACTCCGTATCAGTAGCATGAGTCGATGTTTAGTGCACAATAGGGATACAGTATAGCCTAATATATGCATTTTTCCTCTGGAATTCTAATGGTTTAGTACTGAAGGAAATTTACACAAGCCGTATAGAAATTAAAGCAAGGCATTTATTTCATTCAGAGAATGCAGTGACTTCCAATGGTTGCACTGCTAAGCACTCTCAGCTTTGAAAGGGACCTTTTATTGTGCAGGAAGAAAGCTCAGATATAGCACTAAGCGAAAATTTCAGAGTCCAGATTAGCATGCCTAGCAACTCATTGCTGTGCACCGTTTTTTCCCAGTCCCCTACTAGCTGAACTCTTTCCGTACATCTTTAATTGATTGGGTTAATATAAACCCTCAGCACTACCCGTGTTTGTGTGGCCTCCATAATAAGGCTATTGTGTGCTTCTCTCTACTCTTGTGTTCCCTATTTAGGAATGTGTCGCTCTGAGCAGTTCAAAAGTGTGAGCAAATGAAAAAAGCCACAATCACTTCATTAATGATTTGTAAACAGAATATCCAGTACTGACGCCACCTGCATAGGCTTTCAGAAGAAAAAATACTGGATTTGCTGAAGCTCTGTGTAGAATCACTGTGGAATTTAATTCGGCAGAGTAAATAAATGCCCCAATTAACACTTTTACACTCAACCAAATGGTTGTATTTAGAGGAAACAGTTTCTTTCTTCAAGGAAAAATTCAAAGGAGACATGGGATAAAGATAAAAAAGAACACCCCAAAAACAAACAAACAAAAAATAACCCTTAAATCTCTCCAAGCAAGTTCTACACAAGACGGCACACAGCAGTGGTTGAAGTTATAAAGGCAGACAGCAAAATGTGTTCAAAAAATGAATGTGAAGTAAGAAAAAAGTTCACTGAAAATTTCAAAATAGCAGCAAATGTGTTTATAACTTCAGTTTGCTGCTGCTGTAGGCCTCATTAAAGTAAGCCTTTGTTTTTTCCTTTTCAAACACTACCTATTATGACAGCTAGAAACAGCTTACCAGCTGCATACTGTCATCTTGGTCTGCCAAGATATCATGTAATCATTCTCAGAATCTGAAAATTGGTATCCACCACTGGCTTTGTGAAGATGTCAAAAAAACTAAAATTGCTCTGCATGCATATAGTTCTAACTACACTGCAATGTTGTTGATTTAAGAAAGACTTTTAGTAAGCCCTACTGAGGTAATATTTATCTACTGTACCTTTCTAAATTAGAGGCAAGCTTCTTACATGGCAGCAGATATGCACAGTTTTAAGACCTGTCAAATACTGTGAAGTTCCTTCAAATACAAGGAAAGGAAATAAGAGTCAGGCTTCTTTCTGAAATGCCAGGCATTCAGCCACTCACTGGTGCCTGCAATGACAACCCAAACCCCCTCATCAGCCAGGGGATCACCTGGCTCTCATATCTGATCTGCCATCCTTCTGTACTCTGCCTGTTACTAAAGAAAACATGTTGCAAAGGAACAAGACATGAAAAGGGAGCTCTGAGTATTTTATTCTGCATTTCTAAAACTGTCTGTGTCACATAAGACCGTAAAATCCCATGAGTAAACAGTGGAGTGGGTCCACATTTTCACTGGAGTGGGTGAGGAGAGATTGTGACCATGGTCAGATACACAGAGCGTTGCAGAGGGAGTCTTTGGAGGGGAGAGCGGCCTCTGAGTGAGGCATGGCTTGTACAGCACCACTGCTTTCTTTCCTGTATCCAGAACAAGGACAGGGTTTCTCACTTCAGAGAAGAATTTCAAAACACTGATTTTTCTTTTTGGAGATTAAACAGCTGCCCATCCTGAGGTATACAGCGCACTCTCCTCTTTTGCAGTGCTCTGTACAATGCATTTGTGGGCAGAGTGGAACAGGCTCTGTCATCCTGAAATACAGCAGGATAAAATATTTTCTGCAAAGCTCAGTCACAGACAAAAAAAAAAAAAACAAACACACAGACAGGATTTTTTAGGAAAGAAAGAGAATGCAGCAGAGGATGCTGATGTATTGATTGAGGTGAGTTGGGGGAAAATGCATCTTGGATAATATAGGCAGTGCTCCTCCTGTCCCACATTAATCTGAAGCCAGAAGGGATGCCAAAAAGGAAGTTTGGAATTTTAATAACATACCTCCACCAATTAAAGACTCCAAATTAGGTCCAAAATGACTTGGGAACTCCTGAAAGCTTGCAGAAAAATCAGTCATTTTCACTGTGAGATGCTATCTATTTCCCGAACATTTGACTATCTATCATTTTAATAGTTTATAGACCATTGACTAACTGTCCCATACAAAGATGTAAAGCAGGAGTAACGGAAATGGAACATAATTCTGGGATCCAGAGGTTATATGTGATTGCATCAAGAAAAATATTGGCATTGTATTACCATGAAGCTCTTTGTCATTATTGTTGGCTTCACTCTCAGTTCTCATATACAGGCTTATGGTAGTATTATGTTCTTTTAAACTACAACTCTGAAGCATGTTTTTGTAAAGTTTTGGGTTCTACTTGAAAGATTGAATGGTTTAAACAAGGTCCAAAGGTCTACTAAAATTGCTCAAACTACTGTACAAATTATTGAGGAAGGAGATCCCTGATGTAATCTGAACCAGTATTCCTAGCAGGAGATGCAACAAACAAAACAAATCACAAGAGTTAGCAGAAGCATGAGTTAAAGTACAAATAAAGGTGATATGTGTCATTAGCACTTCAGTCTTCCTCCATTGACAGAGGTTTCTGGGCAGAACCATTCCGGGTGGAATAGTTAGAAATCTTGCCAGTTTTCCTGCATACTGTATGTAAGGATCAATGATGCAAAGCCATGCAAAGCAGAAAAACTTGTGGTGCCTGAAAGATCTTACAAATTAACAAGCAAGATTATTGCCTAAATATGCCAGAAGCCTGCTTCATCTCCTATTTTTAAGAAAATGTTGGCAAGTGTGACAGACAATTTAATCATTGCACATGCTTACAGCACCATTACAAAGCAAAAAGATATGTATAATGAGCATCATTCCTACTCTGGGAATATGTGCAAAATAGGCATGGATTTAGAGGATCCTAAAGCAAGTAAGCTGACCATTTGTTCACCTGGTACTGATCATGATGATACCAGAGAAGTTTATTCTGTGACATGCTTTGTTTTAGTTTCTTGGTGCATTTCTTCATATAAAGACCTAACCATGCAACAATCTTTTTTGTTTTCCTGATTCTCTTTGCAGGACACTCACAAATAGATGTTCCCAATTTTAACTTCTGAAGAGACCAGGACAGGAGGGAATAACACAGAGCTCTCCCTTCCTACCAACCGGACACATTGCATTTTTGTTCTTTGTATGTAATGTACATTGTGGAAAAATGCATGATTTTTTCCAGAAACAGTATGCAACCCTAACAAAAAAACCCCTTATTTTACAGCCCCACAACAAGAATGTTGGACATGTTATTATAATAAACACGACTGCAGAGAAAAACCATTCAGAGCCTTTGGATGCCCAACCAGCAGGCAGCATTTACCTGTCTGAAACAGGATGAGCTACACCAGCATTTTCTAAAGCTTTCCTACGTGTTCTAAAGACACAAGATGCCCAACATATTTACACCCACAAATATCTGACTTTGTTACATGACCTTCCTTGTACCTTTAAGAAGAACAAGAAATATGAACAGGACAGCCTGTCCTCCAGTTTCATCCTTGGCCATATTTGCTGGATAGTGCCTTTCCTCTGTCTTAACCTTCTGAAAATGCAGTTTCTGCTTGATAACCAACTCAGCATAACCAGGAGAATTCTGATTGTTGTAGTCACTGAAGTGATATTCTCATTAAAATAGTGGGTTACAGCATTCTGTCCTAGGAAAACTAGCTGTCTCTTAAGTAAGTATTTGGAAATAATTTACAATGGACAACCTCTGAATGTTTGTAAAGTGGTTTTGAAACACAGTATTTAGGTCTTTCAGGACAGACAGTCAAAAATAGATAACAGACTTGTAAGTTTGTGAATGTAAGCTAAATCTTCTTATAAATCAGTATTATTAAATTCTATGCATAGTGCTAACTGGATATTTAAAATAACTTTGTAGTTCTCATGCTTCAGCAAATAAACAAAGATATTTTAATATATGGAAGGTATGACTCCAAAGTTAAATATGAAGGTTTTGGAAGAATGTCAAAACATTTTTGACTCAAAATATTCTCCAGGCATATATTTGCAAAACTTTGTTTCTTTCAATAAACCCCAAATATCTCAGGCTGGCCTCGTGATAGTTACTGTTTTTCTAGGAGAAAACACTCAAATGCTTTGCAGAAATTAATGTGGGGTTTTTTTACTTTCATTTTCAATTCTACGTTTTCTTTGCATTTTGCCAGAACTTTTATGTTCCCTAGAGTATGATGAGAAATTATTTTTGTGGGATTTCAAATTAGAGTAAAAGGAAATTGCTCAGTGACCCTTCCTTATATGCAAGAAAATCTTATAATTTTCTGCTGAAAGGGGAACATGCGAGGGTGTGTGATGCCTTTGAGAAAAGAAGCTGCCTTTTGGCAGTGCTAACAAGCTATAGCCTACAAAATTGTTTCACGAAGCTGAGCATTTGATTTATTTAAGAACTCATGCTCATCATTATTTTGAAATTTGTTAATTCCTCTTACGCAATCTTTAAATACCTTAGATTAAGCACATACTAGAACATGACACAATCACTTCTCTTCACTATAAACTTGGGCGACCCATTTTTGAAAGAAACCAAAAGTCTTCACTTAAGAAGTGTGGTCAAAGATTTACAATTCCACTTGGGAATGTTTTCTAATCTGCCACTGAAGGTAAGTGGAAAATTAGAGACATATTTTTCCATTCCAGAGAGGCACTGAATGGGGAGGAAAGACTGCTGTTCTTGGCAGTTGTGAACAGCAAGATTCACTCATCTCCCTCCACATCCTCATCATGAATTCATATTACTTCATGTATTTCTCTGACTCTTGTTAAGGTGTAGGAAAATATAATGATGGTCAGAGGAAAACAGCTTAATGAAAGGCATTTTTCAAAATACATGTCTGGTCTCCTTTATGACTTACTTTTTATTTTTCATATTGTAAGACTATGATTCACAGCCATGTCTTGTCTGGTGGACTCCAGAAATCTCACTGAAACTGAGGAAAAAAATCATTTCAATTTTTTGTGTGATTTTTTCTTAGACACATCTGGTTGTCTTGAAGTTGCCTGCAAAGGAAAGTGGTGGTTGGTGGAAAATAGTTCAAACTTGTCCAAATTATTTTTTTTTCTCACAACAATGCAACATTTCATCAAAAACTAAGTGTAGTGCTAAAACCTGACTTTGTTCAGCCTTGTACTAAACTGTGAAAAAGACATTCATACCTTCCCTGTCTCATTAATAAACATTATGCATAATGATGGCAACAATAACTGAACACAACATATATATTCTGGTGTCTTTTATTTAGATTAAAATTGCCTCATGGTTGGTTGACAGCCTATAAATAGCACAGGCAAACATCAACTTGACTACTTCAGTTCCACACTGAATAAAATTAGCAACTAACAGTATTCAAACACAACTACAATACATTTTCTTTCCGTCTAAGATGGACATGTCCATGGTGGGTCACAAGATCTTCAAATAACCACCACGCTGGATGTGGCCTGGGTTCCCTCAGAAGGAGCACCTTTTAATTCCTTCCACGAGCCAAAGGGGGTGCTATCAGATGCTACAGAAACTGCTTTGGGAGCAGGGAATAAGTAGAAGGTCTGAATGGAGACACAAATAATTAAATAATTATTTAATTATGTCTTGGCATTTGTGTCAGCTTGCTTGTTTTAATCTATGCAGGTAAGTGAGAATGGAAGCTTGAAGAAAAAACATAGTTTTTCTTTGGTGTAAGCAGTTTGTAGCACCACTTAATATACTACATAATAAAAAAGATTGTGAGACTCGGGGTGTATCTCCTTGTTATAATTTGGTGTGTCTTAGAGGTTTGTTCATTCTGTAACTTCTTACAGAAATAATGTAAATATTCTGTAATATTTTCTTCCCTGAGAGCATGGATTAAATGTATACTTTATATGTATATTCTGTGTCTCGATTATCAAATGTATTTAAATGGTAGAAGCTCTACTGCTGCTATATGTTGAAGGGACTTCCTTTCAGCAATAAGGGTAAAGCAATAAATGTTGGCTAGTGTGTTATGTTTGCCCACCAGAAAGGAGTCATCTGACATTTCTGTGGTTTTATTATTGTGTATTTACTTTCCCTAGCAACAATAGAAAGCTTGTTATTCTTTAAGGCAAGAAAGTTTGAAAATAACATGCTTCAAATGTATTTTACTTTCTGATAGTGAGTGGCACTGTTAGTTTGATCCCCACATGTTAAAATATTACCAGCTTTTTTTTCTTTTCAAGAGTAGATCCTTTCAAAGATGAAAACTTAAACATGATTTTTACTTCAGACTTTTTATTCTGACCCTTCAAATGGGAGAAAAAACCCTCACCATGCAGTTTACAATGAGAAGAGCAATCAAGAGATCTTTTCTATTCATATTTTTATCTGGCTTTTGTCTTTTTTAACTGTTTTGGTGACATTTGCTTTGAAAGTGTAGGTCTTTGTTTTTACCCTTCTTGAAAGATTATAATTGATTCAGTTGCCGTCTACGTGCACATGATGAGTATTTGTTGTGTAGATGGAATCAGTACTGGCAGAATATTGCTGCATGCTGCATGTTGCATTATTCACTTTCATCTGCATGCAGCTCATGGCTGGCAGGCTCCTCACAGCTACCTTTAAAGTGGCTTATCCAGTATAAAGCTCTGGCTTGTTTAGTAGGAAGTCTAGTAGATCAGTTGTCATATTGGAAGCCTCCTGCTGAATTCAGGAGAGAATACAGGAGAGGAGGCATGCCAGGGCCTGATAGAGGATTTTTTGAGATGGCATTACTGTGTTCCAAAAAGCTCTGGACATTTTCCTTCAAGTTATCACTTTGTCTGAAGAGCAAAACAAAGTTGAAATAAGCAGACATAACTCCAGAGATAGAAACAACCTGTGTTTTGCCATTCATTATCTCTATTATACCCTGTGCAATCTGAAGAGCAAAATGATGTCTTGGAAAGCAGGTGATGGTAGCCCTGTTTAATGGTGCATAAATGCCTAAAATAAATCCTGGCAAGTCTCTCATTTGTTCATTTGACCTTTTGTGAAAATCATTCAACTGACTTCAAAGTGATGATATAATACTGAAAGTCACTGGATATGCTTTTTTGGGAAGATGCTGTGCAGTCTGAGAATTTCTTCTCAAAGACCATTTTGTTAACTTCGGGGTTTCTGTTATGGCATTGAAAGAAGACCCGTTATGAATTTATAGGATCAATTCTGAGGGAACAAAAATAGGAGAAACAAAATAGGAACATGTGTCTGCATCTCAGCTGCACCAGCAAGGAATCTCAGGGCTTACATCACCAGTGGTGCTGGGTTGGTGCTAAGCAGCCAAGCTTCCTTGATCAGCTTTGCCCTTTTGCTGACTTTGTTGTTGGGGAAGAATAGGCTGGGAGGGTACAGAGATCTTAAGCTTCTGCACAGCATGACCTGGAGCTTGTCTAGTACTGACTCTGGAAAAGGTCATTTGGGAACAAAATGCGGTAAATCCATTTTGCATTGAAATATGTTGTTGAGCATTGCTGTTTAGCCCTGAGTGTGATACTTACAGCTTACTTACATTAAACTTGCTCTAAAGACCTATTCTAGCCAGGGAGATTACAGTTTTGATGGTGTTTTCTTGGTTTTGGACTGGCAAAACAACTTTAGACAGCAAACATTAAACCCTAAGTTTGGACAGACTGAAAAAATCCTCTTTCGTCTCCTGCGTATATTCTTTTCCCTACCCAACTGCATTGTGGGAATTTGTGCACAGGGGGGGACCTTAATGTATAGGAGGCATGAATGAAGTAATTGGCAAAGAAAAGTAAAAAAAAAAAAAACAACAAAAAAAAAAACAGGGAAAAAAAGGGGGAAATAGAAACATGCTAATGCTTTAAGAAGGTTTTGGAAATGGTAGGCTGACCTAAGATAGAAAAGGAAGAAGGAAATTTGTGATAACAGAGATTTTCAATGCTAACTCTGCAATACTTATTTATTCCTTACACTGAATGTACACATAGACAATATTTAAGTCTTTACCTGAGCCTTAAAAGTGTATTTTAGCTGTCTCTTTTATACATTAGTTGGATACATTAGTTACTTCCTGAAGTTGTCACTGGTGAATTAGCTGCCATCCAGAATTGTCCTGCCCTTCTGGTTGTCTGTATTTTGCAACAACTATTGTTACAACTTTCCCTGTGTTTCCCATACACTAATTTCTTTCATTTTATTACATATATTTCCATTTTGATTAATAATTAATTTATGGGAAAAGTACATATTTAGCAGCTAAAACCATTTCATTAAGGGTTTGCAACTAAGAATATTTCAGCAGTGGGTTAGAATAACTCAATATGCTACGATGTCCTGTCAAAAATAATTCTTCACTGCAGATAAAATGGTAGCCACGAGAAATTTTCAGCAAGATACCAAATATCTTTACTTCAACTGATAGCTTGAGCTAGCTTGTGTTATGGTATGGTACTAGTTACATTTGCAAGTTACACTCTGTTTGAAGGATTTCAACCATTGAGAGGTTGCTCTCTAGATGTCCTTTGACATGTGTTTCTTTTCCTGGTATCGTTGTTATTGCCTTCAGTCAAAAGCATGTAACGCAAATTGAGATAGGGAAGGAAGGAATATTGTCTATAATAAGAGCAAAAAAATGTTTATTCACAGATTTCTCAAGGGCCACTCAAGCAAGACAGTGGCAGGGTTGGTTTTTTTTTGCTTAAGGCTGAGTTTGTAGCCTAAGGTTTTTCAGTGTTGCTCCCCTTTCCTGCAAATCTAGAATATACTGAGATATGAAATAATATGTTGTCTTTTGTTGTATAATGAAGGAAATAATGTTGATATATCAAATTAGAATTCAAAAGAATGGCTTAGTTAGTTAAAAACTGTTTCCACTGCCGTTTTTTTCTGTTTTCTCATACTGTAATGAACTTGCATACAGATTAGTGTTTGCCAGTTACAGGCCTTACCATTAAAATAACCCACAATACCTTTTGATCTACTTGGTATTTTGATCTGGCCATTCCTGTACAGGTTAATTTTTTTAAGAAACTAGGGAAAAAAACCTAGTTTGAGAAACTAGAAAATTACTAGGCCAGGACATCCTCAAGACACATATTTTGCTCCCTTTTTGTTCCCTTTTTATATTTAAAATTAAAATTATTGTATAGTGCAGAGTCCCATTAGTTAGTGTGGGACAGAAAGAACTATTATCTCATCATAGAAGGTGAGAAGTAGGTATTTGCTTTTGTGCATTTCAAATATAGACACTATAAATACCAAGGAAAAAACAAAGTTACTGTAAGGATTTAAGTGTGCACAAACTATTGAATAATGAATATGATAAAGAACATTTGCTAAGTTAATGCTCTCTCATCCATTTGTATTTTTGAGAGAAAAATAATGGCTTAAGAGCTATATTTCAGTTTATCTGGGGGACATTTCATTCATTGCTTTCTAGGCAAGGGTTGACAAGAAATTTTCAATGTGTTTATAGTATTGTTAGAAATTAATAATTCATGTTGGTATTATTATTAAATTGCTGTCAACTAAGGAAGACTGATAATCATTTTGCCTAAAGGAACACATCCTGGCAGTATATCTATTTGATATCAAGGTGCCAATGGACTGTTAAATGAAATACTTAGACTTCTTTGACAATTCATGGATTTTTAAGGATCTATAGTATTTTGTGAAGATTTAGATTCATTTTTTGACCCCTCCCTCCCAAGAAAATATTTATCTATGCAGGCACATCACAATAATCTGGTCACAAAACTTGAAAAGTGTTGTCTATCCATACATCAGGTTTTTTGTCTCTGTTACGTCACTGAAAATTTCAGTCAAAACATGCTACTGAAATATGTACTGAAAAGTGTACTAAACCTTTCAGAGTGATTTCTCTGACTTTTCTCGGATACAGTATTGAATCACTGTGAAGGTTACACACAGTAGAATAATAGGGAATAGATCAATGCTGAACTCTTTCCAAAAATTATGGTGGAAATCACACAATGTTCTAATTGAACTTACAACACTGCAAGTACAAAAACTGTGTGAGCATACATGAATTTTACTCCAAATATGGCTCAAAACTAGGAATTATTTTGACATAGAGATGTCAGATTTTAGAATAACAATGGCAGTTAGTTATAGTAATATGCTTTCCATGTTTGACATTGCCTTTTGCTGTATAGTGTTGCTGGGATTCCAGTAGCCAGACTCAGGAAAAATTCTAGAGTTGAGAAGCAGAGGAAAAAAGTTTCTTGTTTTAAGTTGTAATCTTTCTTTCTTTACTTCATTCACCAATTTAATTCTAGAGAGAGGAATTGCAGAGCAGAGTGTGGGACCTTTGTCCACTGTCACCTGTGTTCAGATCCTCTCACATCGCTGAAGTGATGAGGCTGAGCTATTGCAACACGGGCTATGCTCTCTGTTCTGACGAAACCTGACAACAGCATTGTGGATGAAGGTTTTCCTGAGCTCCATTTCTTACTGCTGACCTTTATTTCTTCATAGCTGTGTTATACTGAAAATATCAAAATGTATTCACAGAAATGAAGCCTCAAACCTTACACAGATGGAGATCTTAACAATTAGTGTTGGAACACTGGTTTATCCACAGTGTAGCTGGCAGTTTGAAGTGTGGAGCTTTCCTTAGTTGCTAGTGCAGCACAGGTTTGTATGTCACTTCCAACACATTACTTCCAGTTTTACTGTAAAAGCGTGGAAATCACAACACATTGTGGTTACTGTTTGGAAGTCACCCCCTATCCTGCAGGTGATACACACCCAAGAATGATTCTGTGAAACCTCTATAGGAGGAGGCGAATGATGCTAAATAATCTTCTCTTCAGAATTTTATTTACCAGACTTACAAGCTGCTCTGGAGAGAGACTTTGCACTGAGCTACAACAAAGTCAAATTAGCAGGTAGTAACATCCCAAATACCAAAGTCAGTTACACACACTGCTGCTGATCTCTTGTCTAAATAATTTTGACCACTGGAGGCTAAGCCTAACCTCTTCATGTGGCATGCAAAAGAAAGAGGCATTTGTCATTCTGGTGTTTCAAAGAATGTTTCTGAAAAGCTATCCTGCTTCAGTCTCTCCTTTTTACTACAGAAAAGCAGTGCTAGGCAGAGTTAAATGGATTAATTACCTTTTCAGTGTAAGAGAAAAAAGAAATCTTTATCTCCTCTGATTTCAGAGGCTGACTAGAGGTTTTTCAGATGCGCATATCCCTTTAATGACTTAATCATCTAATTAGGTGACTTGCAAAGGCTATTGGCAAATGAGCAGAGGGTTATTTTCTAATTCCCATGTATCTGTTGATAGAGCAAAGGATTCTGGTATAGTCTCTGTCTTTTTCCCTCATTCAGGGTTCTGGAGATAAAGAGTTAAGATTAAAGACGAACAAGCTCTTTGAATAGGAAATGCAAACAGGCTAAGAATGTGTTATTTTTATTTTAAACCTCTGCAGCTTTTTAGCAACAAAGTTGGCTTGGAGGATAGGTTTAAACCACTTAAAACAATCCCACGATTTTGAAGTTGCCTTTTCAATGCACCCACTTGATACATGTCAAACCGGCTCTAAGTC
Organism: Edolisoma coerulescens; assembly: GCA_013397115.1. Taxonomy (NCBI): domain Eukaryota; kingdom Metazoa; phylum Chordata; class Aves; order Passeriformes; family Campephagidae; genus Edolisoma; species Edolisoma coerulescens. The sequence goes on from VWZW01006289.1 coordinate 4,033,702, forward strand.
TTCAACTGAGCTCACGCATTTCAGTGTGTGTTAAAATGGACAACTAACAAATAGTTTGAGTTTCTCTATAGCTCAAGCTCCAAGCTGATGCTACCTTTGTTAGTTCGGGATGTGTGGGCTTTGGTACATGTTGAGCCCAGTATCTGTGTTTACTTGTGGCATTTCAAACATATCAATTTCACCTTTACTGTAAATACCAGGAATACCAGGAAAACGCTGTGCCCTTGCTGTTCTTTCAAAGTCATACATTACTGTGAAAATAACACCTACTTAAGGGGCCACAGAAAGTTGTCTAAACCATGATTTAGCATCATGGGTGTTAAAATAATTCAGGGGTGTTTAATGTCATTGTGGGAGACTTTCACATGTAAAGCCAACTATTTTTTTATTTCTGAGGCTCCGATAATGCTGCCAGGTATGTGAAAAACTCAACAATGGATTCTTAAGTACAATTTTTGGATATTAATGGTATTTCAGCACAATAAAGACCTCTGTCACAAAAACCAATTTAAATTAATCAGAGTATATGTAATTAAGGAATGAACTTAGCCTTGTGTCCGATAGGACGACTAGAAGGTTGTTTGGGACTGTTTGAGCTGAAGGAGTTGTCAAAATCTAGGAGATATCAGTAACTGATTATGAGTTGATACAGAGAACCCATCCAAATGATATATATAATTGTGTCTTTTTTGCATATTATTGAACAGGCTTCCGGAGAGAGCAGCTATGGCAAGTTTTAATGAGTTCTCACATCAAGGAACTCTCCAGCCATCATCTCAGTAGCCATCATCTCACATCTGGGAGAAGGCCTTTGGTCTTTGCTCTGCCACACTGGGAAGGAGTTATCAGTCTTCATCCTTTCCCCTAGATTTTTAATGTTGTTTCATCACTTTTGCTGGACAGTCATTATTCCTTTTTGCAGGATTTACCCACTGTATTCAACAGACTTTCTCTTGTTTGAGACATGGTGAAGTGCCATATCCTAAACAGAAACTTTAGAAACTATGGGTTACCGAGCCTCTACAGACACCACTGAATGTTAACTTACACCAGGATAGTCAGTCACCCACTAACACTGTTAAACACGTGAGTTAGACTTACAGCTTGTATATTATATTCACCCAGCTTCCTTACCTGTGTCCTAGTTTTAGACAGAGCGTGGTCATAATGCAGTTTTCTAACGTGTCTACAGTCTTGGCCTCAGCTGCCAAGAGTGTCTGTGCAGTCATCCAGCTCCATTAATCTACCACTCTGCTTCGGTTTTTGTGTGTTTTCGGTGGATTCATGTAAAAACGACTGCATTGTGGGAAACCAGGAGTGGAGGCCCAATTTAAAGTATAGTGATTTCTGTCTTCTCTGTTCAACCCTATATGTCTTACATGTTGGAATTTCTTTCCCTGACTGACAAGCTACCAGAAAATGAATTTCTTCTTTTCCTTTTTAATTTTTTTTTTCAGGCAAAACATCTAGTTTTGGCAAATGAAATTTATGTGTTAAGCCTACTTTGTCATGAATTCCTGTAAAATTTCTTTTAATATGCTTTTTTTTTCCTGCTTTCTGTTCTTCTAGAGAATTGTTATTTTGTAAATTTGATATTTTGTTTTTGTGACAAAAGCAGACACTGGTTTGGAAACATCAAAATATATTGTTTTATTCTAGTTCAGAATGAACACATTAAAAAACATATCAAAAGACATGCATGAAAGAGAAACTCCTACTTTTGACTAAATTTAGTATAACTAATTAGAATGTATACCAGTCAAATCTATTTTTCTTTTGTTAGGTAATGTAGGTCTACAACAGAACAAATAATTTAAAAACATTAAAAAAGCTTAGTTGATCTGCACAGGCACATCTGTCGCTTCTCTTTCATTATTGACATCAGTGGCTTAATATACCATTAAAACAAACTCTATTGTAAAATATATATAAGAACTGACTCCTGCAGTACACTGACTGATGTCCTATGAATTCCAGCTCAGTCCTCACCAGCCATATGGACTCATATTGCATTGTTCATTAATATTGAATCCAAAAGTTCTCAGTGAAAGCTTGGAGATTTCTGCCTCTCTTGGCACAGGAACAAATATATCTGTGTAGACATTGTTAGTCCTAGAGGCCTGTTGTTTGGCATAAATAATAGGGATAATACAGCATTTATGCCTTAATGTCATTAGCAGTAATAAGAAGTTGTCTGATAAACTCATCTACAGAATCATCTGGGAAGGAATGCTGGCCCAGTAATTTTTATTTCTGGTATAACATCATCTGATACAATCTACTCTTCCTTACATCCTATCCTGATGATGCTCCCTGCTGAAGTCTGTTTGCTGCGAATGTTCCTCCATACCCTCTTGTTGATTATGATTGCATTCTAGTCCTGCTTTTTTGATGTAGGGTGACTCTGTGGTCACATACTGTCCACATATGTAATGAAAGAACACCTCTCATCTCTGCAATTTACACCCAGAGACTGATGTTGATAGGAGAAATATTTTAACACGGGTACTTATAATAGTGACCCCCATCTCTAGCATTTAACACAAACATTTGCCTGCATTTTTCCCATAGGTAGATTAGTTGGAAACAGTTGCTAAGGAAAACATTGTTTTAGAACTATGCATATTTTTTAGCACCTGGAAGAAATAACTTCTCCTCAGATCATGAATGCCTGTTTACAAGCACAGCAATGAACATCAGTTTTGAGAGGCATGCAAGTGAACATGTGCTGGGAAGAAAGGTGTATCCAGGTAATTCTCAGGCATGCATCTTGCCTGGTTGGGAATTGATTCGGGAAAGAATTTTTAGATATTTTGTGCAAGGCCTGAGCATGTCAGTAACGCCGAGATTGGTAGGACAGAAGTCCTTACATACTCTGATTCACACAGCTCTTAGATACTGTGATTCACAAAGTTATTAAGTGAAAAATCACTGCAAAGGGAGAGGGTATTCTAGGGAATTACTACTCTTTTGACATGTATGCTCTATTCTGGAGAGGTATTACTCTATGTACCCATGCTTGTCCCTACCCGTCCTCCATACACTGCCTTTAGAGACCCAGTACTGAGTGTGAAGCATCACTGGTCGGGTTAAATATGGTAATTCTTGGGGTTTTTCTGGTTGGTTGGTTGGTTAGGTTTTTTTAAACATAAACTGTGGTGGAGAATCTTTGCAAATTCTGTAACATAATCTGTGTGCCTGTGGGAAATGTACCTAATTTAATAAATTGTCATTACTGCACAGTCCCAGGGCCAAGTGTCATGAGCCCATCACACACTTCTTGATGACTTTAAATTTACAACCAGACATATCTGCAGTTATGTGAAGTAGTAGAGGCATTCATTTAACCAATTATTGATGAGCAGAATAAAACATCAACTCACTAATTCCATGTAGTAAACCGTTGCTCTCCAAACCAATCTCTGAGTCTCTGAAGATGCTTGGAAAGTGTGAAAAAGGGTGAAGTATGCCTAAATAAAGATTTTCTTTTTGTGGGGTGCTGGAAGTGACACAGAGGAAGCCTGGTCCCCTTTGTTCCCTATTGAGGATCCTCTGAGCAGGAGTACTCAGACTTGTTTGGACGATCTAATATCCGACGTGAAACAAGGCGCGCATGTATTGTGCCTGTCGCCAGTGGCTCTATTAGAAACAATTGGTCCTTTTCCAAGGCTACATGGGGCGTGATGTAATTCCATTTTCTTCCTGACTGCAGGAAAGGAAAATCAAGTAATTAAATGTGAGAAATCACCAGCCAAGGGGGCCCTTTCTGCTTGGGTGGATTTCTCAACACTGTTACCCGTCCGCAAAAGCCAGAAACCGACCTGGGGAAAGTCGGCATGGCTCTGGACAAAAGCATGACACTGCCCATGAATGCCCTGCGTACCAAACACAGTTTGTTGTCAGGAACTGACAAGCCAGCCATGTCCAGCTCAAGTGGCCCTGCTTCCCATCGGCTTGAAAAGGCCTGCCGGTGAGGAGACTTTGGTCACAGTGTTATGCTTTGTGCTCCTGGCCCCATTGTCCCAGGACCCCAGGTCCTGGGCAGGAGGCGTCACCACCCCACCAGAAGGCGACCAGGGGTGGTGGGACTGGGGGATGGAAATGGAATGGGGGTTTGAGGGGGTGGTCCTGAGGAAAACGTGCCCTGCAGCCAGGAGCAGCCTTGGTCACAATGACCTTGTCTCAGTTTTGGTTTCACAGCCTTTTTACAGCTTGAAAACCTGTATTTGTACCACATCTCCCTCTTCTGCAGGCTGCAGAGCATCTTGGTTATGGCATGCATAAAATCTTAGTGCCAAGAACCATTTATCAGGATTTTGTGGAATCCTGTAGCAGAATTCAAATGTTATGTATGTGAGTAATAAAGAGTCTTATCATATATAGCCTTAACTTGCAGGAAGCCTGCACCGCCTAGGAGTGAATGAAACTCTGCAAACAGGCAATAAAGCTGTGGAGAATTTGAGCCACAAGTTTAGTGGGAGAACTAAAGTCATTTTAGTTCACTTTGATTACTCTTTTTAATAGGTAGCTTACAATGAGTCCATCACCTGTTTTTTATAAGTAACTATGTTTGACATTTCAATTTCGTTCTTACAGCTTTTAATACATTTTTTATCTTGTACTCTTCTACAGATAATTTACTTCCCAGTGTTTCTTTGTAATAGCAACCGGAATGGAAAAAAATGTTCTCATTTATGTGTAAATTTTGTTAACAAACTCATCTGCATAAATCACATTTCTTCCCAAGGACTTTATTGTGTAGTTGCTGCTTTTTCACTTAAGTTAGAACTTTAAAACAGCTTTCAAAATCAGCTTGAAAGTAAATTACAATGAAAATAAGATCAACACAACAAAACATTTTGATTTTGGCTTTAAAAAGAGAGGAGAAAGGATCAAGACAATGAAAGGTATTAAGGCCAAGGAAATTGTTTAATACTTTTATGTTGTTTATAAAATGTATAAAAGGTTCTAAAACAGGTTGCTCCATCCTTGTGTGTTTTTTAGTAATTGAAATGTGTGATCTTTTTTTCTTGTTTAAGCATACTTGAAGAACATGATGTGGAAAAAAAATAATCCTTATATACATTCGTTCCTTGAGTCTTTAGATACAAGATTAACACAGAACAAGTTCTTTGGCCAGGCTAGTGAAGTTAGAAAAACTGTGTCTCAGGTTAGGACCTGAGTTTTGTTCTGCCCCTTTCAAAAAAAGTGCTAATATGAATCACACTGTGTGTTTCTCGAAGAGTAAAGCTGATTCATGGGTATTGGGCTGGTCACGGATACAAGCAGCCAGTACAAGGCACAGCTGCTTTCTGATATTGCTGTTATTTGTGCAGCAGTTCGCTGTTTCTGACGGTAGACAAAGGCCATAGAAATCTAAAATCATTTTGGTAATGACTTTTTTTGTTGACATTAATATCCTGTGTTTCAGCAGTCTGGGACGGAAATGAGTACGCAGAATGCACGTGACACCGCGACTGGGGCTCATTTCTTCAGGATTCCGTTAATCCTCTGCAGAGTGCCCTGAGTATTCAACAGAGAAGTTAATTTAAGATCATTTCCCCAGATCTCTTAGAATTATCAGTAAATTAGCCTATGTGATGATTCCAAAGAGGGCAGTATCATTTGTCCAGTGCCTACTCAACGGTAGCAAAGATAGATAATTAGAGAAAGTCACAGTTTCAGGTAGCTCTTAGGTAGCTCTTCACCTGATCGATAAATAAATAATGCAAAACCAATCCTTCCTGGTAAACACAGCAGAATATACCTTTTCATGTACAACTTTACCATGTCAAATATAAAACACTAATGTGTAATACTGTGGTAAAAGCTGGAATTTCATGTTATTTTTATGTATGCTTAATACTGTTTAGTTCCTTTGAATGTCTTAGTTTAGTAACCAGTCTTTCTAGTTTTGAAATGCACACAAATTCATAATTGGCTTGTAAATGCTTTATTAGAAGCTCTACACTCATTTCCTCTGTAGCCTTCAAAGATCTAGCATAATGACTATCTGGAATGAATTCTGCTCCTTGTTTTAGTAGTAGCTGCATCTGTGCATGGTTAAACTTTGCTGTTAAAGGTTACATAGTGGAATTACTTTTTCAATAACATAAAAATATAAGAATTTTAGCCAGTTCTGATTCAACGTCTCCTTCAGAAAGCAGTTGTCCAAAATACCTGATCTGTAGAAAATCAAACCTATGAGTTTAAGAAAGAACTATTTCACCTTGGCAAATCAGTGACTCAAAGCAAGATGTCCAAAGCAAGGATTATAATATTGGCCAACCTGGGAGGAAATTCCAGATTGTCAGTCCCGTCTTTAGAACTAATCATCGTCAGAGGGTCACTGGGTTGAATGTGAACATCTTTTGGTTGCTGTAGGAAGTGCACCGTGGCTCTGCTGGTAATCTAGGCTTGGACATGAAAATTGAATTGTGTAACGTGGATAATTGAATATAGTCTCTAAACACTGCAGCATTTTTTAAACTTTTATAGTTTAAATGAAAATGCCGTCTAAATGAAAAACCAAATATATTTTTCTAAATTTTTCTTTTTTCTTGCCAGCAAATATTATGCTACTCTATGATGCAAGAGAATTTAATGTTAATTATGCTTATTTTATAACAAACTTATATGTGTTTTATACTGGCTGAGTGCCTGGGATGATGAGATCCTTGAGAAAATATTTAAACAAATGAACAACACTCTGAAAATTCTGACAGTGATGAATTGTAAGTAATACAAAACTTTGACCACCATCACATGATTTTAGTCCCTCCGTGCTTCATTATTGCCATTGGTATTCCAAACTTCTAATTGATTTTAATGAGTTTTCTCATAGTTTTATTTTTGTATTTTTCCTTTCAAGTGCTTCAAGTTCCTTGTAGTATTTGCTCCTTTTCTCTACAGTCATGTACTGTGCAAAAGTGCATGTATCATTTCCGGGTCCAAAATATACTGCAGTGAAAGGAATCATGTGTAGAAGTTCTACCTTAAATCAACTACAAGTTAAAATCCAGTTGCTTGAGATTGTAAAGAGATAAATAACAGTGGCAAGGCAAAAGACTGGGGAAAGACAGAATTTAGTTCCTAAAATCTGTATTAAGAATCTATTAGTAGCCAAATTTCCAGAGGTGATGAGCTGTTGCTGCTTTTTTTTTTAAATTCAGCCCTTCGCGGGNAGATTCCACATATTTAAACAAAGATTCTTGCAGTTACATTCTAAATCTCGTGTTACAGCGTTTGGCTTTGAATATGTGTCTTTTCCAACTGTGAAAAAAATATCCTAGAAAAAAGACACTACACTAGCTTTTTTCCTTTTTTTGCTGCCTGTGTATGTATTGATAGAAACAACTGTTGTTTTCCCCAACTATGAACATAATGGAGAAGGCTATTTTTGGTGACCACAGAAAAATAAAGAGATGATATTATTTAGTCAGTTTTATTTTCTAAATGCTGTCCTTTTAGAAAGTTGGAATGGAATTTTTCTTTTGGGCAAAGTAAAACCTGTGTTAGCTCTCTTGAAGCCATGCTTCAAAATTGGCTTCTCGGACAATTATCTGTTATTATGTTATGCACAGCAATAAGCAAAAGTGATTTCAACACTGCTCAGCTCTGCCTCATTTATAGGACCTGGTGTGTCTTCTCTGAGCACAGAGAGTATCCAGTGCTGCACCGAGGTTTCAATGTCATGAGTGCTGATGAGCCTTCAGGAGAGTGTGAAAGAATAAAGTAGAAAACCAGTCATGAGGAAATGGACTTCTACTTATTTTTATAAATACTTTGTTGAGGAGCACATGTACCAAAAAAAGAGAGAGGAGAGAATATCCCCTTTCTATATGTTTATCATTGTTGCCTGAGTCAAAATTTCCTTTTGTTCCTCAGTATGTGATCCAACTTCTAAAAGACCTCTAGTTTTTCATTTGCAATTGTCTAAGTTAAGGTACAGTAAGAAAATGAAAGGCAGATGTCTCACACCTTAAGTCAGCCTCTAGAGTATTTCAGAGCTGTTCGGCCTATCCAAAGTTTGACCTTCCTTGGAAAAGCTTCCTAATTTTCCCATGCCTGCAGCTTTGCTGTTTTTACTTTTGGGTTGTTTTTGTGTCTCACAATAAGCGTAGCTAAAACAAGCAATGCAGTGAGCATGAATAGAGCACACAGTAGGCAATTTGGGGACTCATTCATCACCGATCAATAGAACTGCTAGGACAGTGGATGAGATAGCAAACAATTTGATTTATTATGTCCAATGTAATAAAACATGATTTTTAAAGAAATTAAAACCACACAACTAAAAACCTTTATCTTATTTATTAACCATTGATAGAAGTAATAAATACATACTGCCATTTCTTTAAAAATATCAGTCAGCTGCATCTGTAAAAGGTTCTATATTTTCTTCACAGGCATAAAAATGATGGATTTTCAAAAGGATTTAAAAAGTTGTAATATTTTTAGTATAAAGATGGTAATGCATACAATTTGTAAAGTGAATATATACACATATGAAAATACAGAGAGGTTCCATGTACTGAATATGGCAAAACTATTTGGTCTCTGTTCTTATGGAACAATTTCTGTCTTTAGCAATAAAAATGAAGTTATGAAGTTACAGCATATAGCAACCTATATAATAATATTGGAAATTAATGGAATCTGAAATATGCATGTGGAAAACTGGAATAATGACTACCAGTGACTATAAACATTTCTTTTTGAAAACAATGGTTCTTTACCTTTAATGATAAACTCACGTCCAGAACATTTTTCTCAATATTTCAAAAATTCCAGAAAAGAGAAAGCATGAGTCTGACACCCCTCCCACAAGATTTTCACTTCAAATTACACTTAATTTTAAAACAAGTCATTGAAATATTGCAACAATATTTCCCTAGTAATCTGAGCCAAATTTATAATTATTTTCTGAGTACACTGGGGAACTGAAGACTCATCTTCTTCATAGGTGTTTTGGATGAGCAGTGAAACTCAGCTGTAGAAACCAGTATATGGAAAGCCAAGGAGGTATTCAGTCACAAAGAACAGACACTGTCACTAATGCTATGCCTAGTTTGTAGTCTTAAACAAAGACATATTACTTTTCATCAAAAATTATCTTTAAAAAGGAGCTGGTTTTTTCTGGTATTTCAAAAGCAGCAGAATTAAATTTTGCAGGATGGAGAGAAATTCTCTGAAAACAGAGACCAGTGCTGTGTACTAAAGCTAACAGATCTTAAAAGAGATATAACTGGGCTGTATCTGCCACATGTAATAAATGCAAATTATATTGTAGAAGATTTATTTATTGCATAGAGAAATCTTAATGAATTTTGAACTTATTTATTTATTGCATAGAGAAATCTCAATGAATTTTCTCTTTAATTGGGAGTGGTATCTGAGTAAACTTTGATGAAGTCTTTTACCTGAAACTTCCCTGACATTTTCAAAGACGTACCAAGTTGTTAGTTTTTTTATTACTAAAAATAAGAACATTTGTAATTTTCCTTATTTGTCAGTTTAAGGCCATTTTATTCTGTATTAGATATTCCATAAAAAGACTGCAATTTATCAACATCTTCCACTTGATCTCTGTCCTTTTTTATGAAGAGATTTTTTAAACTTTAACAGAAATGCTTTATTTTTGAATGAAAAATTCCAGATGATAACAGTTAGCACAAAATATACATATGATTATAAACAGCTGTGACTGATGTCTGTCATGGAAATCAGTCTCCACAAAGCAAAAATGGTTTTGACTGATTTCCAGAGAAGATTTATCTTGGCAGTTGGTTGACAAGACTAAAAATCTTATGCTGCTTGTGAATGGATGCTGGAGTGTGTTGTTGCTGAGGTTTGTCCTGTACCCACTCTCCTCGATAGTGCAGTGGTGACAGTACTTCTCTCTCCAGCAGTACAGAATCAAGTGCCAGACCAGAAAAAATGCACTTTGAGGTTGTTGGTACACATGTATATGTATATGATGGATTTGTAAAATGAAAATATCTGAAGCAATCTACTTCCAAACATGTTAGGGCATTGCAAGATCTCATGAAAATAAACTCTTGCAATGCTCACGGAGAAACACATCCTGTGGCTGCAGCTCAGGAACTTTTGGCTCATTCTTGGTGTTCAAATTAGTAGTTCCCTTAACCTTTGAGGAAATATTCCTTTTTTTTGTTAATTTTGATTAGAAATCAGCTTTTTATAGAAACTAGAGAACACAGTTTACCTAAAGAGCCTTCCTAAATGACTCAGAAAAAGATCTTACTGCTTCAAAAAGGCCTTAGAAAATAACCAGAGTTATTAGACTATGGTTTAATTTAACATGATGATGAGCAGGAACCTTTCCATGTCAATATTTTCATTAAATAGCAAAGTAGGGAGAAATATGACTGCTTCTTTCACTGTTATAATACATATGATAAAAGTGATGAAAAGAGAAATTGCAGGCTTTGTTATCTGCCATTTGTTTTTAATCCAATTTGGGGAAAAAAATTCTGAAGCTTTTCACTGTCTGCATTCAGAGGAGTCAAAACTCTCTGTAGTAAGAGCTCTGTGATCAGCATTCCCATTTAAAGTTTTGCACTTGGTGAAACAATGTTTTATGACAAGTTGTTTTCTGACATGATCTCTGTTATATCTAGACCAGCTCCACATGTTCTTTCCTAGTACTTGCTAGACTCCTTCCACTCCTTTGACTCAAAAGACCACAGTATAACATAGAAGTGTCCTGCTATTAGGTCAAGTACTGGTTAATGGTCCTTTCTTATAGAAATCTCATACCAATTTATTGTGATTCCCCATTACTGTTTTGGATTAACACAATGCATATCCTGAATACCCACCTGTATGCAGAAAGCTTAAGAGCTGATTGAATTGTTTCATTGGTAGGAACTGCCTTCTGCTAAAAAGACATAACTTTATAAATGCTGTTGTATTTACAGTGATTTATTTTATGCATACTAAATATATCTAAAGCACATATACAATTACCAGAACTGAGAAGGCTTTAGAAATTCAGAGATAGCTATTTATAAAATAGAAGAATGGATAGGAAATTTAAGTTGAGTTACATGAAACTAATTTTAGCCATTTTACAGCATTTTTCCCCCCTTTGATTTTATTATAAACTGAATAACAAGTTGCATTAGGAAAATTGGCAGAGTTAATTTGTGAGCAGAATTTTAGTGCTTCTTTTTCATTTCAGAATCCCTGAATTTTATCAATGGTTGATATAGATAAGAACATTAATGCTGGTAATAAAGACTACACAAGTAAAATTTTAATTATTTACATTTTTACAGTACATTTCTCCTACATGTAAAATCACGTGGTAGAGCATATATTCAGTTAAATGACACATATGAACAGAAGATCAATGTTATTTGTACTATAACACACTCCAAATATTTTTTTTGTGTGTAACAGAAAAAAACCCTGCACTCTGCCTACCTTATTGTTAACCAGTTTTCTACACATAGCATCTGTTTACATTAGTAATGTAATTCCTGTGATAATAAGCCCATTGATTTAGTATCTAAGGAAATAATCAGTCAGGACATCACATTTGTCTTGCTTTACTTGACAGCCTATCTTCTACACTGAATAGACAATGTCAATTCTTCCCATTGTTTCAGAGAAATGGAGCAACACAACACCCCAGAAAGACCTCTTCTCTTTGCCAACTATTGCCGTAAAAATGTTTGCTGCACTAACTGGTATTGGACAAATTTAATTTTAACAGTGGCACAAGGCCAGTACACTTTAGCGTAAGAAAATTGTATTTCTTTTGTTATTCAGACAATATGACAGCCTTATCTTTCACTTGACAGTTAAGCAGAAAAGGACTGTGAAATACTGAAACTAAAATAAAACAAAGATACAAACTTTGGTTAAACTGTCTCACTAGGATTTTTTTTCCTACTTCTAAGCATTTTTATGAGAAAATACATTAATAAAAAAGTCTGCTTCTAGGATTTTAAAAGCAATTTACAAGATTGTAAGATATCTATGTACTTGGGTTCAATTCCTAAAATTACAGAGGAAAAAATATCAGTCATGAGTGTTAAAATGCAGAACAATCACAGGTTTATGGTATGTTTTTTTCTTTATATTATTGACAGTGTTGCCTTAATACATCCTTCTTGCTGCAACTTTGGATTTCATAAGCTTCCAAAAATCCATGGTTCATGATGAGTTCATGGGCTGAAATTGTAGAAGTTCAAGTTGTTTTGACCGTGTGTGATCAAACTACAGAGGTCAAAAGCCTCACCTCTACCCCTCTGCTGCCCACGAAGCCCAGTATGCAGCACAGGGCCTGTACCCAGCAGTTCTGAACAACTTCTGCCTAGAATTTGTTGTAAATGACCAAAGAGAAAGAGAAATCTCATTCCCCTGTGGAGGTGAATCTCTGCTCATCACTTTATAGACACCACAAATGAACTCATATTATATACAACATCAAATAATACTGCTCTATACTAATATACAAATTATACTAATATTGAAATAACACTGCTCATATAGCACCAGTATGTGACAGGAAAAGGGTTAATGGCTCCAAAGTGAAAGAGAGTAGATTTAGATTTTAGATATTAAGAAAAAATTTTTACTCTGATGATGATGAGGCACTGGAAACAGTCACCCAGAGAATGTGTGGCTGCCCCATCCCTGGAAGTGTTTAAGGACAGGTTGGATGGAGCTCTGAGCAGCTTAGCCTAAGTGAAAGGTGTCCCTGCCCATGGCAGGAGTGTTGGAATTAGATGATTTTAAGGTCCTTTCCAACCCAGGCCATTCTATGTTTCTATGTTTCTATGATACCCTAAAAATACTGCCCTTAGTTACCATGTGCTTCCCAAAGGAAGTCAATCTCTAAACATTTTAGAGAGGAAGGAAAGAAGTACTCTTCCTCTTTTAAGGATAAGATTAAAAAATACATTTAAAGTATTATACACCATGGTGTGCTCTCCAGGAAATGAACTGAAAAAGTAAATTTACTTCACTTCCTCTCAGCATCACAAAAGATTCAGGTTTCCTTTCCTCTGCATAGCCTTTGTTTTAAATGAAAGTGGGAAGAAGACTTGCATTGTGGAAGAGTCAGTAGAAATGAAGATATGCAAAACTAAGCCCTTATCATGGAGTGTTAATTACTTATGCGTTAGTTGTACTTACAAGATGAGAGCAACCAAAGACAGGTTGTTCTTTGTTTCCAAACCAGATGCGGGGTAGCAGAAGTGTGGCCTCACAGCTCATCTAAATTCTGAATTCCGGCAGGCTGGCAGCTGCTCCTTTTCTGCTGATTAAGAAACACCAACAAACACTTTTTTTTCCCCCTTTTTTTTCCCTCCACAAAGACCTTCTTGGCTGCTTATATTTGTAAACTCAAAAATAGGCTCGTCCCACTCAGTGTTTTTAACTGTGATTACTAAAAAGGAGGTATTGTTAAATTGAAGTAGAGAGGCAAGGTTTGGATGAGATGTGCTAGGAGGTATAATGATATACCACACATTTACTGATGTATCACAAAAAATGACAATTACAATTGAACATTGTGCCATTTTTTTTCCATAACTTTCCTGGACAGAAGCCTTGAAAAGTCTCTTCAAAATGAAGTCCTTTCTTGTCAGACAAATGAAGTCTATTCAGTTTTGGCCCCTTAGGGGATTGCTGACAGAGTTCTGACCTGACACAGATCCAGACCCCCTTCTGCTCCACATAAGGTAGAAAATCTTTGTTTCTGATCTAATTTGCAGGATAGTATTCTTGGTGTCTCGGTGTTCTTCCACTTCTCAGAAAAAAAATATTCAAAAGGACATGATGCTAATGATGCCCAAAACAGTAAGTTTGAGTCTAGAGGAGGGCCACAAAAATGATCCAGGGCCTGGAGCACTGCTACAATGAAGACAGGCTGAGAGAGTTGGGATTGTTCAGGCTGGAGAAGAGAAGGCTCCAGGGAGATCTTAAAGCTGCAGCTTTTTTCCAGTACCTGAAGGGAGCCTACAAGAAAGCTGGAGAGGGACTTTTTACAAAAGCATGTAGGGGGTAAGACAAGGGACAATGGCTTAAAAATTCTGTAGTGCAAGGGTACTGAGACACTTGAACAGGTGGCCCAGAGCAGCTCTGGATGCCCCATCCCTGGAAATGTTCAAGGCCAGGCTGGATGGGGCTTTGAGCAACCTCATCTAGTGGAAGGTTCCCTGTGGCAGAGGAGTTAGAACTAGCTGGTATTTAAGGTCCCTTCCTACCCGAAATGTTCTATGACTCTATAAAATGTGGATGCTTATGGGCATTACCTCAGGGCAGACAATGTGTTGCTGTGATTCTACATTCCCTTGACATCTGGGAGAGATTTGGTAGGGTACCTTCATATCAAGAGTTATTCATTACTTGTATTTTTGAAGATGTATTTGTTCCAATCACAGCTGAACTTCTTTTTTCCCTCTAATAGTAATTTCCTTTTGAAAGGAAGTGAAGATTTGGGAACATGTGAAGAAGTATTTTGTGTTTGTCACCATGCAATAAGCTTTCCCAGTACTCTTTCCTGGAGCTGGATTATCTAGTTTGAGGCATATGCCCAAGCTATAAATGAACACCTGCTATATGCTTAGACTATGTATATTGAGGGGTTTCTTTTGATATACATGCACATGAATACACAAATACTGTTGTAATGTAGAAGAAATTATAGAGATGTCCAAAATAATGTATGTAGTTCATCAGATTTAAAGATATTTATTTCAATTTTAATGTTCTTCATCAGGAAAATGTGCCTACTAAAAAAGCTTATTGAGATACAAACAAGGTAGTCCTGAGATTCTGCAGCATACACACCAACAGCCTCAGAAACTGGGACTGGAACAGGAGTACTCTTCCTACTAGTTTGTACCTAACTAAAATGGTTGTTCTTCCTGTAACAGGGGAGTTCAGAAGGTTGAATCAAAATAAAAGATGTACATCTGGATAGCTGATAGTAGCTTAAACAGTAGTGAAATATGGCTAATGGGTACTAACGAAAGAGGATAGAAGGCATCCGGATCCAATCCCCATCCTCTAAAGGCATCCACTCTGATTGCAAACAGGTTTTACCTAATGATTTCCACACAGGGAAATTCTGGAGTGACATAAATTTTAACTTTTTTTTTTTTTCTTTTACCCTGACCTTTCCTCTCAGAAAAAGAAAACTACTGAAATGCAGCTCTAGGAAGAGTGAATTAGGGAACACCTGTGGGAAAGCAAATCTTCATTGCAGAAAGATGAAGGTTCACTATACGAAGGACCTGTGTTAAAGCTGCTTGTCTGCTGCTACCTGAGCAGAAACACTGGACGAGAATAATAGGAGAGAAGATGAGAAAATAGTTTTCTCCTTCATTCCAAGATAAAAGATGTTTTTCAGTTGGAGATGTATTGTGTCAGTCACACAGGTCATTAGTAATAAGTCACGTTCATTTTATACTCACATCCCAGAATAACACCTCTCTATGGTTATGCCAAATTCTGTTTGCATACTTCCTCAGGGCAGGTGGGTTTTTCTGACTGTCACCTGAGTATCACTGGTGGTTTTTATTATCACCAATAATCAGAAAAAATATTGGAGAGCAAGTATCGTGCTGTTTTGGAGAAGTTTTATGCTTCTTATATAAGCTTGTTGGAAACAGATGTGGAATTTATTCTTTCTTTTTCTTCCATTTCTTTCTCATTCACCATTTTTTTTCTTCTTACTGTCTTTTACTCAGTACTGCACTACTCTGTGGGAAATAAATTTCTTTCAGATAAGGCAGAGGATGCAAGATATTCTAGGATGTTCTATATTAAATCAGGAGGCTCTGTGATTAGTCTTGATAGAATATTACAAAAATTCTACATGCACACTGCAGCTCTTACTTGTAGGTGGTTTTGCACTTTGAGAACACTTTTTGAAAACTGTAGTCCTGGGAGATCAAATGACATGAAGATGATGGATTGTTGAGGATATCTTGAAATGAGCAGTGCCTGTTCCATTTACGAATGTACCAATCTTCAAGGCTAGAAATGAAAGCTGAAAAATCAGTGGTTAAAGCTGTTCAAAGTAAAGGAACAGTTCTGAAATGGAGTTATGTATAAGCTGCTTCATATATCACTCTTTGTTATGGTGTAAAATTTGAGTGTAGGTGTGAGCAACCACTATAAATTGCCACCGAGATTAGTATTTCAGTCACTGATGTCACACTGACTTGTCCAGGAACTCTTTGAGGTAAAATTACCAGCATCTTTATATTTTATGTCCTTTGGTTAAAATCTATTAAAAATTGACATGCCACTAGTTGTAAACTTCACTTTTAAAAGAAAATGAGACTGAGTTTTACTGGAGTTTGCTACTTAAAGCTTCTGACCTTATGTCTTGTATCAATCAAACACTTCTGGGCTATCTCAAATGACATTTTCCGTCCCTACCTTTCCTGGCTGTCATGGAAACGACATGCACCCTCTTATAAAGGTACTGTAATACTGTTGGGCCCAGCACAAATCACCTTAACAGTGGAGTTGGAATCAACTTAGACATAATAATGGTTGTAGCTTAGGGAAATAGCCCCTTGCCTCTCTTCTAGACAGCTCCAAGTCAGCACTTCCTGGGAAACCAGGTGCCATTTCCTGGAGGAAAGCCATCTTGAGGGACACCTGCAATTCTGCACTGAGGTGATAAAAATGGCAGGCATGAAATCCCTGCATCTACTGTTAGGAGGAGACAAGTTTCCTCTGAGGTCTGTGATTTATGACTGACACTTAGCTTTTGCCATCCAATGCCTTTCTTCAAGGGTGCAAGTGCTCATGAAGAAATTAGAGAGAGAGACAAAATGCTGCACCTCAGACATCTCATTCTCACAGCACAGAGAAGAGTCACTGCCTGGCTCCAAACTTGCCTTACAATGAAAAATATTTTAGCACTCTTTCCTCTTCCCCCAAATGCCATCTTGATTGTCATCAGCAACAGGAGGAAAAATGAACATGTGTACAGGGAGGCTTTACTTTATCTTCTTCTTCTTCTGAGCTCTTTTTTCTTACAGATGTTCACTTTTTCTTTAGTTTGTTTCCTTTTTGGAGTTGTAAGTTCTAGGGTTTGTTCCAGGAAAAAGAAAAAGAGAATAAGGGATATCCTCGTCCCCTCTCATAGTGAAAACCCTGCAGCTCTGTTCTTAACTGTCATTCCAGCAGAAATCCTGGAAATTTCTCTCTTTCACCCTCTCCTCCCATTTCTATTGAATGAAATGGCAGCAACTGCTCCACCATTAGGATCAATATCCAGGCCATTATGTTGGCAAAAGAAGCAGCAAATCACATTTACGTGGATTGTCAGATTCATTATTACAAGCAGATGGCAGTCCTTGCACTACAATGCAGCTGAGAAAAGACTGACATCATTTCAAATTAAAATCTATAATGCTAATACACATCTCTAACTCTTTGTACAGGCCTAAGTGCATTAATCTTCTGAATGATTTGCCAACGTGTGCACTGCTTTAGGTGTTTTCACTGGAGTGGAGCTAAAAGGAGAGCTTTTAACTGAGAATGGTTAACATTTATTCATACAGATTGATAAAAGTTAACATGCAATTTTCTTTACTAGTAGCTCCCTAATAGGAATTAATGGGACATTTTGAAGAGAGAATGCCAAGTTCAGAAGGCCGGTTTAAGAAATGTGTTAACCACTGAAGAGAAAAATATGTTAGTAGCATCTCCCTTGTATAAACTGCTTTTAAAATAATTACTCCTAAAAAAAGCAGAGCATTTTCACAATGTGTTGTAAGCTTGTCTAAGTATGCAAATAAATTTCATTTGTCAAATGTAGACAAAAAATGGAAATTTTTATGATCATATGACTGTCAAAATTTTGAAAAGTGAACATAAAATAAGTCTGTTCTTTTAATACATCTGAAGTGGAAGATGGTTCCCAAAAAAAGAAGTTTACATACTTCAGGGATGGTTGTATCTGCAGTGTCTAAACAATATATCCTGACATCATATTTCCTATAGCATGCTCTAAAATATCAGAATTTCATACAGTTTTTAGGATGTGGAGGCTGATTCCTGCATTCTTCCACCTTTCTCCAGAAAGGATGTATCAAAGAGAGAGTATCTTCTGGTGATTGAACTGTGGAAAGTGTGCTGTCAGGCTGCCTAACCATGAGAATGTAATGTTTTTGCTTTTAGAGAAATGTTTGCATCATTAGGGGCCATTCTGGACTTTTTCTGCCTGCAAGAACAATGCTGAAAAACGCCACACTAGAAGCTGTGTCATCACACTGTCTATTCCAAGTTAAATACCTTTCCTTTTGGAAGGGCTTAATAGGTGAGTGGCATTTCGCTGATGCTTTTGATTGGATCCATGGGGCAACCAAAATTCCTGTATTTTCCCTAAAGAAGATTGTTTTAAAACATCCAGATATACCACAAAGCCACGAAACTCTGGAATTCTCCCATCAAAAGCTTTATTAATATATATGTCATTACAGAAAGGCTTAGCTTTGCCAAAGAAGTAACTGAAAAAATAAAATTTGTTAAAATGTTTTGACCAAAGCCAGGTAGGATCTTTTGTGCCATTTATTGTTATCCAGAGATTTAATTTCAAAGGAAACAGAGCCTTCAAATCTACATTATGTTTTGCCTTCTCCCAGTATGTGTCAGTGCCATGTGCTAACATTAATTACTTACTTCTTTAAATGTATCGTTGATGTTTAGTTTTTCTGAATTCTTTTGTTATTAGCATATCTGAAACCTGATGTCTCTGTATTTCTTTCATATTTGCTCACCTTAATGACAAAAATTGGTTTGTTAATATTTTCTTGTTCCATTAATTTGATTCAGCACTAAAATCTAGTTTGGCTTGCCCAGACCAGTTGTTATGTGCAGCAATAGAAAAGAACATGTTTCACTAACATAAACAATATACAACACCTTAATAATTTTTATACCTAGATTTTTTTTTTTTTGTGTAGGAATTGATTTGTATTACAAATGACAAATTTGAATAACAAAGTACTGTGGAAAAAGAGTAGTTTTTCTATTTGGGAAGTTGCTTTAAAACATACTGGATGGAGAGCTGCAAGCAAGATTCAGAAAAAGATAATGAAAGATAATTTCATTTTCCAAAATTTTTAAAGGAAATGCCATTCAAGAAAATTAACCTTGAAAGAAAGGTATTTGCCCAGTTGCAGCTATATGACCCTGATCTTCCAAAAAAGTTTATTGTTTCATGAAAAATGTTATGTATTTGGAGGTTCCAGTTTATATGGATGTTGAAATTAACTGATTAATATAAGAACTTTAGGTCAGCTTCAATTTGTCACCTTTAACTCTGTGACTATCAGAGAATAAATTAGTAAGAATTCAGAAAAACTAAAAATTCACCAATGTTTTGATATGTCGAACAAGGCTCATTGCAATATTTGATGTTTTAAATCCATTTTTTTGTAAAGTTCTCTAGCAATTATTGAAGTCCTAAATGCTATGCACATCTTTCAGGTTTCTCTTTTAGGGACTACAGATAAAAAAGGGTACATCCAGGTGGTTAAAATTTATGGTTCCGATTATTTAAAGTGCATGAGTTGCATCTGATATTTATTTAAGAATTTCTTTTCATAGCATAATATTTAAACTGCTTAATTACTAGATAATAGCAAGAGATGGGAAATGTGTAATTTACAAATTGAAAAAAGCTCTTAAAATTTTTGCAGAACATCTGGAAGTTTTCCACAACACTCTTAAAATAATATACTCCAAGCCATAGATCCCCCTATAACAAATTTCACATATGTACTACCATGACTACTCAATGAATTGATTTCTCATATGTGAATTGCATGGATTCATTAAGTACAGTACACACTAACATTCCTCACCCTGAGTTGATTAGTCAAGTTATTAACATCCAAAATACTGCTGCTGAATTAACAGATTTGAATAGAGATTTCCCTGAGATGTAGCTCCAGAGCTTATTTTAGAATATGGCATTTCTCCCAAATGACTCTCAGTGACACAGTTTGAAAGCTGTAGTTGGTTAGTAAACTGTAAATTTTTTATTTTTTAAATACATGAAATAATAGACTATTTTTGATTGGTGGCTGAAGATATAAGAAGCATTTACGGGTTGTGCATGCCTCACATTCAATCTGAGCCCTAGAGTGTGCACTTCTTTCCCCACCCCCCTTTCCTTTGCCTGCATTGCAGTTTGTTTTACTGACTGAACACTTAAAGAGATATCTACTTAAGGATGTCAAAAGGTGTAGTAAATGGGAGGCAGGCCACTGGGAGACAAAACAGGGAGGTCATTCCGCCTGACCTCCTCCTGGTTTTTCCCACTAAGAAAGCTGCTGCTCAGCTGACTTAAGATTGAGAGACAAGGCAGAAAAACAGCAAAAACAGTATTAACTCAACCTGTTTGGTACTGTGCTTTCTACTTGCAAAAGGTTTTCCTTCATGCTGCTCTCCTGTTGCAGTCATTCCCTTCAGAAATGCTACAGTATATTGTTCTCTGTTATTGACCCTGCATGCTGGTTGTGTAGTGAATGGAAATTCAATGATAAAGTCCTCTCTGACTTTTATTAGTTATATAGAGATTAGTTTCAATGGCTAAGCTAAGATTCTCAGTAGCTGATGCTTTTTTTGCCGTTGTAAAGAGGATTTTTGTCTTTAGGTGATATATAAGGCTTCTGCAATTTCTTGTGGCATTAACATATTGGGAAGGGAATCCCAACCTTTAACCTCACAGCTATATTGATGAGGTGCAAATTGACTTCTTGTGTGTATTCAGCCTCTGAGCTGGGCAGGAGGGTCCCAAACGTTTGGCCAGTAAACATTCAGGCGAGTGCAAGTGGATGTCATATTGAAGAGAAGCAACAGGTGGACTCTACTTGCAGGTACTGTGTACTTTCTCTTACCCAATGCCTGGCAGATCATGTCTGCTCTGACAGCTCCTTGTTTTGCTAATCAGTAGAAATGAGGAATGTCTTCTGCGTTGGCATCCACCATAACTAAGAGGCACTTCTGTTCTTCGGACAGCAAAGGTTTCATCCCAACGAAGTGGAAGTTAGGCCTAAAAAAAACACAGTCTAAAGAGATATTTCAAAGGCATTTGTACTTTACAGGTGCTTACCACAAGTAATTTTCCTTAATCTACTGAAGCTCACTCTCGAATCTGTGCATGGTTTATTATGAACTTGTAGAGAAAGTAGTAACATAATTTACCCATAGGAGGAGAGAAGATGAGCTTGCCTCACACATATATCACACAAAATCATTTTAAAAAGTCCATATACACTAACCCAAAGAGGAAAGAGTGTAATTTAAAAAAAAAATTAAAATAAAATTGGCTTTTGGTAAACATGATAAGATTAGTTTCTCCCATCAGCTATACAGCTAAATAGCCCTCTTCCCCTTTTCTAAGCTTGGGGTCTTTCTATGATTTATTATCTCATATATAATTTAAAAGAATTAATAGATGTGTATTATTTAAAACATTTTCTGAAAATCTCTGGAAAAAATTAAAAAACCTCTAATGGTAAAACAATAGCAAGCCATAGGGATCCAATAAGCCACTTCATATTCTGTTCCATAGTGCCATGTGCTTACTTAAGGGTAAACATTTTCTTTTTTTCTTTTCCAGGGGCACCACATCGTTATTGATACTCTCTGCTGGTTCTATATTCATATAGAACATATCCATATGAGCAGCTGAAGAGGTGACTTTAAAAACCTCAGATTAGAATGGCACCGGAATTGAATGTTTTAACCTATTCTCTGGAGGAGCAACAAGTATTTTAGGGCAGGAGTACCCAAGACCCTGTACATGAATATGTGAACAGGATGAATCCCTTGACCTTAATACTGTCTTGTGTAGCCAATTTGAAAGCAAATTTTGCCAATTACAAAAGGTAGAAAGTATCAATTAGTTTTAATTTATTAATATGTTTCATTTGAAGAGTTTGCTTATGATTTAAAAACCAAACTCTTTTCATTGGGATCCTGAAATTTAGGGATGTCAGAGCATTCTGTAATGCAGGGAAAGTGCATTTCTCAAATGGCAATTAGTTTTTCACTGTTACTGATTCACTAGGTGTCTTCTGTCCAGTGGGGCAGCACAAGTGGGGGCGGCCTATTGGATAAAGAGCTCCAAATGGGAATGATAGATGTGCTTTAAAGCCACCAATCTGTACTTGCTTTCAAAGGCACTGAACCAGTGATTTTTTTCCCACTTCCTCCTTTTTTCATTTCTCATGATACACATTTGCAAAAGTACAGAATCTCCAGTGAATGGCGAAGTGGGATGTGGACAAAGGTTTTCCTTACTCAGAAGGCACAAGCATGGTGTAGAGTGAAAAGTTCATTGTATGATGGATGAGCCAGTGAGTATGAAGGTCACTCTGTCAATGGTACACAAGAGAGGATTATGGGTGACAACAGCTCTAAAGGACTGACAACTAAATTGTTTACAAAATGCAATAATAGAGAGTTGTAAGAAACTTCCCCAACTTTGTTATTGCAAAAGGATCGCCAGGATAAACAAGCCGAAAGGTTTTTTGGATATCTTCGGGAACATTTCAAAAGTAGGGAGAGATTGTTGCTTTGAAGACTAAGATCATGTGTTCCTTTTCAAATTAAATTATCACTAAGAGACAAAGAAGTCCCATCTCAAGGCAACAAGCACACCAGAACCCCACCACCCCATTTTGAAAAAAAACCCCAACCAGACCACAAAATAAATTTGTATTAATTTTAACAAACCTCCTGCCAAAAAGAAAACTAAAAAATAAATGTGAAGAGTTTTACAAGGTACTGCTGTGTGCTTAATGCAAATAAAGGACTCCTATTAAGGTTTAAATTGTGCAAAAATACTCTTATTCTGTTTAACAGATTATCTTTTAAAGTCAGTCAGTTAATGTTCCAATAAAAAAATGACCGTAGGCACAGCTCCCGAAGTGACCCTCAAATGCCCCAGTATTTGCATACTTTATTTTCTGCCAGCTTAAAAATAATATAAAATAACCTGAGGTTGTTATAAAATGTTAATCTCATTAACATTATAAACTCTAGTATTTAATTACCACTTTCTGCCATTTCTGACTTGTTTTTCTTTCAAACAAACACAGTTTTGGGATGTCTGAATGTTAAATTGGCTAAGATTGGAATATGGAAAGTGTAACATTTAATACCATAAAATTTCATTATGATTCAATCATGTTCTAGAAATGCTTCCTTTGAAGTCTCTTATTTTGAAAAGCAATGTATCTTAAAAACTTGAGCAATTAATATATCAAATTTCTGTACAAATGTTTTCCTAAACAAAAGAACACAGTTTTAAATAAAAAGATCGTCCTCAAAATATACACCATCTTTTCTCCAGCTAAACAGAAACATATATGGAAAGACTTCCAGCACCCACCAATGTGAGAATACGCCAGAAGCAATGGTTTCCATCCATATCAAAGCAGTGTACTGGATGGTGTTTTTACACTGACTTAAAGCTGTGATAACAGGCCTTTTCAGATATGCCATTTCTTAAATAAGGCACCCTTCATTTAACCAAGTGTTCAGTATTGCCAAATCTATAAAGCTAAATTGCTTTTTTATAAGGTAGAACCTTACCTGTTGGATAAAGTATGTGCAGTGAGGCTTATAAATGCTCATAAAGGGAAAGTATGGATGGTAAAAGTATCCATTACCTTTTGGAAAAAGGACGATTATTTCAAAGAAAATGCCAGCAGTGGGAGACATATAATAATAATTTAGGAGGAAAAATAAAACTGACTTTTTCCCAGTACCACTGTTAATAATACAACTACTTCTTTTATATTAATTAAAATGTGTTTCTTGCTTGCTATATATTTTTAGTTAGCAGCCAAGTATTTTTCACTTTATAGCAAAGACTGGACTTCAACCAAATTGGGAGCAAGTGTGCTGTGGAAAGCTTTTGGGGGAAACATTATAACGTAGTGTCTATTAATGAAGGACAAATTCATTTAATAGATCTCCCTGTAAAACAACATCTGTTGGTAAATTGGCTAGTGCAACTGCTGTGGGTGAAATTCACTTTTGTGTACTGAAATGGCACAGTTAGACTTTTGAGCTGAGTTAGACTTTTTACCCACCAGTAAGATACAGATAAATGGCTCAAATGCTTTTTTCTAAGAGACAGTACTATGCTTTCCTACGCTGGTGCAAGCACATAAAAAGATCTGAGGAAAAGAAAAAGCAAAATTTCCACATTCCAAAGCTCACATTTGTATCAGCATTTGGAACTACTTCATAATAGATAAATCAGCTTGCTTTGGTCTGAGGGGGACACTGGTGTCATTTACTTTTTCTCCAAATGAACTTGGTAGTATTTATTCTACATCAGTGCCCCTGAAGGGCTGTATTATGTAAGCCTCCTGAGATACTGACCTTTGCCAAATACACCTGACTATGAAAGTGGGATTGTCCGTCCTACTGATGGACAGCCTCCAGTAACTGCACCTCAGTAAGTACAGAAGATAGTATTACATGACTGTTTTATGATGCTTAACATCTGAAGCACAAATAGTTGTCCATCTGGGATGGGGAGTGATGAGAAGATATTCAGGGATCCAAACAAAAATTAAGAGCTCTCATTTCTAAGGTAATCTTCAAATATTCCAGATTGGCTCAGATTCTCTATCTCTTTTTGGGATTTTTTAGGATACAAAGATCCACTGTGATTAACTAATCTGACTATGCAAAACAAAGACAATACGAGTGGTCAAAAAATCATTTCACTGTGAATAAGAACATATCAATTTTAGGGAAAAAAAGTCCAGTCTCAATTTTCCTGTCATGGAGAATTCCCTTGATTGTTTGAGATCTGTTAATTTTTCTTCCTGAGTAGTTCTATTTGGTTTGCATGGCCAGATTTGTAACTGAGGGTGGCTAAGGTGGGAAACATGAGTGGCTTCTGTGAGAACCTTCTCACATGTCTGACAGAGCATAACTCATGCCAATGTCACAAGCTTGAGCATTAAAACATCTTTTGTCTCTTCTTTTTTCCAAAGGCTATTGCCAAAAGCAAATTGGCATCATGTCATGATCTTAACCTGCTCACTAAGAATGAATTATTTCCCTTCCTTCCTTCCTTCCTACCCCACCCTCCCCATCTTCCCTTCCTACTCTCATTCCAACTTCTGCCCGTGTTGATGCCAAAATTTGGTGTAGATCAATTCATTAATGATGTCTTTTTTTTCCTCTGACTGAGAAACTGTAGGGAAAGTAATCAACCTACAGAGGATGATATCAGAATACTTTCTTAAGCTGATATCACTAAACTACTTAGGAAAAGCACTACTGGATTGCTTTGGACTTTTGCAGAAAATGTTACAGAAATTAAAGCATCCTCCTCAGTGAGCTCTCCCTTGTAAAGGAAGTGTAAGCTGAATTAGGCTGGATTCAATGAGCCATACTGCAACTCTTCTTGGTAAACTTAGACAGTGTTTTGCAACTGGAATAGACATATCCTAGCATGTTTATGAGTAGCGCTATGCAAAGACTTAAGTGTGGCTTCAGAGGTCTCAGTGTATCTCCAAGGAAAGTGACATCTTAAAATTCAGTGCTCTAGATTGTTTCTAAATAAAAAAAATTAGTGAGGAAAAACAAAGATTTAACTACAGTTTGCTGGAACTTCAGAAACATATTCCTTATTTCAAGCAAATGTTTCCAGTGAAGGGTATTGTAAGTTCACCAGTCATATAACTAAATTGAGGGTTTACATCACAAATTTCAGTAGATTACTCCAATTTTAAGAAAATACTTCCAATTAAAAAAAAAAAAAAAAGGATTTAAATACAGTATTGATTAAATTAAAGGATAAACTGAAAACAAAAGAAAATCTGGTATTTCAAATGGAATTTAATGTACAAATATTTTGTCTTGAAAACTGAAAATAATTCATTAATTTGTACCAAATAAAAACTCTCCTTGGGACATTCAGCAGTGCTAATGATAATTGAGTTCTCAATTGGAAAAGCCTTCAGTATAGGTTGATGTAGTACAAATGTCAGGGGAGATCATAACTCTCTCAACTATGACAGAAATCCCCAGTCTGTTAAAGGTATGAAGTTAGAGGGAATAAACCAGCACTAAATATCTTCATCGTATATGACCTTTAAAGTTCCTGTTACCACACTCAAAGTCTTCATTTTACCCCATCTCTTGTTTCAGAAGATCATTATGTTATTTCTCTTGGTGAAACAAATGATTTTGCAATGTTCTTTGTGTTAGTAGGTGTTCCTGCACTGTTTGTCTTTGCAGCACTCGAGGGGCTCAGATATTAAAGCTCCACATTCCCTCAAGCAGCAGGGATGCCCTGCCGGGGAGGAAGGGGTGGGGTGGGGCAGGCTGTGTAACCCCTCTTCCCTTGCAGTCCCTGTTGATGCTCTGTTGGGCAATGCAGGGGGAAGATTGGCACCAGAGCGGAGACCCAGGAAATGGCAGTGAGCCACAAGCTGGCTTCAGCAGGTAGTTCCCCCTGTTACCTCAAGCAGAACTTTACAATTTCCTATTGAGGAATCTTTTCAGGGTGTATTGACAGGAGTGGCAGACAGGGTAATGAAAGACAAATTCCATAACGCAAAAGGCAGAGGCGCTGACAATGAGATCAGAGAGCTGACCCCTGACCCAAGTCAGCATTTTCTTTTCTCTCCTTCTCCTTCCCTCTTTCTTTCTCAGTTTACTGTTTCAGGTTTGCTTATTATATGGAACAGTCTCAGTTGTGACCCTGAGCCCATTATTGCTTTGGCTTTTCCTCTTCCCTCAAACAATTGTTTGGAAAATGGCCCCAACAATGTGGAAAAGATGCTGATAAGTATATAAAAGAGAGGTTAATGAGAAAAGTTTGGAGATGCTTGCAGTTTTTATCGAAAAGAATAAAAGGAAGAGTAGTGTTTTCAGTGCTGATGATAACTAGAACATTAGTGCAAACCTTCTCTGTCCATTTATGTAAGTTTGTGTGTGGTGTCTGTGCGTGATGAAGTCCTTCTGACAGCCACTTTCATGAGGATAGGACAAGCAGTATAATTTCTTTTCCTGTGATGATTTAAGACTTCAAAACATAACACCAAGATGTGAAAGATGTCTATGTTGTCATTTTTCAAGTGCTTTTCCCCTTTTTTAGCCTTTTCCTATAGAAACACATTCATTAGTTAAAATAATTAATGCTATTGATTTAGCTTATGAAAAGGGGAAAATATACTGCTTTACCCTAGGGGTGGCAAGACTGGCATTCTACTGAATACTAGACATCTCACTTCTGAGGTACATGGCTTCTTTGGTCCTATATTCTTTTAGGATATACTGTCTCATCACCAGTTGTGTCATGACATTTTCACACTTTAAACATCTAGAAAGATCTCCACTGTGAAGTCTGAATAATGGTTGGTAGAAACAGCCCAGTTATGCAAATCATAAAGATGCTTTTCAAAACTTTTCTTTTATTTGTCATCTCCAGAAGGTTTCCTTACTTTTGGGGGCCTCTTCAACATTGCGTGAGATATGTCTGTTGTACTGCATCAGTCTCACTGATATTCAGCTAGTTCCATCTTCTCTCAATAATTTTAAACTTCTTCCAATTTCATGAGTGCACTGAGGACCATATCATCAAAAAATCAAAAGAATTGCTTGTGCTTGTGGAACAGAAGGCTTGTCTTAGAAATTAAAAAAAAAAAATTACAATGTTAGATATATATGAGTATTTATGCTTCAAGAATGTAGTGTTTAAACATCCACAAACTACAAGGTACTTGAAGCCAAACAGGTAGCGAAGGAGAACAAAAAATTCTGATGCTAAGAACCTTCAAGTTGTTTCTTTCACAAGGTCATCAAGTTGTGAGAGTTTGGATGCTAAGTCAAGGTTGCGCTGATGAGAAATAAACCTTTTGTTTGACAAATAGAACTGGAAAAACATTGCCTACTGTCTTTATTAAAAATATCCTCTGCCATTATTGGTCTGAGCATTGAAGAATGCAATTGCAAGACACGCTCTGTTAGCTGCAGTGCTGTTCATAGCAATAATTTAATTGTAGACAAGCAAGAGCAGTATCCCAAAATTTTAGGTGCTATGAACCTGTAAATGAAAATATAGGCTCCTTTCAGGAAAAGGTATAAGGAAAATAGAAATTAGAAGTTCTGAAATTTATTGACATGTTTTATAAGCATAAAGGTAGCAGTGTTTTAACTAAACCACTCCAAACCTGCTAATAGTTAATAAAATACTTATGGGAAGATTTTGTTCTTTGTAAAACCTTATTACACTACATTATCACAGACTAAATAGAAGGAGCTTGAAGAGTCATCTAAATCTGACCTTTCTCTGTCTCTTCCCCTAGCTCATTGCGCTATTAGCAATAAGTTGGATATGGAAAATATTCTTTCTTAAAGCAACATATCCCCTTAGGAGTAATTTTGTTCCCTGACCAATAGACATTTTTCTTTCTCTTACAGGACATTTATCAGGTTCAAGCATGTTTTGCCTCTTTTGCAAAGGACCACAAATCAAATCAAATATCACAAAGTACCTAGGGATTACCTATGCCTCATGCTCAACCTTATTATAGGTACTATCTCTTACACCAACATATCCCATGTGAAAGTAACCCTATTAGTATTCTCCACTAATGCTTTAAAGCAGGCCATTGGATAAGGGAATAAAGATAGAACCTTTAAATTATTAATAATAAAAAAAGTCTCCTATATCATATCAATTCAGGGGAAAAAAAAAGCAATTTGCTACGGTGGAATAGGCATTAATTGAAAGGTTGACCTTCATTCAGCACAGCTTAGACAAGATCAGCAGAGTGGAGGCACTGGCGGACTGCAGATCTCCAGAGGGTTTCCAGCTTCTTGTTATGATGCTTTGGATGAGGCTTTGCATTCTGCCTCACTTCAGGGACTTGTTAAACTGCTGAAATTTGTGAAGTGAGGAAAAGAGCACTATTTGTACACAGGCTTCTGGCATGTTTCAAAATATGGGGCCAGTAGGGTCATACCTTTCAGCATCCACCTATGGGCTTGCCTGCCTCACATTCCCAAAGCATCATTCAGAACGGGAAGCCATGTGTGGGTAGTAGGATTCTTCTACTTAAGACACTATGGCAGCTAATTTGGATTTTCTATTGATTTGGTTTCATAAAATTGAGCAGATAAGCATATTGGGCAGTGTTTATTGCAGGTGCTGGCAAATACCAGTGGACTATGAAACCAGACAAAATTGTACTTTCCTAAACATATTTTTCCTGGGAAACTAGATGCTCCAAATCCTGCTTCTGAAAGTGGAATAGTTTTTTTTTTCCAAAGAAAAAAAGAAATATCTGTGTGATTTTATCATTGTTTAAGTAAGATGAACATAGTAGTAAAATGGGAGTTTTTCTGAAAGTCTTCAGAAATGATGAAGCGTATTCTCCAAATCTGGAGCATATTTCTGTGTGTCATCTCTAAAGTCAAAAAGTTTTTCAATCTGATTTTTTAAATCAGCCAGTGGTGGCTTCCCCTCAATGATGTCTTATATCATCAGAGTCAGATTTAAAGAGTGATTTTTAGATTCTGCACTTCTCGAGCAAAGAGATTCTCCAGCTAATGTCAACCAAGGAAATAGCAGAGCTCCAACTGATTGACGGAACCTCTCCTGCTGCTATGCCATATTACAAGAAGACTAAATATAGGGTTCCTCAATATTACTATTCTGTTTGAAGCAGATTGTGGCTAGCAAAATTGGAGCAAGGAAGAATGAGAATATATTCAGAGTGGCAGACAGTGTTCAAATAGCCCATGAAAAGAAAGCCTGTTCCTTTGCACATACAGGTTTCAGTTACTTGCCTCATTTTTCCCAAGTCATACATCTCTGGGGACAAAAACCCAAAACCAAACCAAGAACATCAACAGACAAAACAAAAAACCCAAACAAACAAACCACCTCCCCCCCCCAAAAAAAGACCTCAAAAACACTCCTCTCTTCAAAACCATTACAAACCAACACAGATCAAAATTTAATTAAACTATGCATGGAAAGGAAAAAAACAGCTACATTGTGGATTGTTTGGGGACAGATTTACTACCAGTGAACAGAATTCTGGAAATCAAGATGATAGCATTCACTAAGTGTCAGACAATCCCCACTGCATACAAAGTTGAAATAGAGGATTCATGAAAATACTCTTCACACTGCTGTCAAGATCACAGAATTAGGTGATCTGTTCATTTCTTTGATGTCCTGTCATAGCTAGCTTGTGGTATGACATCATAATACAAGTGGGAAAGGAAATAAGTTAATTTTCAAAGTTGAAGGAAAAATAATGAATTAGAACTGTGGGAACTGGGACAGTTCAGGCTTCTGTGCTATTTCTGCAAGTACAATAGTGAGCAGTAGATACTTTTTGAAATATTTTGTTTCCATTGCTCTGACTTTATAGAAAATAAGTGCTCTTTAAAGTCAAAAAACCCCTATGGCTTACTTCTCTCATTTTCTGGGAAATTTGAAGTGAGTGAAAAGGGTAGATAAAGCACTGTATGGCTTAAATATCACTGAATTCAGCAAAAGTCAGAGGGTCCTTAGAAATGCAATTTATGAAACAATTTAGTTATATTTTTAGTGTTCTTTTGTAGTACAGAATTAGGATGAAACACAGATGAGCTCAGACATGCAACAGTATAGCAGAGCAGAAAAATATAAGTTAAACTGGAGCTGCTGTGATCAACATCAAAATGCAGATAGTGATAGTCCACTGCAGGAATTGCAGTCAAATATGATGTCTCTTTGTGGGTGTGGGTGTGTGTACTCTTCAGGTACAGTGGGAAGTGTGATTTTTGATAATTTGTTAAAAGTCTAGAATAGTCATGCTTACTCTCTGAGGTATTAAGTAGCAAAAAGTAAGGCAGAAACCTGCTTTTGCCAACTCTTACTCTTTTCCTGTTACAAGGTATTTTTCTAACAATGCTCTTTATGAGCTTTTCATCTAATGATCTACAGGGGTGACAGATTATCATCCCTGCATTCCTCCAGAAATATTTCTACAGAAGGGAGAATCAGAGTCATTGATACTTCTACTAAATATATTATGAAAAGGCACAAAAATTGTCTGTATAGCACCGAACACAGAGAAGGATAAAGTGGGATCAGTTGATGCTTGTTCCTTACACTTTCTCCTGTGTTGCAGAGTACAGGAAATATATCATCACTGGAGATGATTTGAGCCATAGGACATATCTTCCCCAGCCCTGCAATATTCAGGGGGAAAATCAAGAAAAAGCTAGCCAAAACCTGCAAGTTTTATTGACTTCCTAAGTACACAATATATGTACCACAATTTGGACTAGCACTTCTGCATTGTTTGTCTGTTTGCCCATATCCTCATCCAATGTCAAGCAAGTTGTTATATCTCATGAGTAGTGAAAATTTTTATTATAGCTATATTTTTAACTAAAAAAATAAGGAGTTGAATTCATAGTGCACACTGAAAACACTTTTTTTAAATTTTTTGTCTCATTATTACAAAATGCTCATAACTTTCTGAAAGGTACTAGCAGTCTTCCACACTTCTTTTTTGATAGAAAAGGTGGGAAAAACTTGCTTTTTGAATAAAATTGGTTGAGCAATTCTTGAGGCATAGTTTGTAAACCAATTTCTCCTCTCTATTTTCTAGGTAAAATTTTTTACACATTCCTATCACAAACACTTTGTGAATAAGGAAAATAATCGCCCTTCTTTGCTAGTGGTGTTTAATCAGTGGATCATGGTTGTTAAATTACCTGTGACAAAAAGAAATGAAGCCAGACCTAAGTGTCTGTTTATTTTCTCAACAGTACAACAACGTTTTCTCTACTCTAAGATATTTGCTGTCTTTTGCCTTGGGTAACCCATCAGAATACTTGGAGTTTTTCCTAAAAAACATGCCTGCATAAAGCATGGTGCACAAAACTGTTCTGTAGAGCCAATCAGGGCGCCTTTTTAACAGTTCTGTGCAATAACATTTTGTGTTGCCTTTATGGTAATCCATATCCTATAGCAGTGATAAACTCTAATATCAATTAAATTTTTGTCTTTGCAATAAGCATTTAGGATTAGTAAGAAGTAATAAGACAAGTGCTCTTAGATTAAGAAAAGTAAAATAATAATTTCTTCTGCAGAAAACAGTTTCTTTCACTCCCTTTTTTTAACAAAAAAAACACTCCCTTTTTCTGCAAACCAGAAATGAAAGGCCATGTAATCGCTTTGCAGAATTGCAAAGATATTTTTCATAGTAGTCTATGTAAATATAGCTTAAAAGAACCTGATAATATGAATAAAGCTTGCACAGATGTGAACATAGTCACCATTAATTTAACAGGACTATTCTTGTGCAGCTCTTTCTTACATAAATAAAACTTACACAGTGAGTTCTGAAGTCTTATAGCATGCTAAATGAAATAAATTAACAATTTCTCTTCAATATATCAGGACAATCAAGAGAAGGCACTACCTGGGAAACCAACAAAATCCTCCTGCCCATTCCTATTTGGCTTTCTGCTGCCCTGGAGGCTACATTGTCAGCTCTGTGCTCGTTCATGTACCACTGTTCAGGTACCGCAGGGTGAGAGGAGATGCAGGACCCCAGCAGGCTGTGCAGGTCACTATACAGACCTTCCAGAAGCTCCATTGCTGCTTCTGGGAAATTATTGAATGGAATAATGGAATCAGAGAATGGTTCGGGTTAGACGGGACCTTAGAGATCACCTAGTTCCATTCATTATGACCAACAGAAACAAGAATGAAGATCCCACGGCTACTAATCCTCCTGACTAACTTTCCAACTTAGTGTAGGAGCTAACATTTAGGCGGGCCCAGGTAGCATGTATTTTATCTAAAATTATTCATTTTAGTTTCATTCTGTGACATCCCAGCTACCTAAACCTCTGCCTTCAGCTGTGTGGTCCTACTCCACTGTCTTTTCAGTAAAACTCCAGAAAACTGCCCACATTTATCCAAGGTGCCAGTTTTAGGAGGGTACTCTCTGTGTGGTCTTCTGGAGAGGGGCGGCTTCCTTTAGAGAACATGCATTTTAAAGCCTGCAGGGTCCCACAGCTCCCACTGACACATCTGATGCTATCCTCACTCCTCTGGCTGTACAGCTCACATATACTTGCAAATAAAATGCCCAACACCTTTTCTCTGATCCAGAGTGTGGGTGGCACACTGTCCCTTTATACCTTCTTGCTGCAAAGAAGGCAGTCTCATATATCATGTTTAGCATCCTTGGTCAGCTGCAGAAGTCAGCTCCAGATGTGTCTAGGAGGATGCCATTTGCACTGACTGTGCAACTGTGATAGGACTCTGTCAGGCTGCCTGCAGTAAAATTTCATGGACAGTTGCTCATCCAAGCTTAGCGCCAAAGCATTTTACTACCATCTAGTCCTCTCTCAAGGAGACCATTTCCCCCATATGTAGGGGACCCAAGACTACATTTCCCTGTGGTTCTATGGTGTCATTTTCCATCTCACATGAAAACATCATATGAGATGATGAGGCTATTATTAGAGCTTGATAAACCACAGGAGGTAGACATATGCCATTTAAGTTGAAGCCAGATTGTGAAGCCCTTATTTCATGTTGGTAAGTCATTACACAGCTGGTTGTGGTTTTCAGCCTGTTGGTAGTTCCCAAGCCTTGGGAGTACTGCCCAGTGTGTAAAAACTCATATTTAAAGAAAAAAAAAGAGATAAATATTACAGCTTTCAGGGTTCTTTCCCTAACGAACCACTGTTAGGCTTTTTGAGCTTTGAGTGTGAGAAGGAAGATCCTAAATTGCTCTTTTTTATCAGGGTCTCTTTTTGGCCCTAATTTTCCTTCATTCCTCTTTCACTGTCTTTTGAAGTTACATGAGGCAAGATCTGCACTTAACCTGCGGTTCTTCCCAGCCCCACAATATGCTTTATAAATCTTTGAGTCTCTCATACTGTGTTCCCTACTGTATAGAATAAAGTGGAAATTGACTTCTGCAGAGCCCATTACCAAGATTTATTGATCTGAAAGGATAACATTTTCTTAGTCAAAACTGAAGCTAAACATGAAGGGAAGAGACTAAACATATTTGGTCCTGTGAGCTTTTTATTGCTGAGGTGCCAGGACCTCATTTCTGTTTTGGAATAATCTATTCTCTTTCTTTTTTATTTTTTTGAGCTCACAGAAAATGTCCATATTTGTTTCCATGTTGTAGTTCAAAGCCTTTCTTTTTAAATTTTAGTAAGGACACTTCTCTGCAGGCTTTCCCTGAGGTCTGAAGTGGGTTTGTTGTTCCTGAAATCTCTGCAGCAGTTCTTTTTAATATCATGCCAGCTTGGAATTAAATTGCTTTTCACCTCTGGCATCTGTGACATGAAAAATATACATGTCTGTGTTCTGAAAATAAGAGACAGTTAATATTTTGACATTTAATGAGTCTAGACGTACCAGTTAGGCAGACTCAAATCTTTACAGTAGTGGCTTTTCAGAATGTCTTTTTAAAACTATTTTTAATGCTTCCAACTGGGTAACTAAATATGTTTTTAGAAACGTGATTTTTGTATTTTTGTAGCTTTTTTTCAGTCATATATTTTTCAGAAAGGTTAAGAGTTGTTTGAAATGCCTTAAATAGATCTGTACATATGGCATCCCATTTGTGAAATATTTGATAGTAGTTAAAACTTAATGTGTGATTTGTCCTTGAAATATCTAAACTAAACCTAAGTTCCATTGTATGGAACTAAATGTAGGTGTAAGCAATACTGTAATAGTAAAAAGAAGCATAATATAAATTATTTTGGGGATAATGGCAATCAATACCTTTTTTTTTGATAAACAGATTGTCAAACTGCCATTTGAAACTTCTTAGAGCAACCTTATTAATCATAACTCCAGTTTGCTCATATTTATAGCCAGCTAGAGCTTGAATGCCTATCTGAGTAGTCCAAAAGCTTCTTTGCCTCTTCTGTAATTTTTTAAGTGCTGTTTATCTATCCTCTGATTTATCTATCCTCATCGGCCCTTGCTACCCTAATCTAAATATCCTCTCGTTTTTCTTCTAAGACACATGGGCATAACTTTCCTCACATTTTTGCCATGTGTAAAGGCCAGAAATCAGCAACTTGGGTGTACTTCAGAGCTCCTTTGACTTTGAAAGGTCTCTGTACAGCAGTCGATTCCCATGGATCTGGTAAGATTGGAAGACACAGGAGAACCACTGTGGCCATGCCGAGCCACACTGAAGTAATTACATTGAGTTGCTCCGCTTGCAAATACATTTCATTTAATTCAGCTGGTTTCACTTATAAATCCAAAGTGGCATAAAATCTTTGTTACTGCAAATGAAATTATCCCAATTTTAGGAATGAACTGTTGTTTTGAGTTTCAAAGTATGGTAAAAGTTCTATTTTGTGAAAACTGTTTTTTAATACACGCTTACTAGAGTAATGAATTAGTGGTAAGAGGATTCTGTGATTCATAAAACTAAACTCTTTGCATCGACAGGGTGAAATACTAAAGCCTTGTAATTCAGGCTTCCTAACAGGTGGTCTGGATATTACTTTTCCCAGCCCCAAGTGTAAAGGTCTCTTGATGGAAAGGTAACTGCGAGTGTTGCAAGGCTTTAGAAAACAAATACACCAGTTCACCTTCTTTAGCACCCATGTACATATTCACACCTCTAAAGTTTCCTTTGTACTTCTCAGTGTCTTTCATATATATATATAGGCTTCCTTTCCATGAAATGATCAGTGCAAGTATGCTTCCAGGAGTGCTTCACGCTCTGTCTTGGCCCATTCAATCACAGGCAGTAAGAACTGTCAAAAAGGAAAAGCCTTGTGTTTTAGGACAATCCTCTTTGAGACATACCTTTAAATCCCTGTATTGACATGTTCTTCTCAATCAGGGACAAAGGAGGAAAAAAGAGAAGAGTCTAGTAGTTAAATATATATGTAAACATTTTTCTTTGCTCATGGAGGAACTGGAACTCCTTCCAGGTGTTAAAACAATCAACAGCATTAGACCTCCTCCTTGGAAGAAATGAGCTGCTGACAATTGCTTTTTCTAATATCTCAAAACTTTAGGTCCTTCTATGATGAGAGGACTATGCACTGTCACCTTTGAGAAGTGCTGCAGGAGCAGTAACAGAAATCTCCACCATGGAGAAGCTCAGTGCAGTTGGAAGCCTCAGAACAACGGGTTTCTCTTAACCTGTAGTTCTAGACCACAGATACCATAGGAATTATATTTACTAAGAATAAATTAGTGTTTTGAATTGAAAAACGAAACAAAACAAAACACAACAAGAAGACACCCCCAACATTAACAGGTGGAGATCATGCACTGGAGGTAACGTCTGTGTGAGAAGGCACTTCGATATTTGAAATTCTGGGGTAAAATTGTGAATGTCTGTCTTCATATGCAATACTTTAATCACTTGGAACACTTATGGAAGAAAAATAACCTCATTTGTTATTGCCTGTATCTATCACAAATGTTTTTAAAGTCATGGAAGTGTGGGAATATAGTCAGGAAAGTTAATTCAGACTCTAAAAGGAATAGATTTACACTTTGATTAGATCATCAAGTAACATTCTAGAATGACTGTCATCATTTTCACAAACCTTGTAGAAGACACTTGCTCCTACAGAGCACAAGCCAGAAAATAATCATGTTATCTGGTATGCAGCTATAATATTTCCATTTTTCAGGAACTAACAATGAGAAATGTATATTTCTTCCACATTTCCAGCATATGATTTATGTAATATTAAGTTGTTAACATTATCCTCATACACTTCTGCTGTATCACTTTTATACAACGATGATCACCTTATTTTGCAATGTCTAATTTTGTTTTGAAATGTCTAACATTAAGAGCTTTAAAAATATATCTATATTTGAATAAGTAAAGGTCATGCTCTATAAGTTCTAGAATTTTATGGTAGAAATCAATAGTGAAGGACAAGCTATCTAAAAAAAATTTTTTCGTTGTTTTATGTATTGATTTAAGCCTTAGAAATTACTCTCCACCAAATTTTAATCCCTTCCATTTCTCTTTTTAGAAGCCAAAGAAACCCTCAATTTAAAAAGAATTCCAGAGTAATTTATTTAAAAAGTTACTTATTTAAATTGATCAATTTTTTTTCTTAAGTCTATTGTATAAAAATGAGCTGTACCAAGTTCATGACTTTGAGGTCAATAAGGGACACATTGTGAAGACACGAT
This sequence comes from Edolisoma coerulescens, assembly GCA_013397115.1. Lineage (NCBI taxonomy): Eukaryota > Metazoa > Chordata > Aves > Passeriformes > Campephagidae > Edolisoma > Edolisoma coerulescens. The sequence continues at coordinate 4,070,930 of VWZW01006289.1, forward strand.
TATTTAATTTCATTAATTCATCATTAGACTAAGTCTTTCAAAATTCATCTTTCTCAAGAACTTAAATGTCAAATATTACACAATTTCCATCCACTGTTGTTTGTGAAGTTCTATATGGTACTTATAGCTGCAGTTTCTTGAAATTAATTTTGTGTTTTATCCAAAATTTTTAAAATGTATACATGGATTTACTTCTGATACTAAAGAAGCTTATCTTTTAGTAAACACAAGTACTACAAAGGAGTTGAATCTTGAGCATATATATTTTTGGTACAGATGGAAGATATTTTGCTGCCTATGTATATGCTGATTATTTATTTAAAATTTTAAATGCAGATTTCTCTGGGGAATATTATATATTTTATATTTATTATATAATATGTATTTATTCATGCATACATATTCATAAGTATGTATTTATTTTATACTACATAGTTATTATATTTTTATTTTAATATTTTTATTTTTCACCATACATTTTCTTTTGGAGGAGTAGTTTTTCAGACAGCAGGTGAACACATTTAACAATCTTATATTGTAATTTTGTATTTCTTTTATTAAACATGTAGATTCTGAATTTCTCACTGTCCCTTATACCTCTTTTTTTCTGTCAAGAGGTTAAGATGAATTTTGCAGAAGTTAAAGTAATAATGAGAAAATGATCTGTAGATGATTAAACAGGAGTAAAGTGAAGCATGGTGATGTCTTTGGAGGTAATGCCAGGAAACAATCCAGGAAGCTCAAAAGAGCAGCAGCAGAACTTCCTGGGAAGCCTCAATTATGCTCTCAAAACACCCTCCATTCTGTGTAAGCTTCCAGACATATGTTGCTTCCTGACATTTTAGTTGTTTTATTTTGGTTTTTTTTCACAACCTTTTTATCCTTGTCAAAATGTTATGCTGCATGTTATCTATTCAATATATAGAGACATTACAATTAGCACTGAAACAGGAGTATGAGGAGCACAGGTTAAACAATAAAAAAGAATTTCAGCTCCTTGACCCTTGCTGAGAGAGAAAATGTGCAGCATATTAATAAATTATACATATGTCTCCATGTATATGAAGACTATGTACAAATGAGGGAAAGCTGAGGGTATGACAGAAAGTGGAGTGGATCTCAAAAAAATGTAAAAGGCTTATTTCAGTCTTCTAAGAAAGGACATAGAAACAGAACTGCTGTATAAATTTTTCTGCTAAAAGTTTATTTTCTTTTAAAACACTGTTGATTAAGTATAGAACCAAGGTGTTTATACTAAAAATGAGAAGTTTTGACTCTGTACCTGTCATGTACTTCCATAAGAGAAGCTGGCATTTCCCTGAATGAATACTAGAACAGAATTCAGAAGACTTAGGAGAAAAAATCTCTTTACAGCCACAACCCAAGGTATGTGGAGAAAAAGGAGGGTGAAAATATATTTTCTTATGACAAAACTTGTTTTATATAAAAGTTGACAGGCTGAGAAATTAATAGAGGCAGTTGAAACCAAGAGAAACAAATCAGGGCTAATGATAGACTTGTTGAAATTATGTCTGGTTACTTTGAGCACCTCTAAAATTAGCATATGGAGCCTTTTCAATTTAGGCCAGCTCTACTGAAACAGCTTGTTTACTCCTGAGGTTCTTACTTAAAAGTGCAGTGAAATTAAGACTACTTGCAAATTTCTGCTTTCTTCTTTTAATTTGCTTGAATAAAGTGTATCATTTCTGCCTAGGCTCATGTTAAAACAGCTTTTGTAAAATGTAATATCCTCACTAAGACATCCTTGAAAATTATCATAAAGAAAATATGTCTGTGAGGAAATTTAAATAAAAGATACAATGAGGGCTCCTAGGACTTCCTACGCAGAGTTTATAATTAATATGAGGGTTTGAAAAAAACTGAATGCCATACACAACTGTAGAGATTTTTACCAGCTGGTAATTTCAGCTACAGCTGTAATGCATAAGTATATTAAATATGTAGGGGTTAAAATGAACTTATTTCCTCGTAAGTAATTTTTGTTTAAGTCAAAATTGTTTTGTAATAAGCTTATTTGAGCTTCTTATTTAAAGAATCTCATAGCTCCACTACAAATGTCGGAAAAGCTTGCTAGAGGGCAAAAAAACTCTGAAGGGAATATTGTCTTCTGATAGACCCTTGGATGGCAAAGCAAGATACTGAAGAATGAAAAAGAAACTACTGCAGTTCTCACCACTAACATAAATTCAACTGCATACAGAAACACAGAAAATGTGTGTATGCTTAATGAAATTATATAATTGTTGTCTGTGTGATATTGATTATATATAGACGTACAAGGTCAATGTCCTGGAAACAAATTAATATCTGTGAACTGTCTCACATGCACAGTACTCAGATACTTACAGTATTACTTGCCCAGGCATTGAACTGCTTAAACAAATGAAAGCTCTCAGACTGTGCTTCATTGGGATTAGAAGCAGAGAAGGCCCATATTAACTGCATTGTAAGATGGCTTCTCAACCTTCTTTCCTGCCTCTTGAGAAATAAGATGAAACCAATTGCCTTCTCCATGTACTGAAACTGTGTGAGTGACAGGAATGCAATAAAGATCCATAGCTATAAAAATTAGTTAAATAGGCTGCTGCCATGGCTTATCGCTTGTTTGGAACATTAAAATGAAAGTCATTTAAAACCTTGGAATTTCTCTTTGAAATACACTAATTAAAAAGCCTTCTGAAAGTTTAACCCTGTTGCTTGATTTTATAACAGTCAAGAGTAGTTTCTGGTATGAAAGGTTATGTTAATAGTGTCGTAACATTCTGATCCATGCGGATTTGTAGAGCCCATGGGCTTGATGGATATGTTCAGAAGCCCAGAAGTGCTTGCAATAGCTGAGTACTTCTGTACCATCTTATCTTTATTTTGTTTGTTTATCTTTTAAAATATTGTAAATATGCATATAGATAAATATTAAAAACTGCACCCCAAGGGTTTAAAATTCAGTAAAATGTCAAGGGATTGGTTCCTCGTATGGAGTTTACTGCAGCTGCCCACTTGCTTATAAAAATGACCCTTAAATTCCATTCCGGTCCAATCTTACAAAATGATCTCACATCCTTCCCCAGATGACTAGTTAAGCAGAATATGTATATACATGCTTATACTGAAAAAAAATAGTGAAGTAATATAGGCTGGATTACATCATGTCTATGGTTAACAGGAGCCAGAGGTCTACGTTTTCTCTGCAGTTTGTGGCAAGAAGCTGCAGGCCAAAAGGTCAAGAAAAATATTTGGAATTGAACAAGCAAGGGAAAGGTGTGAGAGAAGAAATGTGCAGTTTGAAAAGGTCTTGAAAGACTTCTCTAGAAAATGCACACTGCTCTTATACTGATCTCTCACAGTTTAGAGGAGAAACAAATTCGTGACATTGAAATCTGAGGGATTTGAGGCAAGTAGCAATAGTCCAACAAGCATGATTCAGGTCTTTCTTTTCCACAGGAACTTTCCACAGGAACTTCATTGTCAATCACAGCACAAAACTCTTGACTTTAATTTTTTTTTTTTGATCATAGTGTAAAGTAATGTAATACTGTAATTTCTGATAGTATTACAAAATTCTGATACCAGATTCCTTTGTAAATATCATTCCTTCCTCAGCAATGCATATTAGTCCAAATGCTATGAAGAGTGGGAGAGACTCAACTGTTTTGGTTCAACTGAAATAAAAATGTTGAGCAGTAGCATTAATAGTATTTGTAGTCAAGTCTGCTTCCAGTAAACCTTTGTAGTGAGACTTCCTGCATTTGAGTGGAACACAGGTCTGCTGTAAGAGTTGTCATGGAGCTCCTCGAATAAAGGACTTGGAGGTCAGGACATATGTCTCAGATACAACATGGTAAAAATCCTGTGCAGCTTATGTCTCAAGTCTCAAAAAAAGCTTCTGGTGCAATTCATTTGCAATTGAAGTCTTAGAGGATTTTCTCTATTTAAAATATCATTTCCAGAACTACTTTCTTTAAGGTCCTTTTCTACACAGAGATGGAACAGTATTTGTAGTAACACAAAATTGCAAAATTATTATTATTTTTATTTATTTAAATACCTTTCCACAATTTCAAGAGAAGAAAAAGTTTCTTAACCTTGTCTTTTTGTAGATTTTTTTTTTTTTTGCTTTCTTTGGATTTTTCTCATTTCTTAGCTATGTTCCTCCCCTTATACCAAATTGGTATATGTAAGGGAGGTTTTATTTAATACAACCCTTACCTATTGCTTTACTTACTGTCCTTTGCAATAGTCAAAGAATGTACAATTTGATACTAATTTAATAATTTGCTTAGCAAGTTTTCACCTGTTTATCATTTCTCCATTTAATCTTATGATTCAGATATTACTTTTCAACTTAAACATACCATTCTAATTGCAAATTTAGAGCCAGTATGATGCATGTAGTTTCACACACAATTTCATGTGATCTTTGATAAACAGTAAAATGATATGTGTCCACAGTTCAAGAACTAAAAATTTAATAAAAAGAAAGGGAAATGAATATTGTTTTTTCTTGGAACATGTCAATAGGGCAAAGATTTCCTGATATTTTTAAAAATTATGTAGCTATTACTGTGAAACTGTTTAATTTATCAAACACAATTATCATTTTCATAATTTTGTTCTTACAATCCTTCATAAATACCAAATGATGATTCTTGTCATAAAGAAGAATCCTATCCCACAATTTCTCTGATTCTATTTCTAATTAATAGGTTTGATAAACTATCTGCAGCTATATAACTCTCACAGTATATATTTGGTATATTTAGTATGTGCCTCCAAATAGGCATCATCTTTCATCAATACTCATTGGACATTTAAAAGGCTTACTTCAAAACTAAGCTTTTTATGCAGACTTGACCAATGGGTTTTGCAATTTTGACTGTATTCTTTATTTTATTTCAGTGATCCTCAGGGAATGGACACAAAACTGTGATAACAATTAAATAGTCTTTAAGGAATTTGCTCCTGCCATCTACATGTTAGCTGATTCCTTTTCCCAAGTGCTTGCAAAATGGTATATATCCCATGAATCACATTTCTATGAATGGAATTTAAGGAGTTGTAGCCACTTCATTCTCTTAATCTACTTATTCAATGCCAAATATTATTGTCAGTTTTAAGATCTTTCGATCTTCATCACTTTCATCATTCACAAATTTTCAACATCTCATTAATGCGAGTACCACGGCTACACCCATGCATCCTTAAATAGCCACAGATGGAGTTAAACAGCTTAAACTCCTTAGGGTTTTATTATGTTTATTCTGTTTATTTTTAACTGTGATTTCCTGTTTTATTTCTGTATTTCTTTAGCTATCTGGACAAAACTAATACACAATGAAACAAACTCCCCCGTCCCCCTGCCCAAGCTCCTAGTTTGTCAGTATTCACAGAAATCAAGTTTGGAAGGTAGAGTGATGTCAGACAGAGAGGTAAAAGCAATGATGCAGACAACAAAGAGAGTGAAATGGAAGGCTGTTGTGAATAAAAAAGGACATATTTGGAATCAAGTCTCAGCGCCAAGTTTCCAGAATCCAGTTAAACTCCATTATCTCCTTATTACTGATAATTTCACTGTTGGGAAGGAAAAGCATCCAGCTCTGATTTAAATGATATCATCTTAAGGCAAATAATTTTGAATCATGAATCAATGTGACAATATAATAAACTATCACACATATACATTCACAACAAATGTATTATTTATGTGCTTTTCAGAGACAGATACTTCGATGGTTTGGAACAGCTTCTGTGCTGGCACGCTGTCTGTTGTTCCTTCCACCCTTAGGACAGACACAAAAAAACCCTGTGTGCTACACCTTTCTAAATGGGGGTGCTCTTTTTGCATGGACGTTCAGTAGGAAGCAAAGGAAGAAGATCACCCAGGCAAAAAAATCTAGGACCAGAGCTGATCACATCTCTACCATCCGCTTTTCTGATTCTCTATTTATAAGGATAAGTAATCGACCTATCTAATTTTTCCTTTCCCTCTTTCTTTCTCACCCATGCTATGGATTGCTCTCAAGTACCTTGCTATGTATAAGAAGAAAAACTGTTTTGTCAGGGAAAGGGAAGGGAATGGGAGGAGTTCAATCTGCCCAACATATGCTGGGGTTTCTCAGGCTGCCACTACTGAAATATCCTAGAGATTTCTAAAAATTACAGATGACAATTTCTTAACTTAGAGAGTATTTCATCTTACATAGAGGAATTTTGTCTTACCTCATCTTGACAGATAAAGAGGACCTCATCACAGGACTAAAAATTAGTGGTTTCTTGGGTGTAAATGACTGCAACTTGATTTCACTACACTATGCAAAAGGAATAAAAGATATACCAATGAGATACAAACTTGGTGCTTAAAAGGCCAGTTTAACAAAGGAAAAAACAGTTATGGGACAAATCAACTGGGAGAAAAAACTCAGTTGGAAAAGACTAAATAGTTCTTGCAAACTATTTAATAATTTTTAACTAGATGCCTGAAATGCTATCAGCAAAAGTTCAGCTTGGTCAAAATTGAAAACAAGCAGCAAGATAGCCTAAAGGATAAACGACACCAGCTACAAAAATGTGGCAACTCCATAAACAATAAACAAGTTATGAAAAGAAAAAATATGAGAGCAATGAATATTAATTAGATCAATTTTATCAGTAGAAGATTATTTAGAAATAAAAGGGCACAAATACGTTTGTAAAATTAACCTTTCTTTCATAAGATCTTTTAAAACTTGATTTGTAAAATTCAACATACTGTGTGCTGATGTGGGCATTAATGAGTGAATGTCTCTGAGCTCTCTGGTTAACAGGTGAACACCCTTCTAAGCTTTTGGCCCAACTGTAACTGCAAGATACATATTTTCTTAATATCTTAGCCTAGTCTTCTCAAAAAAAAAAAATTTATCATGGTGGATTACAATAAACTGGTCATTTACATGACTAAAACAAGCTCATGCAATTCTTTGAACTAAACCCAGTGAATTTGAAATCACATAATCACAGAGTGGGTCAGGTTGGGAGGGACCACAGCAGATCATCTGGTCCCAACCTCCCAACCTCAAGCAGGGTCATCCCAGAGCACATGGCACAGGATGGTGTCCAGATGGCTCTTGAACATCTCCATTGAGGGAGACTTCACAGCCTCTCTGGGCAACCTGTTCCAGTGCATGGTCATCCACAGAGTAAAGTTCTTCATATTCAGGTGTAACTTCTGTACATCAGTTTCTGCCCATTGCCTCTTGTCCTATTGCAGGACAGCACTGAGAAGAGCCTGGCTCCATCCTCTTGACATCCTGCACTAGTACACATTGTTGAGGTCCCCTCTCAGTTTTCTCTTCTCAAGGCTGACCAGGCCCAGCTCCTTCAACCTGTCCTCATGATAGAGATGCTCCAGTCCCCTAACTGTATTTGTTGCCCTCCAGAACTGGACACAGCACTCCAGATCGAACCTCACTAGGGCTGAGTAGAGGGGCAGGATCACCTTCCTTGACATGTTGGCAATGTTCTTCCTGGTGTAGCCCAGGATACTATTGGTCTTCTTGGCTCCCACGGCACAGTTTACTCACGGACTACTTGTTGTCTACTCACATCCCAGTGATTATTTGTGGAGGAGTGGCTGATACCCCAAAGGGCTGTGCAGCCCTTCAGAGAGATCTCAACAGGCTGGGAAGATGAGCAGAGAGGAACCATCTGAAATTCAGCAAAGGCAAATGCAGGGTCCTGCACCAGTACAGGCTGGGGACTGAACTGCAGGAAAGCTGCTCTGTGGAGAAGGATTTGGGAGTCCTGGTGGACAATGAGCTGTCCATGTCTACGAGGATCTAAAGGGAGGGTGAAAAGAGGGTGGATCCAGGCTCTTCTCTGTAGTGCCAAGTAACAGGACGAGAGGCAATGGGCAGAAACTGATGCACAGGAAATTCCACCTAAATACAAGAAGCACTCCTTTACTGTGCGGGTGCCAAGCAATAGGACCTAATGACCCATTATGGTCCCTTTCAGCCTCACTGATTGTATGATTCTGCGATTCTGTGGCTACTGTAACTCTGAACCTACTGCTTGCATCCACAACAATGAAGAAATGTTGACAAACTGGAAAGCCTTTAGAGAGGGTTGAGTCATGCCATGAAAATAATTTAAAGATTGGAAAATATTCTACATATACTCCAGCAGTCTATTTAGCTTATCAATGAGAAAATTTAGGACATGGCCTGAGCTGAGCCTAGACTCATCCACATGAAAGTCAAAACGCAATAGTAGGTTGATCTTCATTCCAGTGTAGAAGGACTAAGATCCATTTCTTGGCAGTAAAAGAAGACGGGATCAGACTTAACTGATTCTTAACAGGTAGGAACTGTTACTGCTGCAGTAATTTATGAGTTTTGCTATAGATTTGAGGGGAAATTTTTCTAAAAGTCTTAAAAATTCATTCAATGTGGTTGTCTAGCTGTACTATGTAAAGGATAAGACATGGATCACAATATCTGTTTGTTCATTTGACTTGCTCACAAACTTCTAGAAGGGAAACTGCCTACTCTGTGAAGTGTTTCATAAATCTCTAACACATTGAATAATTTACCACTTTGAAAGGACACTTTTATATTCCGTGCCTTCACCAAAGAGTGGTGCAGATCCTGTAGACATCTGCTGGTTTGACAGAGTACTTCTATTTGTCTGCAAGAGAGAAAGTGAGGGGTGGGGGAAATGGTCCTTAAAAACTCTCTCTCAGGTCTCGTTTTCAGATGTGGCTCCTCTAGAATATAGCTGGAGTGCTTCAGATATATTATTACTTATCTTGAATGAAGAGTGATACTACAGAAAAATGGGGAGGCAGAATACTTGTAGCACAACATGCTCATGATGCTTATTTCTGTCATGAGTGGATCTAGGTCCTGAGAAATATAGTTATACAGCCACTCCCTCCTCAGAGCTACCTGCCACACTCAGGTGGCTAGGATCTCAGAGCAGGAAAATAAGTCCACCATAAAGTTCCCTGTGAAGAAAGAGCCCGGGGGAGACAAAAAGGTCCACAGTTTATAAGCTATCTGAGTGCTGGAAGTTGAAAGGGGAAACACAGCAGGAGGCATTTATATCCAGAATGACAGTGGCAGCAGGCTGTAAAGGAAAAGCATCCTTTCTCTGAGGTGTCTGAAGAGTGGAAGTTTGCAAGCTGGATCTGAAGGAGCTGTGGAAATCAAGCATCTAGGTTGAATGAAATCACTATAGCACAGTCTCTTTCTGAACATCTTTTGTGTAGGGGTTCAGAAAGGCAGTATGAGAAGCAAGTCAAATCTAAGGTAAATTACTGACATCAGTCAGCAAGAAGCTGACAGGGAAAAATGAAAGAGGAATGGAAGTTCAATAAAGCATCCACTACTGAAAGCATCTCTTGAATGTTTTTGGTGTTGATTTTTTCTTTTAATGTCCCAAAGACAGTGTTAGAAAAAGTGCTACAAGAAAGGAAGTTTGACTATACAGAAAGAGTTTTCTTTATCTTTTGTTTTAATGCCAGCTACAGAACCCTTCCCTCTATATATATTTTATCAAACCATGTTTTCAGATATAGATAACCAATGTAGACAATACTTTTATCATAAACATTTTAATACAGGAACACTCATTGATTTCTAATTTAAAATTATCATACAAAGGTACAATTATTTTGAAACTGGGGGGCAATAGTCAAATATTTTAAATTGCTTTAGTTTCTGACTGGTATATTTTCTTGAAAATATATAAATAAAAGTCATAGAATCAAGGCACTCGTTTTTATATTTTATGCATGCAAAATGTTTCTAAAATATTAGAACCTAACACTGTATACATAAGGGCTTGAAAATAACTATCAAAGTATCTTTCCTTTTCAGCAATCTGATTAAGTTGAATCAAGAATTGTATAGGGTACTGGAAAAGCACAATCAATTTACAGAGCCAGAGACAGCTTCACTCTAGATGTGAGGAGACACACAGCAGCACATAATGTGATTGGGATCATTCACGTCAGATGGGGCAGCATCAGTGGAGCCTTAGTCAGTCATTCCCTACAATCCGCTCCTGATTTGAAGAGTTTTAATCTCATTTTCGTCTGTCTTAGGCATTCTGTGGCCTTTTTGAATCCTAAAAGTCTATTACAAAATCATATCAGGTCAGCATAGTAGGTCTTTACACTTACTTCTCAGTTCCCTGTGGAGAGATTCAACTTGTGGTGCTGGGCAATCGGGAGGCAAGGGTTCAAAGAGCAGCCAGTTTCACTGCTGGGAGAGACCACATCGAGCGGAGCTTCTCTGCATTGCGCCCTTTCTGCCTGGCTGTCCTCTCCCAGTATTCCTGGGCGATTTCCACTGCCTTAAGGTTTATTAAATATACATTGCGCATGGGGAGGACGGTCGCTGAGACTGAGTCTTCACAACACAGAGAAACAAAAAGGCGGGAAGATTTCTGTTAATTTAATGAAATGCAGCATGGTTTTCAAGGACTTCAGCTCCAAGAATATGGCACTGAATGTCCCACCATGTCAGCATATCTTTTTTCACCCAAAGCAAATTGCACACGATTTGTCTTCTGAACAGTAAGGCCTCTGTTTTTCCTGCCTGGGGCCTAGCAAGAGGAAATGCTAAGCTAACTGGAACCTGGCTATTTGTATGGAATTAGTACAGTCATTAGGACTTTAACTATTTTTATTTGGTGACAGTTTGCTACCGATACCACCTTTGGGACAAGCACCTCTCTCTTTTATGTTGCTTTTCTTATCACTGACAGGAGAAAATGACTGATTGGTTTTGGCCCTTGCTTGAAACTCCTTTTCGTGACTTTCTTGAGTGCATATCCTGTAGCAAATAGATACTGCTAGTATGCACCAGTCTTCATTTACCAGCCTGAACAAGTGCTGACAGATGAGGGAGCTGACAGTCTGCCCTACTGTTGAAGCTGGAAGATATAGTTACATGTGAATTTGCTGGCTTTTTAGACCTGAATAACTGCAATTGTGTATAAGGGTCACCTCTGGGCTCAGTTATCATTCTGAAGAAAAAATGGAACTTTTAAAAAAGAGAAGTCATGTATTTTTTTCCTTCTGCTAAGTGATGCCCAAGGAATGCATGGCTTTGGAAAGTCAGGTTTTCACAAATTGGCACAGAAAAACATTAGACTAATGCTATTATGATGGTAAGCAGAGATGTTAGGCATAATTATTACCCAAATTAAACCACTGGTATTTTTTCCAATAGCCGTGGCTCTCAAATCAGTCTCTCACTCCCTCCCTCCCTGTCTGTATGCCTGCCTGTCGGTCTTTAAGATTTTTGCACCATGTTATCCAATTATATGTGCCACTGTCAACTTTTCCATTAGGAGTTTGTTCCTCCATTGTCTTCAGTAGTATTAATCATGCAGGACTCTATTCTGGAAAATATAAGGCAGTCATGATTCAGTTTATAATCTCACAACACTACTATCTCTTGAGAATTTTGTGATAATGGTTTGCCATAGCAGTATAAATAATCAGAGAGGACAAAACCAAAACTGCTCTGCACTCCGTAGTTGTATTTTCAGGTATATAATATTTTAGCAATCTTTGTTTTGGGTTAAAATTCTTTTTCTTTTCCCTATATCCGTTTAAAATCAAAATTTCAAAGCCTTAGTGAGCAACTTGTAATTTAAAAGAAACTTTTTAACCAAGCTATCTCTTTGCTGACCGTAAACTTCTTATCAGCATAAATTTGAAGAGTAGTAGAAAAAAATACTTCATATTTGCTCTGACTCCTCTTAGCTTCACAAGAAGCAGTAGACTCTAGGTGTTCATTGAATGGTAATCACCTGCATCTCCTAAAGTCTTTTACACTCAACTTTCCTTTCTCTTCTTATGTTGCAAATACAGTTGATTATTAGTTCAGCATATTATTCCTTCTAGTGGAATGGATTCCCACTCTACTACGGGTGCTCTATCAGAGGTGCTTTGTTACAGCATTTTATGAAAGCTTTTTCAAATTCTTTAGAAATGTTGTTTCTGAGTCCATTCTGTTCAGTGCAGAAAATAGTCATATGCATCTAATTATCTAGGCAGGCTGATATCTATTGTATCAGCATACACAGAAAAGTGGTTTATTTTAGCCTTTTAAAGGTTTATACCCAAGTTCTTCTACTGCACATAGTTTATCTATTCAAATCTGCTTTGTCTGCTGCTTTGATATAGTCACAGAGAATGGTCTTATTAGCATTATGTTAAGGACACTTAGCAGAAAGAAAACAAGCTGCTGCCCTGATCTCATTCTTGTTTATTATTGACATTCATAGTCAGACAGGAATATTTTTCTCAAGAAAATTATTTTTGGTTTGTTTTAATGATGAATGTAAATCTTTTCAATCCTATAAAATTCTAATGCGACTCAAGAACTGATAAAAAGATCACAGGAAGGAAAGTTGAAAGGTAGGGGATTTATAGACGTACTCTTTAAAACTGTTTTGCTTTTATTTCTTGTTAATATCCATCTAGCACAACACCTAATTAACATTCTGGATAAAACACAGCATTATTAAGGCTTCAGTACACTCATAGACACCTTTCAATTAAGGTGCTTGAGTTCACACAAAACACGCTTTCCAATCCTCAGAAAGTGCTTTCAAGAAAACCAGTTGAATCTTGACAAGTTTATGTTAAATAAAAGGAGAAAGACTTTTCAAAGCTTGTTTGGGCCCTTAAAAAAAAAAAAAAAAGAAAAAGAAAAAGAAACAAAAACCTCTCCAGAAATATACAGAAACAGTTTTCAGGCCTTTAGCAAACAGAATCAGGAACTCTGGGAATGTAAAATTTTTTTAAGTCTCAGGCTGATCTCAAAAATTTGCTAACTTTTTTGGAAATAGTGCTTTTCAGAGGCTATGTATTTTCACTGGGGTTTCCTCACTCTACATAGCATTGTACTGAATTTGAACCACTTAACATTTTTATGGAGGAGAAAAGTAGATCTGGCTTAAGACTGGAAAAAATCAGTGTCTTTCAGGCCAGTGGAACAAACTGGTGTTTTCGAATCTATTCTTTGATCCCTAAACTTTATGTACCCCGTTCTATTGTTATCGACTAGTTAACATACCTTTCTTGTGCTTCTGTGCCAGACTGACATTTTGTGATGAATTCATGGTAAAATGGATTTCAGTAACACATAAGTGAAATTAAAATGGAATCCTACTGCAATTTTCTGTTTCCTTCTGTAGAACACTGAAAGTATTAATCAAATTCAATGCAAAAAAAAAAAAAATCAACTACTTCATTTTCTGTATTATGTAGCTTTTTTCCAAGCTAAACTTTCTTTCCCCACATTCTGTTTTTTTTCTTTTTTTCTTTTGCTTAGATAAACTGTCTTTCTTTCTAAGGACTACTTATGGTTTCAAAAAAAAAATGGAAGTAATCTAGAGTTCACTTACAGATCAAGTACCATAAGCTGGTGTTTTTAAGTATCCTGAAAGTTTATTAATGCTTTCCAACTCATTTCCTACTTCCCTGCCAAAAGCAGTCTTTAGTGGACTGTAAAGTTTTTTAAATAATAGACATCTGATCCAAGTTTCTTATGATTTTTCTTTTCAAGAGATCACATAGTTTCAGAAATCTGGTAAATTTTTATTGCAATATAAAAATCTGGTATTTGGACTGGGTGCTAAGAGTTGTGAACTTATTAGCCTTTTAACATCTGTTAAAAAATTCATTTCCTCATTTTGAGATTCATCTTTGCTTCAATCCACATACTCATATGATGTTTAAGTCAGAAGAATAAAAGATTGCTGACCCTTCGACTCACAAATAACAGTAATTGATATCAAAATGGTCGTGACCTTTTAAAAAAAAGCAATCTTTTGAAGTACAATGCTGGACTGTAAAAAATTGTCATTTGTATGTATTTTATGGGCCTGACAGAAGCATTCGCATCTCTAAATAAAGGATCTCTTTGATCGTGTATGACTTCCAAAAAAGAGGCAGACCATCTATTTGTGATCAAAGATCTCATGGACGCAAGTTTATACTCATCCAAACACGTACTTGACAGACTCTTAAACTGGGGTCTCAGCAACAGATCCTCCCCTTAACCAAATTGTGATCTCACGGAAGACTAGCATCAGGAACAACAAATGCAGAGGGAACCCTCTGAACACAAATGAATCTTAAATATCTCATAGAGGCTTGTGGTATTTGGTCTGTCACATTTATGTAGCCACAGAATTTTTTGATGGTTTTGTGTTTTGTGGTAATTTGTAGGACACCTAGGCTGTAAAACAACATTAAACTCAATGTCAGTGTGGCACTGTTAACATCTATGAACAGGCCTAGCAGAGAAGCTTAGAGCAGGGTTAGACATTTCTACAGTCAACAATCTTTTCTGTGCTTTTGATTAAAATTTAATCAAAATGTTCAGTGAGGTGAAAACTTGTGCAGAGCAGGTGAGGAAAGATCAACATTTACTCAGCCCAAATCTAATCCAGCCACTTTTCCTTCTTCTCATATTCCCCCTTCATACAGAGGGGCCAGAGTGTCCCATCTATTCCTGAAACCTAACAGGCAGCATGACATAGTCTCTTACTCAGGAAAGAGGATTAAAAAAAATAGTTTCTATTTGTAGAATCTGAGGTATCTAAAACTCTATCTGCATCCCCCTAGCAGTCACAGCTCACCTTTTTAAGCCAGAGGTTTTTCTTTGACTGCAAGGATATAAAATTCCAGTGAGGTCACAGTGAATCCTATTCAGAAACTCACCACTGCAAAATATAAGAAGCCAGAATTCAGTGATGATCAACTCAGAGCCAAAATAAACCAACAAACTCAACATTGCGAAGTCCCAGTGTGACTGTGGAGTTCAGGCTATGCAAACCGTTTAGACCAGACAAACTCTGCAACTGTCTCAGGATACTCTTTACTGATTAGGAAATGGTGCTGGTGAAATTATCACATTAACATTTTACAGGAATACAAAGGAAGAACAAGAAAAGAGAGAAAGAATGGGAAGCTTGAGGCAGATTTCTTCATTATATTTTCTGAAAGCATTGCATCGTTCCCAGAACCAGTACTGTATCTTAATGGGCTAAAGTCTGTGTGAATGCATAAGCAATAAAGTAAAGTAGAAGTTAATTAACAAAGCATGTGGTTTAAGTACTGATCTTATGTTTTAATTTGATTGTATGAGTTAATACAGTGTAAACCTCTTTGTTAATGCAGACTGCTAAATACATCTGGTTGGTAAGGCACAATAAAGCTTCCCTTCTTCCTCATGAGACATTAGAAAGGCCAGGATTTCAGCAATGAAACACTGGCCTTGAAAACCCTTCCATCATAAACGTTCAAAGCAGCCCAACATGGAAGGTCAGTCATCAATCACTGTTATGCTGTCCTTCCTGTGTAGCTCAAGCAACTTCATAGCACGAGCCATTCCGTATGCATCCAAATTCATTCTGACATGGGGTTTGTGGGTTACATCGTTATGGAAATACATGGCTTTATTCTACATGTGCTGTGATGAATCACAGAACCATTAAGGTTGCAAAAGACCCTTAAAATCATCTAGTCTGACTGTTAACCCAGCACTGCCAAGTCCACCACTAAACCACGTCTCTCAGTGGCATACCTACGCGTCTTTTAAATACCTCTGGGGATGGTGGCTCAACCACTTCCCTGGGCAGCCTGTGCCAATGCTTAACAACCCCTTTGGTGAAGAAATTTTTTCAAATATCCAGTATAAATCTTCCCTAAGGAGAGTAAATCTTGGTAGAGGATGTATTTGTGACCAAAATTTTTATCATTCCTTCAGCAATTTTTTTTAAATTAATTTAGAATTTTAGATTTTGGTACTTTTTTAAGGAAAAAATGGTTGGTTTTTTTAATTACTAGTATTCTGTCTAGTTAAAAGGAAACAAAGAGCAATACCTGTTGAGAAAAGGTGTCTTAAAAAATACGTTTGTCTCATTCTATCATAATGAAAGGAGATTTTTGTATGTGTATGCAGACTTTTCAATCCAGTAGTTGAATATATAGAACAGTTTAGATAAAATTGGTATAAAGTTTGGATTTTGGTGTAGCTAGCGTAAACACTCAAAAATTAAACAGAAAACATAAAGCACTGTGCAGAAAAAAGGGGAACTCAAAGATAACCAACCCTAAAACACAAATAAAATATGGTTAATTTTAAAAATTAAAAATACACATAAATAACTAATAACCTTTTAAAATATCAACAACCTTATAATGAGACCTATTTCCACCACAAAAATCTAGTGACTCTTAAAATTCAGTGTAACATACAAACCTTAAGTATGCTGAATACCTTCTTTATTTCAATTATTTTCCTTTTCAGCTTAGTTAAATAATTAATTGTAGTGTTAAATTATAACTGCGTGGAGTTAAATTTTAATATTCATATTACAGAAAGGTGAGCTGGATTTAAGCCTGCAGATCTTTTTGGCATTCAGGTGAGTCTTTCTTAAAAGACAATTTGCCCCATGGTAGAACTTGTGTGATAAAGAACAAGTGCACTGGTCCAAAATATTCTGACTGGCTAAAGCCCCTCAACTTTTCCAGTGAAGTAAGGAAGTGCTTTTATCACAATATGCATGATTGTTAAATATTTGGCTGATCATTTTTAACTGCCCATTGAAATTTTTCTTAAGGAACTTCCAGTCATATGTTCAAAATGACCTGTTGGTCTTGTCACCAATTCCTACTAAATCTTTCATGTTTTCTAATAGTTATGGAAACTGTCGAAATGGGAAGAGTAAATCACTCTTAAAATGTTCTGTCATATTTACTCATACTAGGTGAAATGAATGAAATACAAAACTACTTTAAAAAATCTACTTGGAAGAACTAGTTAATTTTGATTTTAAATTCAAGCACATGACTTGGTAAAAAGACAAAAAGGAAAGTTTTACTGTTTCCATTTTTTTTTCTGCTGTTTAAAGTAAAAAAAAAACCTGAATTTTTTTTTGTAGTTAAAAAAATATTATCCTTCAGAGATAAGCTTTGTAGTCCATTATAAATTTTGATCTAAAAATAACTGAATGATTAAAAACATTATCTTACATAGAAAATAAAAAAGTTCTTTATCTAAGAACTGCAGCAACTTAGACTGCACATATATTAAATTAATATTCAAGTGCTTGTATGAGAAAGTAAAAATTAGGTGCACATAAACGCTCTCTTTCAGAAAAACATTTCCTATTACCTTATCCAAGCAAAATTTTTTCAAGGGATCACATGAAATATTCATTCACTTTTTCAGACTACCCATATAACCAAAGAGTGATGAAAGCTGACTCCTTTGTCTCAGTCACTTTTTCCTCTACCAATTTGATTCAGGTAGAATAGTGGGCTATTTTGACTGTGCTTTGTCTTTTTTTATTTTTGTTGTGTGTATTCATAATAGCTTACTTTTCTTTCCAAAATTTGTCAAGTGGAGTGTGGTACACATAAAAAAATATTAAAAATTGCCATACTATTAACTATAAAAAGGTAGTTTCTCCTTATTGAATAAACCCAGTCACAATCCAGCCTCTGAATTCTGGCAACCGTAGTAGAATTGGCATTTTCAGTACAAAATTTTATAATTAGAATTACCTCTGGTAGGACTTTTAATTTGCTTTCTTTTTACTTTCTTTTTTTTTTCTTAAGCAAAATTGATACTGTGAGAGTCCTCACTGTGATCTTATGTGCATGATATGCTCTGATACCTGAGACAGCTGTTCTGAGGGCACAAAACAGTGCTGAGAAATAGATTCTTCTTTCTCTTTTTGTACTAGGTACCAAGTTTTGCTACTTTTTTGAGAATTAAAATATTTTTCTCCCTACCAAATGATGATGCAACAACAATTTATTTGTATTATTGCAGAGTTCTAGTACTAAATCAGGACCACGTTGTCCTAGGATATGCACAAACATTGAACTTAAATCAAAAAAATCCCCAGAAAACAAGAGGAAAAACATTTTTTCCTTTTTTCAGTAGCTGATGGAACAGTTAAATTACTGTTTTCAAGCTGTGCTCTTGTAAGTAAAGAGCAAAATATTCTAAGCACTTGGGCATAGTAAAATGGAAGGTTCTGTGGTAATAGAATGAGGAGTGACTTTAAAAATATAAACCACTATAAGCAAATGGATAGCATGGCTTTTATATAGATTGGGTTCATCCCTGAAAGTACATTTATATTTCTCATCTTTGTAGACCAAACAATGGCATAAAATCCCTATAGCAGATATATATATAATGAAGTATGGAAAATGAATGATTAATAATATATTGTGTCTTGTATGTTCTCTTTTGGAAAGGATTTGCATTAAACAACATTCTTGACTTGTCATTCAAAATTAAAACTAAATCTGCCTTCCCAATATAATATTTACAAAGAGAATGTTTCTTGCCTTTTCTTCTACTGTGCACAGCAGAGTATTGTACACATATCTTTCTGGAACGAAAAGTCATCCAGCTAGATCTATCATCTGCTGATTTTGTTGTTGTTATTTTCTATTGAAAATCTTCCATAATTTGTGTCATTCTTTACTAAGGAGTGATTGTTGCTACACTTTTATGTGCTGCACATGATCTGAAGAAATTAACAAAAAATAATAAATAAATATAGTTTGTATCTTATTATCTGGCAGCTCTGGAGAACCTACACCATCACTTAGCCATTGTTAACATTGAAAATTGAAATCAAAGCATTTGAAATGTTAAGAACAGATAAAATGCCTTTCATTTAAAGTTGATGTGTGGATTATCTTATTTATAAAAATGTGAATAGCATTAATATTGGCCTTGCATGTTTGAAAAGTCTTCATAGAAAGATTAAAATAAAACCAAATTATTTGTGTTTTGCTAAGCTGAAGAGTAGGTAGTAAAAGAGACCACAAATCAGTCATAGCTTCAGGCTTAATTATACAATTTGGATGAAACTCAAGCCATCCAGCACTGTCTCCAATCTATCTATGATGAAGTCCATCTTCAAAAATGTCTGAATTCTCAAGAGAAATTCTTTTGTTTTCACTGTTGTCCAACATACAATAAATAACTCTGCCTACATGATGCAGAATTTGATACAGAACATATAATCTGATTCTAAGCACAAGAGTAAGTTTTAGCCTCAAACCCAGGAGAAAATACCTCTTTGGAGGAACATAGGTTAATGTTTTAATCTATCTTTTCTATAGTTATGTAGGTCCACAGTGAATCTAGTGCTGTGGTGCCACCTCCTCAATTTCATATTCCTGCTATCAACCAATGAAGGTCTTTCTTTTCTGATCTTACGAGCTTTTCAGCAAAAAATGAAAATTTTCCAAAAGGTGTTTGAATTAGATAACAAAGACTGTGATACAAAAAAAAAAAAAAGACTGCTTTATTCCTACCCTTAGATATCACCACAGTTTGATTAAGATCTGACCACTTAGATGATCATAAACCTGAGCTGAGTAGCAGGCAAGTAACGGATCTGATATAGTCTTAATTGAGCTACTGGGGTACTGTAGGATGAAGCATAGCATTGCAGGTTCTGAATTGCTTTTATTGTTTTTTTACTTTAATGGTTTATAGTGTAGGACTAATTTTGAAGGTTTTTTTTCACTCAGAAGCCTTATAGTAGCAGTTTTGTGATGTCAATCACAAAAGAGAAAGAACAACAAAGGTTACAGATAATTACTTCTTTTTCAGTTGACGGTGTATTTGAGATGGTTTTACCTATTTCAATTTGCACAGGTAAGATTTAAGACCAAGGTATAATTTAGTAATTGTTCTAAAATACTTTGGTCTTCTGTTTGCTCCCTATAATATGTATTTAAGTGGCTGTCAATCACAGTTTTGTGGACACTACCAAAAAACACTTTTACAAGTATTTATATATACATGCAAAGTAGAAAGTTCAACTTAAATAAGTATCTCAGAAAGCAAGGAAAACAGCGTCTTTTATTCAACTTCATTTACATAGCTGCAGGTTCTCTAAATTACTTAGGTACACCTAAATAGAGTCTAGCTTGGGATAAAGTTGGATATATTCACCTGGATTCATATGGCCTAATTTTGCTAATCTCAGTCAAACTAAGCATTACCCAGAAAGGAAGGACTGCAATACTGAAAAGCACAGCTCAACACAATAAAGAAGGTAAAATCACACCCTGATTTAGGCTTACATTTCAATGCCTACTAAGAGTGCATCCATATTCGAGCCATTTACATGGATTGTCTTTGTGACTGGTGGTTCAAAAGAAAGTCTTCTAGGGCACAGTTCTTCTACAGCAGTCATCTAAAATAAGCCAAATGAGTCATGGCCTCTAAGTGCCTCTCTTTACTGATTACAGAGAGAGTCTGGATAACCAGATGAGATGTGGAAGTCTATACAGTAGTTGTCTACAGTTAACAGATACCTCTCCCTCATAGTGATTTCACACTCACATAGATGCCTCTACACCACTCTTGGGGATTGATTGATTAATTTAGTTCAAGTTCGGAGTTGCATCAGTTCCAGTGAGTTTTAAAACAGATCAGCTAAAATCATGTGTTGCCTTGTCAATATGGTAGATAAATGTCATTAAACTTCAGCCTGACTTAATGGGGAATCAGATTAAGATGAACAATGAGTCTGATTCGTACTGAACTAATTAATTAATTAGTTCCTTAAAATCCAGTTTTCAGTGTGTCTAGTTTTATTTGGCTATAGGAAAATTTTCATGCTATTTTAATATGAATCTGAATCACTTTGATTCAGAGACTGAAAGAAACATCAAGAAAACAAAAAGCAGCTGCTGAGAAGGTAAGCATCAGGCTCGTGCAAAAACAGGCTTACAGAGGTGAACAGGAGAAAAAACGTAGAGGAGAAAATACTGATTTTTCTTTTTTTTTAAGCAAAGCAAAGGCACTTTTTGGTTTTTTTTTCACAAGGGGAAGATTGCTCTGTTCGCCTCTATTTGGGCATCTGAAGCTTTAATTTGGATATCTGTGCCTGTGTGTAATCAGGTCTATTGAGATGTTTGAAAGTCTTAAGTGAAACGCTATAGAAAGAGTCTTCAAGTTTGGCCTTGGTAGTTCTCTTGATAGTGATTCAATTAAAGGCTGAGGTTGAAAGCTTCCTAATTTCAGCTGGGGTTTGGACACTGATTTTAAAGGGACCATAGCACTATGCTAACCCTCTGATTTGTATATACTGTTAATATATTACTACATTGTGTGTCAGATTGACTCATTCTGCACGTTTAGATTATATCAATGAGGATGTCAGATAATGTAAACAGATCTATTGCCTTTGAAAATCAGTGGAGTCAGTTTGATTTACACCAGCTGGTAACCCAGCCAGGGATGCTTACAATGGCATCCCAAGTTCAGCTATTTAAATGAAGGTTAAGGATGAAACTTCCTTGTTGCTCCTTGTAACTTCCTTTTGCTTCTGCTGATCTTTTGCACACTGATTATTTCAACACCCTCAGAAAACAGATACCTATTCAAACTGGATCTCTGATTCACATCTTGAGATTTGCTTGCTAGCATGTTGATGCATTAATTAAAATGTACTCAGTTTACATCCGGATGCACTCAGCCACACTGAAATAACTCATGGGAGGCAAATTCTTTTTGTAAATGAAGAGATGCTGGCTGCACAGCAACTGTGGCAAGTTTCAGCCCATCACTCATTTTGTTAATGACCCTGGAGTGCATGGTTATGCAGAAAGCATAAAAGGAATTCATTGCACCTTCCTATATGTTGCTGAATGGCCCGATAACCTTGTACTATCTTAATTTGTCTTTTTTTTTTTTAATGCTATACACAAGAATGAATGTTGCTATCACCTAAAACAAAATAAAATTTCAACTTTAGTGATCTCAAGATTGCCACTGTACAAATATTTTTACCATATCATACAGAAAACATGTACTTTTTCCATACTTCAAGTGCCTGCTCTGTAGACCTGGAAATGCTATACACTTAAAAACCAAGCACAAATTGAAATGGCAATAATCTAGCTTATAAAATTTCTCTTTAAGTGAACAGGAAATAAGAAAGGTGATGGCAATTATAACAGAAATTTTAAAAACCCACACAATATAACTTGAACCCTGTTTTTGGAAAGCTCTCAAGAATGTCCAACAATTTTTGCTCATATTTCCTTCTGAGGCTATTGTTTATAGCTTGCTTTCTGCTCCCCTCCTTTGCTCATGTATTATTACTCCACTTAGCACTTTCTGTACTTCTGCCCAAAGAAGTATGGAAAGCACTCTATTGCAGATAATACAATCTGAAAATGGACTTTCTTTTAGCATTTTGAAACAAGTAACATCAAATTTCTCAGAAGGTGGAATTAAACAGGAAAAATATATTTTTTATTTTCTTAATTTCTTTTCCAGGGGAATGTTGCAGACATTTATTTCTAGCACACTGCTAATGAAGAAGGAAAATACCCAATTGTTTTTTAGATCCAGATTTTTTTTATAAATCCCTTTATTGCTGTGATTTAAACTTGCTGAGCAACAGCAATTCGATTTTTAAAAATTACCAATATATCCAAACTGCAGCTTAGCATAAACGTATGCAAGTTCCCACTCAACAGGGGAAATGGGGAAGATGACAATGCTATGTTACTTTTCAGAGTAAGGCCTGATAGCTGCGAATAGGCTTGTGCATAAATCAATAGGCACATGCAATTCTATTGGATTGAACTTAATTGTAGTATTTTCAACTTTCAGATTTTTAGCATTCCAAACTCATGTATATTACCTTGTGTTCATATGCATGTATGTGCATTTTATTCACATTTCTTTTTCTTGTCATATGTGCCTTCTAAACAATTCTACTGATATACATTACGTATGAGCTGAAAGAAGGCATTCTGGCAGCAGTAGGGTTCAGACAGTAAACTCTTCATAATTTCATTTTCTAACACCCAACAGGAAATTTTTTTACCAGCAGTAATTAAGAAGTGATGATTAATACTACAAGGAATAATTTTAAATCCACTCTTACTTCTCTATTGCTACTTTTTTCTGCTTCTCCAGTGAAAAGATATCCTCTCTTTTTACATTTCCTTTTTCTTTTTTCATTTCCGCCACAGCCTTAATATCATTTAGAACTAAAAGTATATGGAAAAAAATAGGAATTATGTTACTTATGTTACTAAAGAAATTTATTCTTTAGTTGGCAGCATTTAAGTGAGGGAGAAAACCCAGAACTATGTCATACTTAACTACTTTCATATTGCATACTCATACCATTTTATATGGACAGCCAGACTTGACTATCCATTTCCCCGTGCGGGGTTAGCACTTGACTTCACATTATAATGGAAAAGACTTGTTTCAAGAAAAAAAGGGGGATTTTCTTGGCCAGTTCAGAGAAATTGCAGCTAGACTTCTGTGAATCTTGAACAGTACTGCTTTGTTCATAAGAACATTTTGCTATACAATCATTGTATTGCAAAATATATTACAATTTATAATCTAAGGTAATGCTTTGGACAAACTGCATCAGAAATGTTTGTTATCATTCTATAGCAGCAAGGTTGTTCTCAGGTGTAGTGGAATCCCAGTGGATGGAAAAATCACAGAAATTGTTAAGACACTTTTAATTGTAGTGTCATAATGTGTCTTGCTATGACTCAATCAGCTAGTTGTCCCTCTTGTGCCTGAACCTACTATAAGACAAATAATAAATGAGGGTAGCAAAATAAGAAGAAATACAAATCAGGAAACAATTCTTACCTTAGATTAAGATTTTACTAAAGCAGGTAACCAGTGGTTTAAGCGGTAAGTAAAATAACTAAAGTGTTCCCTGATAAATAAAACCTGAAATAATACATATAGATATATGTAGAGATATGTAAACATTTTAAGTTCACTATTAGGAAATTGGTAGCAATCTCATGCTGAAATTAAGACATGCTTTTAGTTATGGCATAAAATTAGGTACTGTTTGGTATCCACTTTACTTTTCTTTTATGGACCCAAATATACACTTCCCAGCATTTTTGGCCTAATGATAACACGATATGTTTCTCCTGGTATCTTGCTATTTCCTCCTTCATGGCAGAGAAAATGAAAGTACTAAAAAAATACATATATCAAAGGCCATGAATGATGATGATAATGATGATGATGATGACAATGAGGGTGATGATGATGATGATGATTATTCTATAATAGCAATTCTGCCCACAAAACCGCATGAATCAGAATGAAACAACTCTCATTGTGTTAGGCTGTGAAACAAGAATAATTCTGTCCTGCAGGTTTGTTCTAGTTTATTTTTTATCCAAAATCAAAGACAGTTGTAATCAGCAGTTCTGGATACATTAAGGTCCATTAACATTTCTGGATACATCACTGTTAATTAACAGGAAGAAAAAAAGTTTTAAAATGTTAGGAACAATATTGCTAAGCTATTGGTGTCTGCTGGTCATGCTTTTAAAAATGCTTCAAATTTTTCTAACCAGTGACTAGACCTTAGAATGGCTACAGAATATCAAACTGAGAGTATGCCAGTCTCTGGGATACGTGCCACAGAAAAAAGCTATGACAAACCAAGAACTTCCATCTTTAGTCCCTGACTTTTGTACAGGAAGTGTATGTTGGATATGTGAGAAGATCTAGGTCTTCAACACCATTTTTATTGGTCTCCATAGATTTATTCCATTAATGAGGAACACGTGTTTAGTTGGACTTTGGGACTATAGAATCAGCTGCCGAATGGTGCTGAAGACATTACTGTTGATTTTTAGTTTTCATTTTGGAGAAAAAAGAAAGTTTATCGGTTGTATCTGACAGAATAGTCATGTTATGAAACACTGGCTATCCATTTTTCTCTTGAGAAAGTGAGACAGAGTAACCATGTACAGCAGGAATCTCAATTTAAATGCACACTATGTGAGAAAGCCTAGACATAGATGGGCTCTTCAACTCCCACTTGTGAGGTTATCTAACTGCCAACAGCACATATTAAATGTCATGTGCATGTGGTGTGACTGCGATATGAAGAGTGTTAATCCTGATTTCAAATAACGCTCTGATAAAATGTGCTGATTGCTCCTACTTCCACCATACCCACTACAACTTACCTGCAGATTTCTTAATTGTGTTTTCTAGAAATTATGTGTAATAGATCACATTTTCCCTTCAGATTTTCACTAAATTATTTGATTGATTAATACAATAATAAGGGTTTCAATCACCTGGAACAATTTTTCAAGAAGGAATGTTCATTTCACCCCTGGTCCTTGAAACTTCTTCCAATTAGTACTTCAATAAGAAGTGAGTACTTTTGCCATTTCTTTAGCACTTTGTCATATGAACAAATCCTTTGATTGGCTAGAAAATATCAGCCTTATTTGGGTACTGTTAAAGACAAAGGAATTTTTACTGATGCCTATGAAACATTTTAGGCTCTGAGATCTGTGTTATCAGCTCATCTGCCTGAGAATAAAACTATCCTTTCTACCTAAGGATAGGTTTAATCTTTCTTTGTTCTACTCACCTTACCAGTGTTACTTACTCAGCAGTTCTGGTTTCCAAAGTCCTGGTCCTGTTGGCCATAATATTTCTGATACAGGCCAGGATGCCTTTGGCCTTCTTGGCCATCTGGACACACGCTGGCTCATGTTCAGCTGACTGTCAACCAACACCCCCAGGTCCTTTTCTGATGATCCTTTTTCCAGCCCCTCTCTCCCCAGCCTGTAGAGATGCACAGGGTTGTAGTGACCCAAGGGCAGGGCTTGGCAGTTGATATTATTGAACTTCATACAATTGCCCTTGGCCCATTGATCCAGCCTGTCCAGATTCCTCTGTAGAGTCTTACAACCCTCCAGCTGATCAACTGTCCCATCCAACTCAATGTCATCTGCAAACTGACTGAAGGTACACTTGATATTCCTCTGGGAAAGACCAGGGTGGGTGAAGCATGGTGCCACCCTGCTAACTATGGCAATGACCACACTACAGCAGTTATTGGCAATACAGACTGTAGAGGATCCCACACCAGAGTAGTCAATAAGCCCTTGAGAAAGCTCAGGTCATGGAGGGCTTATGCAGGTTACTAGAAGGAACTATGGCCCATGAAAGGGAGCCCATGCAGGAGCAGTCTGTTGTGAAAGGGCTATACTCCACAGAAAGAAACCACAGTGGAGCAGCTCTTGAAGAGCTGCAGCCTGTGGGAAGGGCCCACGATGGAGAAGTCTGTGAAGGACTGTATCCCATGGGAGAGACTGGTAGAGGAACAGTGAGAGAAGGAGCATTAAAGACTGACCACAGCACCCATTCTGCATCTCCTCTGCACTTCTTGGGGCGGGAAAGGAGGGAGGCTGAAGAGTTCGGAAGGAAGATGTGTCTGAGTAGAGAGGGAATGGAGTGAAGATGGTTTTAGTTTTGTAGCTATTTCTCACTATCCCGCTCAATTACTAATTGGCAATAAGTGAAATTATTTTTCCCCGAGTTTGTTTTCCTGTGATGATAATTCATGAGGGATCTCCCTGTCTTTAACACATGAGTTTTTCATCGTACTTCCTCCTCCTGTCCTGCTGAGGGCAGGGTTTGAGAGAGTCGCTTGATGGGCCCCTGCCAGCCAGCCAAGGTCAACTCACCACAATATCACACAGTAAATTGGAATTATAGAAATGACATTACCTTCATCACCATCTAAAAAGCAAATATTGATCAATTAATAGGAAGAAGAAATGGATTCAGTGAAAAATTATGATGACTTAAGAAAGAAAGTTTGAAGAAGAAAGAAAGGATGTAAAGAAGACAGAATAAGAAGGGAACACCTAGGAAAGACATCAGAAATTCTGCATGCTGAAAAAACATGCACATATTTTAACAAAATATTTCACAAACAACCTTGCTTTCACCAAGCAATAATAATTTGACAAAGGAATTGATTAGAGCACCCTCATACTGTGTTTCACAGCAAAAGCTTTTTCATCTTAAAACAAAGGTGTTCTGCCAGTCTTCCTGGAGTCTAGAGTACAGTTCTACAGAATACCACAAAGCCTTCTCCCTTTCTGTGCCCATGTCCTGAAAGCTGTCTGACAGGAGTATCAATACCGTACACACCACGCAGAACAACATAATGTCTAAGTAAGGATGGCTATTCTCTTCCTCAAAGTCAAAGGACGGAAACCCTTGGAACACAAGACATTGCTTTGAGCCAGACTGGTACACACAGATGGTGGTGCTGACGCTGTCAGTGGTTAGCAGTTAGGCAAAATAAACATTTCAGCTCTTCGCTGTCATTTCAAATCCTGCAGAAGTTGCTATGGACTGTCCACAGGATCTTAAGGTCCAAAGTAAAATAAAATAGTTGTTCCACTGCCAACCCTGTGAATCAGCATCATCTTAAACCACAGCTAAAAATTGTTAATTTTCTCGTTAATTGTCTGGTTACCAAAATCCTACCTATACATTTTGATTTATTTCAATTATGCTTTTTTAATTATCAAAATATCAATTTAATTTTCTCCTACTTATGTCAGTTTTGACTACCTAGACAAATGATTCACTGTGAGTTGAAGTCCAATAACATCCAAACTGAAAGAAATGTGACTATTGAAAATATGTCTTCTCCCTGACTCTGTCTTGGATGGTTGCTTCTTCCTTTCTTTGCAGATGCAATGAATGTGGAAATTTGCAATATATAATATGAAAAGACCAGAAGTGGAGAAGTAGATCTTTTTCCAGCTTGGCTGTATGAGATGATAAAGAGGGTAGTCACAATGAGTGATAACCTGAATCCCTCTTCTGAATCTCCAGTTGCTACTGTGCATTCATTTTCAGCTGGTACAAAATCATTTTGTTGGAAAAATAATTTTCTTCCTCACTTATTCACTATAAATTCTGGAAATAATTTTGTCTCACTGAAACCACTTTTATAGCACAGTAATGCCACTAATTTTGATGGATTTTCTGAATAGGTAGAACTGAGAGGCAAGGCATGTGCTGTGTCACATTAAAAGCTTCTAGGTGGCGAAAGTCAACAGAGGATGTCTCTTGTGTCATTTAGTTTCACGGTGGCTAGCACTGCATTCAACATACCAGCTCCGCAAGTCGTCTCATTTACAATTTGCAACAAAGTTAATTTAATCTGAGATGCTTCATAAATAGAAAATATATTTTTTTGACCCCTGTTTAGAGGAAATAAGAGGTAAGATATAATTCATACAATAGCCACTTAGAATCAAGGTCTAGAAAGTAAGTCTAGAAAGTAAGGTCTGGAAAGAGAAGGGAAAATGGAGAACATTCCTGGAATGTATTAGAACATCTATGTGAGATATTCACAGATATTTTTGCTTATGTGTAAGGGAACTGTCTTCACAAATAAAAGAAAATACATAGTTTGTAACCAATTTTGTCTGAGAATAGTTTCCATGGACAACCTTCATGCAAACCTGGAGCCAAGTTGTCAAAAGAACAGAAACCAGAAAATATTACTGATGTTGAAGATTGCTCAATTAGAGGAAACAATATAAATATCTTAAAACCTTTTTTTTTTCTTACATATTTTTGCTTTCTTAACTTAGAAAAAAACTAGATAAACTTGTGTGTGGCTACTGCTGCTGATCTTAATCTTTGCTTGCCTTGATTTCACACGCATCTGTTATTCTAAAACACCACTACATAAAAATGGTTGTGTAGGACAGGCCAAATACCTTGTTTGGCATGTCCACATGCTAAACTACTCCAGTTTAACTAAATTGCTATATATTATGAGTTAAATTTTGCAGGTTTGGGTGCAGAAAACCTGTACTTTCCATTATGGGGAAATGTAGCAAACTGCAGCACTCAGGGTTATGTTCTTTGGTATAACAAGAGACAGAGGTTAGCCATACATTTAAAGTGGGCATGACAGAGAGTTCAGGGGCCTCTGAGCAAACCCTATCCAGTATTTCTGAGTTGCATGTATATGATGTTCTTCTTTTCTGCGGCTGGTGCCCCATGTCAGACACTCCTCTGGCAGACTCAACAGCTTGCACCCAAAGGGAGCTGGGTTGCGAGGCAGGCAATTTGACAGACAGGGAGCCAGGAACAAGAGCGTGCTCTTTATATTGCTGTCTGGCTTATCTGTTTGTATGCTAAAGTGTATGAGCTGTTCAGCCTTGAGCTGGAACCCCAGCTGAGTGTAGCTCTGGTGGTACAGTCTAATCAAGCAACACAATACTTTAGGAATACATAGTTTTTGCTAGGACTCCCTCATTTATAGGGAGACACAACTATGACAGCTAGTGAAAGTGGCTGACGTTATACCAGTAGAAATGTTTCTTTGGTCCTAACAACGCTGCAGTTACTGCCTTCTTTAGAGGCATGATCAGCAGTGCCAGGCAGGCAGGCACTTTCCCAAAGTGAGAATTTATGGGAGATGAGCTGTGACTCTGAGCGCGCAGCCTGTCCTGCTATAAAGGTGTGCCTGAAAAGACTGTGCTCTTTCTTTGTGGGGGGTGCCAAATGACTTGCCCAAGTTGTGATTTTTCCCTGCAGCCCTAGGATTTGTGAAAGGAAAATATCTTGCCGTGTGTGGGAGAAAGCAGGAGAGAGAGCAAGAGCAAGTTAGTGAGCGAACACTGAGCCCTTACAGGTGATCCATTACCCTGCAGCCATTACAATTTGTCATATATGCTTCACCTAGCATCAGCTGCAAGATGAAATGTTTTCAGCTCAGTTTATCAGTCTACCTGGATGTGTCAGGTCAACTTCCTTTTAACCCACTGTTCTGGTTCATGGGCTTTTAGAAAATATGGCACAGCTGATCAGAGCTAGCAGTTGTCTTTCTTTTTTCTTTTTTTTTTATTTATTTTGCTCACAGTGCAAACCAGGGATTTCTGTACACAGATACCACTAAAAATTTGACTTCCAGATTACGCCAGTACAGTTCAAAAATCCTGCAACATGCCTTCACTTCTGTTCCAAATGATAATTAAGAAAGCATATTATGTTAGAAAAAGAATTTCCTTCATAAATATACTTTCACACACACATGTACATAAGCATGTAGACACACAAACACACCCACCTACACATCTGCATTCTAAGAATGTAACCACATTGAAATAAACCCACTTTAAATTATTATGGTTGGTTACCAGACTATAAAAATAAACATTATTTTAGCCACAAAGCTATGGCAAATTGATATGCTGATGGTTTTTCAGTTATATTTATCTTTATGTGTGTCCGCAAGTGCTGGGAGGAATCACGGTATATGCTACAGCAACACTCAAATTAGAACATTCTATTTGCAAAATTTTTGTCCTGTACATAAAGCAGAGAGAACCTGAAGAGCTTAATTTCTGTTTTTACTGTCAGGCATAACTGGCTGAATTTCTATGCACATGGCATAATTTTAGAATGGAAATTATTGGAATGATAGTTAAAGTTACATAGTCAGGCAGTTCGCACAAATTACATTGCCCTTCCATACAGAATGTCCTAAGATACTGCTGCTGGTCATTGCTCAGTCCCATCTTACTCCCAGAACCTATTAGTACTGACTATATAGAGATTGAAAGATATTTGTCTATATTTTTTCATGTTGACCACTATCCAGTGGTCAACAACCAAGGTGGGGTATTGCTAACAAGCGCAATTACCATGTAGCTTTGGAAACCTTGCCATTCTTCAGTCCACTTGACCCTCTACATGGTCTTTTAAAATTATAAATGTATAAAAACATCACACAGCTGTCTTTTTTTTTCTAATTTATCTTCTGCCTTGAAGGGAATGTGGTATTACTGGAGACACGCTGAACACACTATTGTTATTATTTTTATTATTGACTAAATTAATGGGTGTGTAATATCAAATAATAAACAGTATCTTATGTTATTTGTGATCCTTCATAGTTACTCTACTATTTTTTTTTATTATTATTATTATTAGTAGTAGTAGTAGTAATATTAAATTTCCCTGCAGGTTGCTAAACATACATACTCTATTTTTTTAAATCTGCAAGCATATAAATGATAGTTTTTCAGTTTTTGGTGTTACAACACCTCTCCAAATTTCCTGTCCATGAAAACACAGTAAACAAATAGAGTTTTGCTATGGAACAGAACCACATGGAGCACAGAAGAAAGATTGGAATTTCACTAGTACATGACTGCTCCTTTCTGCTGAGGCATGCTGCTTGATAAAAATGACTGTTGGCTTGAATACAACACAGTTTGATAAAACCCACCCTTTTAGTAAAAAAAAAAAAAAAAATTAGAGTATTCTTTTCACCTTCATTTTTTAATTGCAATTTCTGTGAAGTTACTTTCAGTCTTTGTGTTCTGTGCTGCAACATAATTTCTCACCTCTGTTTTGCCTCAACCTCAAGTGCTTAGATGGGTATTTTTGAAACTTTCTGCCTGGGATATCTGTTTTTCCTGCACACATTATCTTACCAAACTAATGGTGACATGGTTTTTGACGAGACAGAGAATTCTGTAATTATAGAAGTCCAGGATATTTTGTCAAGAAAAGGCTCACCTGCTTGCCACAGAGGCCATAAAGATCTACTTGTCTGTCATCTCCAGCATTTTTAGAGACATGCTAGAAGTTAGGCCTCTTCCAAACATGCAGCCTAGTATCCCTCTAACAACAGTGTGGGGAGAAGCTGGATGTGAACCATACTCACCCGAATAGTGGGATGTGAGGGAAAGAAGCTATCCCTGGGCACACGTCAAAAGATGATCTAGTAGAAAGAACATCTAAATGACCTAAGGAGTTTAAGTACTGTACAAAACCCCTTGATGTGAGTTGTCATGCCTGAAGGACAAAACTTATTGATAGGAGAGGGGAAATCAGCCTGGTAAGACTGATTGTTATTCACCAAATTGCTCTGCCTCTGTTTACAATAGCTAAGGCTAGGCTGGGAATCATAAATAAGGGAAGAAATTTATTTAAACTATAGCATGACCTATCAACACTACATTCACTGAAACAGAGTATTAACTGAAATGATGCAGCTTGAAGATAATGAAAATAATGAAATTATGCTACAAAACGATTTTATTAGCTATTTTCACCTTCGGAGGAAACAAAACAAATCTGACTGAATCTGAAGAGTAGGAAAGCATTTAACTGTAACATGAAGACTTCCTCATCTTTATAAACACAAGGAATTAAACATCAAGAGAACATTAAGTGTTTAGTTTAAGCATGCATATTCATGATAGCCTTGAGAAGACTGTTTTATTGACAAGCGATTTACTTCTTTTCATATGTCTATTCAACAAACACTGTATTGAATTCCAACAAGCTAAGGAATTTCTCTAATTAAATAAAATTATTAAGGTGATGTCTTAAACTTATTTAGAAATTATTGCTTTGCTGTAAGACTTAAGCATATCAGTGAACATACTAACGAAATCATCTAAGGATAAAATTATTTTTGTACACTCAAAAGAGTAAACCATGTAAAACAGCTGTGTTAGTTATATGAGGAAATGTCACCACATTACTGTATTAATGTAAATTGTTCTTCATCTTTGTTAATCTCGATTAACAGGAAAACACCAGGATAAAAATCTTCACAGTATTTTTTTTTTCATCAAGTCATACTTTTCTAACTGTCATCCTAGAATGGGAAGGCACATAAGAGTCTGCCTCTTTCCAGGGAAAAAATTGCAAATTACCAAAGGAGGGGAAAGAGCTAATACCCTGAATTGTCTGAAACAGACCTTTCTAGGCTTTTCAATGTCTTCTGCTTTCAACATTTTGAATTATTCATCATTTTTTCTGTTTGACCTGTCTTGTTTCAAAGTAAAAGGCCAACAGAAATGGAAAAGAAAAAAACCTGGATATATAGAACCACTTTCTTTCAAGTAACAAAAGCATGTCTATAAATGTACCTGTGTACAGTGTAGAATAATTTCAGAATAAAAATATCTGCATCTGATCACAACTGAAAAATCTGAGAGAATTTCAGTTTTAAGAATTGTAATAAGGTGGGTTTGATTTGCAACATAAATAATATTTGTCTATATCAACTTTCCTTCCCTTGTTGTTTATAATTAATATCTCAAAATGATCTTCTGAGAATTTTTGGCTTAATTGCTCTCTAGAAAATGGTTTATATAGTTTGAAGTGACAGCTGGTTATAAGCTAATAAAACACATTCCCTAGACCACAGATTTAAAAGCTCCATGCAAAATGAAGTAAAATGGCCTTATTTTGCATTTTGACAGTGTTTAATCCTTAGTGGGCCACCTCTCACACCAACCAACCAGCCAACCAAAACTTTCCTAATACCATACAAGCTGAAGGAAAATACCCCAATCTTTCAAGACTTCATTGCATTTTGTTCGATTCTTCCCTTTACTATGGCCTTTTTCCTGCACGGAGAGCAACACCAGGAAGTCCTGTTTAATTTCTTTATGCAAAGAATTTTGCATAGCAGGATAATGTGCAGAAAGATTTAATTGGTTCAAGTAATCAGTTTGGTAAGTTCTGACAGCATGACTGGGTATTTTACTTAAGCACTAGCACCCCTAATTGACAATAGATTCTTACAACAGTACATCAGTTAAAGCCATGCCATCATTCACTGAGTTATAAACTTTATGAGCACATAATGCCAGTTATATAAATTTCATTTTTCCCGAGCTTAAAATATTCTATCAGACAAAAGCCTAGTCACCATGCAAAGCTGGATAGTTTCTTGATAGATGGGTAGGTTAGAGAAGGTTAAGAAGACACGAGTGTAAAGTAAATAAAAGGCTGAATCGGGAACATTCCTTTTACACACAGACATTCTTGCTACCTGTTTACTTTAGCATTAATTACTTTGTTAGAAGTTTCGGTCAAAACTGAAATTTGGAGTCTTAGTTCAAGTGGATGAGAAGGCTACTTTTATGTTGGGACAATTTTTTTCACTTTGGTGAGAAGAATAAAAAAAGGGCTGGAAATTGAAGATACATCTCATCAGAGCACAGCTGCTATTAGAGGAGAAGAGGTGTGAAAACAGACGTCAGACATGTCTGAACAGACATCAAATACAATAAAAATCAGTACCTTGGACATTACGTCAGCCCTTTGTTGTGTCACTTCTGGTTTTCCTGCAGAAGTTTGGTTTTCAAGCTCTATCTGCTGCTACCTTTACTAAAAAGGTCACTAATATTATAAACCTTATGAAACATAGAGCATGTTGTAGTTGCAGTTTGTTTCATCCTGAAGGTCTAGGATAGCTTACCCCAAGTTTAATTTGGTTCTTTAACAACACAAAAAGATAAAATAAACACTTTAATTGAACTCAAAGGAAAAAGAATAAACAAAACTCAAACAGGCATCCTACAGTTACAAATTTATTTGCACTCTCTGTTATCCTCTTTCATAAATTTTTTCCAGATGATTACATGGCTAGTGCCTGTATAAAAAATATGTAATCCTTCTTGATCTCCAGAAAGAGTCTACTTAAAATTTTAATTTTATGTCTGGAAACAAAGTTAGGTTTAGTAAAAATCTAAATCCCGGTGATCTAATCCACTTTACTTTTAAAATAATTTTTTTGCAGTGTTTTTAAATACACCACTGTTGAAGCATTATTTTGGGTAAGTGGAAAGTTGGTATGGTAGAGACATTTCACATGCAAATGATTATATATTTTAAAAAAAACCCTATTAATATTTTTCTATTCATGTGTTTTTGCAAAGGAAATGTGGTGTCAAAGAAACAGCAATGAAAAAATAATTTTAAAAATACTTGCTAGTTTTAATTCTGATTTACAGCATAAATATATAACAGCCTATCTCAATTTATATTTTTATGGACATAACATTATGCATTAGATAAATAATTTAATGAATATATAATCATTCAAATTCAATTAGCATAGCACTTCTCTTTATGCAC
Organism: Edolisoma coerulescens; assembly: GCA_013397115.1. NCBI lineage: Eukaryota > Metazoa > Chordata > Aves > Passeriformes > Campephagidae > Edolisoma > Edolisoma coerulescens. The sequence goes on from VWZW01006289.1 coordinate 4,105,747, forward strand.
ATGCAGCTGTGTCACTGAGAACTGTTTCTTTTATAGCTTTGAAAGAAGAAATTCCTCACTTCATCACAGTCTTCTTTGGTAATAATGTTAAGGTACATGTGGAGAGCTAATTTCCCAAAGAGACTCTGACTGAGTAATCAAAAAACAAGAAATTAAGGTTCAATGCAAAATGAAATTCTAAGCAGTCTGGAGGCACTTAAATATAAAATCACAGAATCATAGAAAGTCCTGAGTTGGAAGCGACCCACAAAGATCATCAAAGTCCAACTCCTGGCCCTGCACAGGACACCCCAAGACTAACACCGTGCCTGAGAGCATTGTCCCAACAGTTCTTGAACGCTGTCAGGCTTGGTGCTGTGACCACTTCCCTGGGGAGCCCATTCCAGTGACCAGCTACCCCTACCCTCTGGGTGAAGAACCTACACCTATTATCTCCTGTTATCCAACCCACACCACCCCTTACTCTACTTCAGGCCATTCTCTAGGGTCACTGATCACCAGAGAGAAGATATCAGTGCCTGCCTCTCCTCTTTCCCTGGTGAAGAAGCTGTTGGTGCAGAATTTCTTTCTAAGTATTGTACATCACAGGATGAGAGAACTGAGTACTCACCTCAGAGCAAAATAAATATATAGTCTCCCCAAAAAATCCAGATATGATCTCTGGAATAATGGATCACTTCAACTGATAATCAGTTTTGAACTAAACCCTGTTGTTTTACAAACCTGTCTTTGAAACCATGTCATGAAAAGAGCTTTAAATAAGGATTGACAGAACAAGAAGTGGTAGCTGAAGAATGCCAGTAGCTAGCCAACAATAAGAAACAGTAATGCACACAAACCTCTATAACTGGGGAAAGAGAACTGAGGCTTCTTAATGTGATTATGACATCAGCAGTAGTAAGACAGTCGGCAAAATACCCTGCTATAGGTATATTAAGGGAAGAAATATAGGAAAGAAAAAAGTGCTGAGACTCTTACCAGTTGGTCAAGTTTGAGAATAAATTGGTATAGTAAATTCATGATAGGATAATTTCTGTTACTGGAATGTTAACATAAAATAGGAATAGCTTGTAGAAGAAAGGCAGGTAATGAAAAATGGAGGAGAATTGCTTTGAAGGATGCATTTGCTTGCCAAGACAGAAAATAAAAGAGAAAAGCTTGTTGAAAAATTTTGACTAGAAAGGAAGGGGAAGACAACAATGGAGCTATCTGATTGAGACCTACTAGAGTCCAAAATATAAAGTTGTTCAGGATAAGGCTTCCTGTGAAGAAATAGCAAAATTATTCAGCATACAGAAATGGCCTTCAAAAGGAATGGGGGAATTAGGGAAATGATACAGAAAATTAGAGCTAATTCCAGCCAACATGGAGGTATTGGATAAGAATGCAAAGGTAAAAGGCCATCTTAGTGTGACTAAAAATAAACCAACAGTATTCAAGATCTGGTAAGGTTAAGAAGTAAAATGACATGGAAAAAATGTTAAAAAGTCAGGTTCAGGAAGACATATGCACTCAGAGGGTTGACAAGTATTGCAGGTGAATGTAAAAAAAAGTGATATAAATCATAGGTGGCCTTTTCTTATGAGCACAAACACAAAATAACTAAAGCAAAGATAGGCAGTTGGGAAACTTCTCTGAACTATGAGTTTTTTATAGATCTCAGATGTGTGGAGAAATTGTGCAGGAAGCAAAAACTATGTTAGCTTACTAAGAGCAAGTTGAAAAGCACAGAGCAAACACATAGGGACAAAGTCCTAAATGTCTAGACACCAAATGAGGGGCAACTTACAAGAAATAGCATTGATAGTGCAGAAGAAGTATATTTATAAGAAAAGGAAAACTAAGAATATCATTGGTCAGCTTCTTCATGGAGAAGGAAAGGTGTTGGCAAATGATGCCTGGAAGGCCAAATATTTTAATGGCTTATGGATCCTCACAAGACATTAAAATTATAAGCCACCATTTGCTATTAGCAAAACTGATGCAAAAAAAAAAAAAGAAGTTTCCAATCTAGAACAAAGGAATAAGAAATGGGAGTACTTAAATAAGACAGATGTTTTCAACTCATTTGGTTCTGATAATTTTCAAATGAAATCACAAAAAATAAACAGATATTTTCAAGACTGAAAAATGTGAGTAATTCATTTATGAAAAAAAAAAAAAAAGAAGGGAAACAAGAGGGACATGTCAGTTATATACAATCCTTGTCAAAAAACCCATAAAAATACACCCCATAAAACCAAAAAAGCACATAAGAAAATAATGAAACTGTCTCTAACCATCTGAAAGACCAGAAAGAGACAAATGGAAGCCAACACAGATATGTAAAGAATAGAGAACTATAGTTGTGTATACATATATATGTATATTTGGGTTTTTAATGAAAGGATGACAAATTTGTAGGTCAGGAATTTGTTGTGCTTTTTGACCTTTCTGACTATTTTCTCTAGCCATTAAAAATAAATTATGATATAGACCTATATTGTTAATCCACTTTTTTTTTGTAAGTGTGGTGCTAAATGAATTACTCTTTTTTTCACATACATTTTTTAATGACATTTACCTAAAATCCATTTGAACTTTTAAATTTACTTAACAGGAACTTTTTCAATGCTTTGAAGAAAATAATAGTGTAGTTGATAGAATGATTGGTGCTTGAGAGACAGAGATTGAGAGTGATTGTGCAACTACTTTTCTTTGTTTTCATTTTAAAGACAAATGGGAATCAAATGCCAGCATGAGGTAGTTATAAACATAGTGAAATTGTTCTACTAATCTTGCAATATGCTGTCAAGATAATAATAGCTCTGAGCATTTCCATTGATTTCTGAAGGAATTACTGACTTATTATCTAAAAGAACTCCTTATAGCTGGTTAAAAATGAAATGTGGGTTTGAAATATCCACTATTTCAATAAATGCTGAGAAAATTACCCTTTTATTCAAAAAGAAAGCAAGGAAAATGAGAAGTAGCATGTTATGGATGTGTCATCTTGAGTTACACAGATGTAAGGTGGATGGAAGGGTCCCCACATACCTTTTCGTGATTGCATGGAATTGTCCATTCAGAGACTTCTATTTCACAGATCTGAGGCTTCAAAATTTATGTTTTGTCCACACTGGACCAAACTGTAGCATGCCATCCCAAGACAGAACTGTAATAAAACAGTACTCCTTGGAGCAAAACCAACAATATTTCTTGGATTCAATTTCTCTCCCTCTTTCTCTACCATTAGAGAACTCTGGAAGACAGAAATCATCCCACTAGAAAGTAATAAATCAAAAAAAGCTCCAATTAAACAAAGTATTTTGAGAAAAGTACATTTAGCAAGAACTCTTATCTTTCACTCTCTATACTGCAAATTCAGCGAGTAAGGTAGGAATGAGGATAAAACCTTACATCTGGATAGTAAATGTGTGATTTCTTTGATGCATATTTTTAGGTTGAGGAGGTCTTTTTTTTTGCACTAGGAAGGAATACTTCTCTGGAGGAAATTTGCAGACAAATTTATCACTTTGAAATTGATGTTAGAACTCTTGCTATGTTTCATTTTATGTGGTAGTATAACCTGTCATTCAAAATCTCAGGATACCAATTTTACTTACACAATGCAACACTTAAATAGTAGCTGCCTTAACAGGCAGTGTCATTTTTGTAATAAGAACAATAATCTTATTACAATATTTGAATACTTTATACATTTATTTTCAGAAGACTTGCATATGTTTTAGGTACCATGCTCGGTCCACATCAGTTTAAGTAGTTTACTGAAAAATATTATAATGCTTCCTATTATAAGCATAATCTGAAAAATTATTTCCAGTATCATGCTTGCTGGGTTCCTGATGCCTTGTGGCCCAGCTTACAGAGGATGCTTGGAGCACTTCGTAAATTTTCCTGCTTTCTGCTTTTACCCCAGTTCTGCTTTGGAAAATTTCATTCCTTAACCTCGATAGGTTAAAACTCTCTGTTCCAAGGATTGGGAGTTTCAACCCTCTCCAACTATCACCAGCTGCTCATCCACCTATGTTCAGCAAGAAAATACAAATCCAATTATCGGCACACTAGGAAAAATTTACATGCCTATGTCAAGCAGAGCCTTTGAACCATAAATCCCAGTTTCTGGAGGCATGCACTCGGGACCATGTGTAATTGCCGAGCTCTGGGCAGTGTGCAGCATTCCTCTCATCATTGTTTCCAGATCACTTTGTTATGTGGCATCTATGAGACACACGTAGCACGCTGTGGGGAAAACGGAGAGATGGCCATGTGTGGAAAGGTCACACCACAGGTATTACTGTAATGCAGCACCATGTGTATACACAGCATGGGGCAGCACTGGTGATCTTAGGCTGAATGCATCAGCTAAGGGCACTCTGTGAAAGGCCTGCAGCACTAAACCCTGCTGCAGGAGCCCCAAGCTCACAGCAGCAGGTGGGTGCAGAAAGGCGTCTACACATGCGTGTACACAAGGCAGGTGTCGCAAACAGGACTTTTGACCTCAGTACAGAGGGGAAAACAAGTCTATGCTTTTTATTATCTGTTTTTAGCCCCTGCCTACTCCCCATGCAGCCTTCAAATCGGCAGTGTCAGGTGCCTGCCTTGTACCACTTCTTGTGGATGGAAAATAGGCTTCTACTTTGAGTACTGAATTTCATGAATTGGACACTGAACAGGTAGGTGTCCTTTGCATTCTTTGTCCAAAATGAGTTTTGGCATGGTGATATTTTATTCCAGTCCTTATACTGTACACAAGGGTATTTGGTTGTGCTTATACACTTTTAAATTTTACAGTGATTTGAAATACCTTGGATCTGAATACCTGAAGTAGATCAGGAAGTACTTATTAAGGGCTTGAAAAGACTTAGTTAGTTTTCTGCTTTCTGTCAATCAGAAAACAACCCTTGTAAATTATTTCTGATATATCTCAAGAGGATGTCCTGTAAATGTTTGCCATGACATTTACTACCCCATGAGAAAGGTGGCACCACATTGACCTTCATACTTATTAGAATGAATGCTCTATTTAGAGAATCAGCACAACAAAAATATTTTGATTTTATTTCATGATCATCTGTGCACTTCTGGAGACTGTTTTAAAAAAAAAAATATAGATGACTAGCAAATTAGAACAACTAGATTATGTTTTGTGTCGATATTGGTTCTTCGTATCCTGCACAGTTGCATGTTACTGTCCATTGTGTGTTGTGGTTTCAGTCTTAAATTTTCACCAAAGATGTTCATTACTTAAATGAGACGAATAGGCTATTGTCAGGGACTGTGATCCTGGTGACATTATTATTCTGACCTAGTGTAAATATCATGACCTGTCTTGAAACTCTTGCAGTAAATGAAAGGGTTCAGGCAGTCAAGGTGACAACAGACTTGTCCATGAATCAAACCTTCAGATATTAGGATAAGTTTTATTAAAGAACAAATAGATTTCTTGACATTATGACTCGTATACAAGAGTCAGTGAATACAAATGTAGCCATCTATTTAAAAAGATAAACTAGATTAAATGGTAAGACTAATGGAAAATATTGCTGTACCTTTTATTTTTACTTTTTTATTTGACTATGGAACTTCTAAAATACCAGAGGTGGATGATACACACAAAACCCCACTTATTCTGAAAGACAGCAGGAACCTAAGTTGATGAACATAGCTGCTGTTGAAGATCAGTGGCTTAATTAACTCAATACTCTAGCCATTTTTGTTTAACATAAGGCTACACGCCGTTATTTCATGCTTCAGAAAGGTTCCATTATATCTGGATGTGTAAGCTAATATGAATTCTTAGGAAAGCTTTAAGGAAACTTACTCTTAGTGCTTTTTCTTTAAAGGATTTGATCTGAAATCAGATAGTTCAACAGTAGAAAAAATACATTGTTGGAACTAAGATGTTCTTTTACATATACTTGTAGCTTTTTCCATCCTCACTGTACAGGTTTAAATTTTGCACTTCCATAAAATAAAGAATTCTAAACACACCATAAAATATTACATATCAGAAAACATTACCCAAAGACATTTTTCTCAAAATAGTTTGATATTTAAATATATGAGAAATGAAAAAGGTACAGTTTATGTACAAGATACTTTTCTGCTTAAAAAAAGAAAGAAGTACCTCAAAAGTGCTGAGTTACATTTGCATAGTTAAGTGTAATATATTTATGAATACTACAAGAAAAATAAATGCAACTAGGAATTAAATCTGATCTCAATCTGAGAAATTAATGTCCTTGGTCAGTAAAATAATTTTATTTCTAGTTTTATGCAGAGGAAACATTAAGTGCAATCTGAGTCCACATGGTGTATTAAATACTGAAAAATCACTTTCTAAATTTTCGCCTTTGCTGTAACGGTTATGTTTCCTGCCAGTGGGACACAGCACTAGCATTTTGATAAATATAGGTCAGTCCTCTTTTCTTATGTTTTACAGTGATTGTCCTTTTTAGTTTGTTTGTATAGTATTGATCTGATGATCAAAAATCAGTGTTTATATTGAAAGGTGTCTTTAAACGAATAACTGCTCCAGGCCTGAGTAAGGCAATAAGCTAAAATTAGAGATCAGGTGACAATTGGTGTAAGACAATAAAATACCAAAATAAAAGGGTTACACATGAAAAAAACATAGTAGTACCTGGCATAAAAACCAACGTCCTCCATATTGTTATTCATCCCAACCTCTTTTTATTACGTCTCTGAAGTGAAAACTGCCATTGATTTTGTGTGTTAAAATTTCAGTTGGTTACTGAAGATTGCAGAGCAAGCACCCTGTTGACACTTTGCTAGAGTCAGCTTAAAATAATAATAATAAAATCCAAAATAATAGGAATGAATACCAAACCCTGAATTCTGGAACCATTTATCCATACATGGCAAAAATGCAAGTTGAACTTCATCCTGTCTCATTCTCCACTTTACACACTTGAACTTAGCATTGGTAAGGCATCTGGGAGTCAGATAATAACAAATAATAACAAATATCAGGATTTTGTTTTTTTCCTAATTTGACAAGACCTTTTAGACATTTCCTCCTCATTTTTATTGAAGTCTGTACTCCAAAGTAGCTAAAAGCACTCAGAAATTCTCGACGGCTCAGATCTATGAGACTGAAGTCCCTCATTGCCTTGCTCCCACTCTGCTATCGCCAAAAAGTCTGTGAGTTGTCCATGCTGACTGTGAGGGTACTGCACTCACTGGCTCCTCACTGGCTCATCCTGGAATGGTGCTTGGACAGTCTGTGAGAGAAAGCTATCTGGCCTGTGTCAAAACCACAGCAAGAAACACGCCAAGAATGGAATGCCTGGACTTTGTCAGGATATCCCTCAAGTCCATACCTTTGCCCAGACGGATTGTTAATGTGAATGTAGCTGTCAATGTGTAAATAAATTACCACTTTCTTCCTTTCAGTTTTTTTAACTTCCAAAAGAGCAAGATAATTTTTTCCAAAGTCTTATACTATTCAGCATTGTTTCTTTACTTTTTATGTACCATTTGCCTCATAGTTGACCATCTAACATGTAGCCATTGGCATGTATTTCAAGTGACTCTTGTCGTAGTACAGTTGTTTCAGGATTGAGCTGTATGGAACCAAAGGAAAATCAGTTTTCTCCTTCTTCACTATTATGATAGCGAGTGGCAACCTGTTGCTCAAGCTGTCCTTACTCCAGTTTTGTCTGTCCAGAAATGCTAAGTCAGAGCAATGCTGAGCTGTTTTTCTTGGCTTTCTAACTTTTGCTAGCCAAAAGAATATGAAGAGCTTCAATGCCTTCCATGGGGAGTATAAACCTGCATTGAAAATTTGTAAGGAAAAAATAGTGACCTTTACCACTCTATTGTGATCCAAAGACATAGATTGTATTGTTGGAACACAAGAAAAAAAGCCCACTTCATTAACATCTGTTTCTACATCTATGTACGAAGCTGTAATTTGCCTCATGAATTCAATCTGAATCTTGTTTATGTCAAGAATCTCCCACTTATGATCAATTAGGAGTGATATTACAGTACTGAAAATATGAAGAGTCTGTATTCTGACAAATGCAATCTCTTACCATCATTATCCGTGCACTTTAAATCACCTGAGCCGCGTTCACGTCACTTGCCACTCCCCGTTTAGAAACAAGAATTTTCCTTTCCAGAAAAGGCAAGTGCTTCAGCCACACTGCCCAAGTCACAGAAGGCAAAGGTAAGGATTGGGAGAAGGAGAACCACCCACTGCAGGAAAAGATCAGGTTCGAGTCCATTAAGGAACCTGAAGGTGTACAAGTCACAGAATCATCAGATGGGTTGGATTGGAAGGAACCTTAAAGATCATCTTGTTCCAACCCCTCTGCTATGGTTTTCACCAGATCGGTTTGATCAAAGGCCCATCCAACTTGGCCTTGAAAACTTGCAGTGATGAGGCATCCACAACTTCTCTGGATCTGATGAGATGCATCCATGGGTTCTGAGGCAACAGGCAGATAAAGTGGCTAAGCCACTATCCATCATATTTGAGACATCGTGGTAGTCCAGTGAGGTTTCTACTGACTGGAAAGAGGGGGAAACGTAACCCTCATTTTTAAAAATGGAAAAAGAAGAAGACCTGGGGAACTACAAGCCAGTAAGTCACACCTCTGTGCTCAGCAAGATCATAGAGCAGGTGCTCCTGGAAACTATCTTAAGGCACATGGGAAAGAAAGAGGTGATTTTTGAAAGCCAGCATGACTTCACTAATGGCAAATTGTGTCTGAAAAATTTGTTGGCTTTCTATGCCAGGGTTACAGAGTTGGTGGATAAGTGAAGAGCAACTGACATCATCTATCTGGACTTGTGCAAAGCACTTGACACTGTCCCTCATGACATCCTTGTCACTAAACTGGAGAGACATGAGTTTGGCAGATGGACCACCCAGTGGATAAGGAATAGGCCGGGTGGTTGCACTCAAAGAGATCTGGTCAATGGTTGGGTGCCTGAGTGTAGACCGACCAGTTCCTCAAGGTCGGTATTGGGACTGGCGCTTTTTAACATCTTTGTTGGTGACATGAACAGTGACATTAAGTGTACCCTCAGCAAGTCTGCCAATGTCACCAAGCTGTGAGGTGCAGCTGACATGGAAGAGATGCCAACCAGAGGGATCTTGAACAGCTGAAGAGATGGACCCATGTGAGCCTTATGAAGTTCCACAAGTCCAAGTGCAAAGTTCTGCACCTGGGTCAGGGCAATCCCGAATGCAAGCTGGGTGGGGAATTGATTGAGAGCAACCCTGAGGAGAATGATTTGGGGGTGTTGGCTCATGGGAAGATTGACATGAGCCTGCAATGTGTGCTTGCAGCCCAGGAAGACAAGCATGTCCTGGGCTGCATCAAAAGAAGTGCAGCCAGAAGGTTAAGGGAGGGGATTCTTCCCCTCTACTCTGCTCTGGTGAGACCCCCTTGGAGTGCTGCACCCAGCCCTGGGGCTCTCAACACAAGAAGAGCATGAGCCTGTTGGAGCGAGTCCAAATGAGGCCACAAAGATGACCAAGGGAGAACTTCTCCTATGAAGACAGGTGGAGACAATTGAGGTTATTCAGCATGGAGAAGAGAAGGCTCAAGGGAGACTTTCCAGTACCTTAAGGGAGCCTATAAGTTATCCGGAGGGGAATTTTTTGCAAGAGCATGTAGTGATAGCACAAGAAGGAATGGCTTTAAAATGAGAGTAGGTTTAGATTGGATATTAGAAAGAAATTGTTCATTGTGGGAGTGGTGAGACACTGGCACAGGTTGCTCAGAGAAGTTGTGGATGCCCCATAATTGGAAGTGCTCAAGACCATGTTGAATGGAGCTTTGAGCAGCTTGGTCTAGTGGAAGGTGTCCCTGTTCATGGAAAGGTGGTCAGAACTGGATGATCTTTAAAGTCCCTTCTACCACAAACTGTTCAATGAGTCTATGAATCTATGTTACTTGGAGAAAAAGTTTGCAAAAGATAGGAAGTTCCTGACACAGAAAAATTTGAATACTTTTAAGATGCTGAATAAAGTCAAACTGAATTAGGGGCTGATTTTAAAATCTTTGTGGGTGAAAACTTGTATTTTTAAAAGGAAGAGAATGAAAGCCAAATGTATCCTGGGAAAATTAGAAAAGAAAAGGAAACTTCTAAAAAAAATTAAGAAACTGAAACTGATAACTGAGAAAGGAAAAATTACACCTCATAAAGAGAAAAAGGCAGTGGCTTTTATTTAGGTTAGCTGACTACAACTAGAATGAAAGGGGAAATGCCTGGCCTTCGTTCTAGAAATTGTTTCTGAGATTGCAAGTGCTTTTTTAGAGCTGAAGCCAGTGTGATAAAGTGCTGTTCTTTCACCAGAAAGAATGTTTGCTTACTATTTCATCATCCCCTGGAGGCACAGAGAAAGAAAATAAGCACATCAGTTGTCATTATGACAGGATAAAAATGGAGCCATCATATTTCAATAACACAATGCAATGAGCAGCCCCATCGAGTGATGAATTATGGACTCTCTCTTTCACACTCAACTATAAGTTAATATTATCTCCCCAGGATAATTAGAGTGAAGTTCAATTACTGACCCTGAATTACCGTGTGGGCCACTCCATGGGTTCTGACACAGCGTTTTACACATTTATCTTTTCACCTAATGCGCTAAATCTGCATTGCTCAGGTGATTAATCATGCTGGGTCCCATCTAGCTCACACTATTCTTCTTGTATGGATTGGCTGGTCCCTGGAGTCCCCTTGAGCACAATATGAGAAGGTCTATTATGCTGTGTTTTTCTTCCAATTTGTGTTCTTCCTTGTGTTTTGAGATTGTGGTCACTTCCTATGTTTGCCCAAAAAAGCTCATTGTAAAAATGCAACTTTCAGATAGGGAATTACCCACCTCCTTGCCAACAAAGAGACAGATAACTCAGTCAGTGCAGGTAAAGCATACCTATAAAACTCCTATGAAACAGATAGGCCCCTTTATTTCTGTGTGTAAAGATGAAAGAAGAGAAATTCACAATATGGGTCTGGAGGCATTGATCAATTTCCTGCAAGCTGTGTTATTTCTTTCCCTTGTGAAGAACAAATTCTGCCCTTGATCTAGTTACTCAAAATAAATCCGTTGCTAATTTTTCATGTGTCTTTTTAGGGCTGTGTATGAGTAACCTCAAATATTCCTCATTAAAAAAAGAAAAAACCAAAAGTTTTTATTTATAACACAAATTGTATAAACAAACATCTAGATTCAGAACCCTTAGCACAGTTTATTACAATTATGTTTTCATCAGCCCAGTGTCTTGCTAAGTATACATTGGTGATTTGAGAAAGCTAGATAATTCCACCTCACTTAAAGAAAATCCTGGTTTACTCCATGAGCAGTCTCAGTGAAATGAAGGAGAAGGGATTAAAAGAGAGTCAGAGGATCTGGATAATCAGCTATCTAAAGGATAGAGATTGAGGTCATATGCTGGGAGGAATAAAAGGGAATGAGATCCCCTTTTATGTCAGCAGCCATAATACTTAAATCTCAGGTTGCAGGGCATTGGAGTAAGTTGTAATTCCCTTACCCACAGGCCAGGAAAATGGGTAGCAAGGAGAAACAAGAGGCAGGGAACGATTTGGGCAAGTGACTACACATAACATGCAGATCAACACAATATCATGTAGCAAATTTGGGCTACAGCAAAAAGCTACGCATCAAAACAGAGCAGAATCAGTAATAGAAGTAGACCTCAGAAGGGTATCTAATTCCCACCTCTTCCCTGGATATAACCTCCCTGCGTTGGATATCAATAATATGATGGCAGTGAATAACTGTGGTTGCTCTTAGCAAGCAACTTCATGTTAAGCTAGAGCCAAATTTGTTATAGAGGGTAAAACCTTGACTTTGAAGTGTTTTTAAACTCACACAATTTTTTTTTTTCTTTGAATCAGGTTCAGATCGAGTTTTATAGATGTTTATGTTTTCTGAACTGATCTTTTGAGTTCTAATTTTGTCTCTCTGGGTCACAATTTCTACAAACGTAATTTATGTTAAAAAACCAATAACTGCTACTAAACTGCTTCTACACACAAAGGAAGAAAAATAGTAAATCTAATGTCTGATAAATAACAATTAATGAAGAGCAGAAAAAAACAGGGAATATCCAGTCTTCAGGAAAAGGATGGAAAGCAGCTAGAAGCAGAATAAAACTAAGGAGTGAACGAAACACTCGTTTAGCCTCTCTGCTATGTGACTTGTACTGTTTCATTGGATGACCCATTTAAATTTGCTCATTAAATCCTTAAAATACTATCCATACAAAACAATCAGAAATAAAAGCTAACAGTGTAATTAGTCATATTTTTATAGCTGAACTAGTAAAGTTGTACACTGTATATACCTGCTGAAACTTGGTGAGTTTTCCAAAGAGGTGTGATGGAAGATGCTGGCATGCTCTGAGTTTCACACTGATTTATTTTGCATTTATTTATCTTTCAGGGTCAAAGAAAAGTTACGGGCCCCGAGTCCATAAGACTGTAATCGAAGCAGCCATAAAGGCGGTGTGGAGGAAGGAATACGGTTTTCATATGAGCATAATAATGGGCTGGTATTGTGGCAAGCTTTTCAGAGGAGGGCAAATACCTTCAATCTTCATCAGTAATCATTTTTAATTACTCTTGCAGCACAACACAGTTGGAAACCTGACTCCTATAACATGTTGGATATCTCTCATAAGATTTGCAGTACCTGTAAAAATGCTCTGCACTTTGCCTTTCCCAGGTTAGATATATATTCATAAAAACCCTTCCCATTCTTATTCTCCTTCCCCTTCCCCTTCCTGAGAGGAGTTGGCATCGTGATGCAGAGGAGGCTTTAATGATTCTCAGGTGATCTCAGAGTCTCTGAGTGTTGAGTGGCTGAAAGCCGACATTCCCCCAGTCCCTGTTCTGTGCCAAGGGCAGGTCAGAAAGGCAAAAGAAACTCTATCTAACAAAATGCAAACATCAACCTCTTTCCACCTTCGGGCTGTAATACAAGACCTGTCTTCCTAATCACCTGGAGAAGCATAACCAGAGTAACGTAACTGTTTTAATTAGATGTTTTGGATGAGACTAATCCTTTCTTCAAGTAAGACAGGGAATGTTTTCCAAAAGTCCCACGAGGATCTGTACTTTTAATCTGTCTGCATATCTCTGCCTTTTCCAAACTGTGCACTGGAAAAGCCTGTGATTTTTACTTGTTTTTCCAACTGTATGTAGCAGTCTAATCACAGATCAGTCTAGATGATGTACTTTACCATGGCTACAGTTATAACTGAAAATTTTTCAATCATTTGATATGTCATGCAGATTTCAGCAGATGATCTTTTTGGACTTGAATATGCTTTGATGAGTTTCCTTGTTGACTGTTTGTTTGGGTTTTTTTAACATAAATATCTATACTTGAGGATGTCAACCTTCTTTTATCCCATTCTGACTGATTTGTCACTTTTTTGTCCACTCAGGCCAGCCCTCATTACTCTTTTAAACATAACAGCACCATAAAAAGCAGGCCAGGATTGGGCCTTACCTGTCAACAAGTTGAACTGTTCAAGAGCTACATCGTTAATTTCAACAGCCAGAAAAACATAGCAAAGAGCACCTTCCAACTGAGCCAAGCCTACAGAGCTCTGTGTTGGCTCACCTGACAACATTGTTACTATTTCAGTATTTACTATTTTAGACCATAGAGGTACTGGCTTGAGTCAGGCAACTGTGATGTGAGGAGTCACTCTGCAAACCCAGGCACAGGATGAGAGAGATTGCTAATTGGGTAAGTCTGGCCACCATCTGGCACTTGCAGTCTCTACCTAAACTCTCCAGATGCAGCTCTGAGCAGCTGTAAATAAAGACTTTCAGCAGTCAAAGGTAATTTATATTAGATATTTTATTCTGTTAGTTAAAGTCTGGAGGATTTCGTGTGTCTGACAGCCTTCTGGGAGCCAGAAGGAAGAGTATGGGGAAGAGGCAGAGGACGGCAGTTAAAACTGTACTGCAGTTGTTTTCAAAACCCTCGGATCGCTGTGCCAGCAGTTCAGTCACATTTTCGACACGCACTTGTGAGAGCAGCTGTTGAACTTTGTCCAGCATGTGTTAGCATCTGAAAAACATACACAGTTTGTGTGTTGTCCCCCATGAGGTTGATACCATCTATTAAGAAAGACTGAAACTTCAGGATGCAAGTTATGTCATAGTGCTACTGATAATACTAAGAAATGTAGCAATGGATCAATCCCTTTCTAATGCTGTAATTGAATCTTACTTTTCTTTTATTATTTGCCATAACATATTCCCATATTTCTATATTATTCTTGCAATTTCATGGGTTTTTTACACTGCACAGTATTCTTACTCTCCATCTTTCCCTACTTATTCTTCTCTCTGGAAATCCTCTCTCTGAGTTTTCTCGCTCTCCGTCCTTTCTTTTTTTATCATTCTTTTCCTTTCTCTCTCTTTTCCTCTTACCAATGTAACCTACTTGATTTTCTTCTGCTCAGGCCTGCACACCTGCAAAAACTCTCCTACATTCAAAAGGCAGCAATTTTTCTGCCACTTCTTCTTTGAAACCAAACAAGCCCAATCTGAAAAAACCCCAGTACCCACTTAAAAGTGCACTGCCCAGGAGTGAACCACAAACAAAAATGCATCCTAGAAGTCACAGTTCCCAAATACTTTCTTACTCAGTTAGCCCTCAATTTACATATCCAATATTTTTGCTTCCTTTTTTTTTTTCCTGTCTATTTTCTACCTGGTATAGGCCTATGTCCACCCAAATTCATCCCTACCTTTCTGTTCTTTGTTGACTTCTGACTTCAGTCATGCCTGTCCAGCTTTTACATATGTAGGGATTGTAGTCTTTCCTAAGTCTCTAAAGCCTGTGTTACTTTGTTGATTGTACTAAAAAAAAAGCAAACTCCTTCCCTGTCAATAAGAAGAACAGCATGTGCTATAGCTCTTTAACTGAGCTCAAATTCTATCTCATAAACGGTCCCAAGGGTTTCTTTTAGTTCCATCCAGGGCCACTTGCTCAGCACATTTCCTCCCTGAATCGATAATGCAATACCTGGGCTGGATAACAAAAAGTGGAATGCCACCTTTTTCTTTTTCCTTTTTCCCCCCTCAGACTTTGAGTATAACCAGACACTGATTACGACTGTTTTATGAAACTCCACCTGACAACCAAATTAGACGTTTGGAACAATGTCTGTCTCAAAGAAATGACGTGTGTAAGTATCAGGCTTGCAGTTGAATTTCTCTGTGAAGAGAAAATTTCTGCCTGAAAAAAAAAACCCCTGGTTTATTTTAGAAAATTTTTGAAAGAAGTGAAAAGAAATGTTATGTGCCCAGTTCCAACATAAGTGATTCTGTGGTTGCGGTATGTAACCCCACAGGAAGATTTCCATATAGCAATATTTTGTGGATGACAGCCAGAAGACTTGCTTTTGTCATTCAACAAAATCTGTATTGAAATTTCTTTTACATAGATTTACTACTGTCTTGCTCTCACTTTTGCAAGTTGTCACTAAAAGAGTACTTTTTTATAAATTGGAAAGCTTTTCTTCTTCCTGATCAGTTATCTCATAACATTCTAAATAATACTACAAAGCATTTGTTGAAGGTTAGTTCCAAAGACTGTTGCGATATCCCTCATTTGGACCAGACTGACTGCACTGGCAGTACACAGGAGAGATGTTCTCTCTGTCTGGGAGGGATTAATCCCCAGGCACAAGGCTCTTAGGATGATGCAGGCTGCTCTACAGACTGTTCTGAAATCTGATGCAGAGGGAAAGGAATGCTCTGGCCTGTGTCCTTTAGATGGTAACAACATCTTTTGGGTAGAAAAAGGAGTGTATTTTCCTCAACAGCAGCTACTGCAGCTCTCAGTAGTCCTCTCTTAGATGTTGCTGCTAAAGATGTTCTAGTCCCATTTAGCCAGATTGGTGTAACAATACCATGTTGAATGATGTGTCAAGTTCTAATTTTTCAGTTAAGTTTCTTTCTCTTACCAATACTCATATATTTAAAAAAAGCCTAAACCCCACACCAAACCCTCTCAATTATTTGCTGTCTTTTTTCTATCACACAGCTTTGTATGCTAGTACTTCCTACTGCACAAGAGTTAAAAGGATATTTTTTTAACATTCCTGTTTTCTCACATGTTAGTTTTATTACCAGAGGGGTATTTATATTCCTTCTTTTGATGATAGTCCCTGGCACATCTTCAGTGAAATGTAAATAGTGAAATGTCTGATTCTTTAGAATCTTCTAAAACATCCAGGACAACTTCAGAAAGTCATTGTAATAAACAACAAGTTAAGAACTAAGAATGCTCCTACACTATCTATTTCTTCCTCAAACAGTGGGTACAAGAGTTTGTCAGCTATTCAGATTTTTTTATTATTTTTTTACAATTCAGCTCTGAAGCTGTCTCAGGCTAGAGTCAATACTTCAGCTATTTCAGGCACACCTTTTTTAAGGAACATTTATGTCATCATTGATTGTTTTGATTCTTTATAACCAAGAACAAGCCAAAACATATTTGCTTACAATACTGTGTATTTATCGGTATCTGTAGTACAGTATGTTTTATAGGGCTGGTTAATCCAGGAGGAAGGTTAGCCTAAGTTGACAAGATGGAAAGAAGTAATGAAAAAGAAATCAGGTCCTATAGGATTTCTAAACATTTATTAATGATTGATTGATCCTATGCAGAGTACTGTTTAATGGACTTAGATGAGCTAATTTATTCTTCAGTTTTCCTGAGGCTCTTCTTGGATAGTTCAAAACCTCTGCTAGTTTACATTAAATCATATGTTGCAGAAATTCAGGGTCTGAACCACTTGCTTAGAATTTCCTTCATTTTCTTGCAGTTGTAAAGTCTGAACTGTGAATTGATGAGCATTGTGGGAAATGAGTTCTGTGTTTCCTTTGAAAAGAAACACCACAAAGCATACCATTTACCATCAATTATGATATAGCAAAGATTGTCCAAGAAATTAACCTAAACAATCAAGTCATCCTTTGATATTATTTCAGTAGCTGACTGGCATTGTCACATTTCAGAAAATTGAATTCAGCTTTATGAAACATATGTTTAAAAGTTGTACTCTTTCAATAATTATGCTATAACATCCCTATTTTATGCAAAGCTAACTAGATATTGTCATATTAAAATAGCAAATCCAATTCATTGCTTATGAAACACATGTTTAAAAAAATAAAAGGCACACTTTAATTATTTCAAGAGTGTTCAGACTGGCTCACCAGCCTACTGAATATTGCATTTGTTTAAAACTCAATCATGCAAAATGAAGACTCGATTTGAAAAATTTTAATAAAGATAACCAGACTATCATTATATCATTTGAATGCTAATCGGTGCATTCATTCAGTGGAGGGAGCAGCGATAGTGTCAACTTTGCTGGAGGCTCTTTATTTCGCAATAAAAACATTTACATTCTAATGATTTTATTAAAGCATAGTAGCTGTCAGCATCCCCAGATGACTCCCTGGCAAACTGTATCAGTTATCAACTCATATTGCCTTTATCAAAACCACCCAGTGGTGAGTCTAGGCCTGCCACAATGAGATGTCTATTGCTCAGAGAGCTGGTATTTAATCATTTCTTCTTCAGTATTGTTCTGCTTACAGTGCATAAATAAGTGCTTCAAATAACCCCAGAGTGCTACTGACAATGAAACAAAGTATCAGTCCTATTTATCTTTCCCACATTCTTCAGAAACCTTCTTCTCCACTTCTTTTTTTTCCCCCTTTTTTATTATTTTGTTGTTGTTGCAGGCATTTTTTTATTCACTCTAACCTGTCATCATTCAACAGCTCTGAATTTCTTCATGACGAGCAGTAGAACTCACAGATAGAGTCAAGGAAGGTGATATTTTTTGTGCTAGGAATTGATATGATGAATACTGGAAACAACTGGATTAGAAGTGATAGGTGGACTCTGAAGCAATGTTGACCTTAACAGAAAAACCTAAGGGGAAGGGAAAAAAGCAGCCAAGCCCCAAGGTTGCCATTTTATATCTCAAAACAGAAAGAATGTTCCTTATGTAGAGAGAGAGGGGAAAAAAATGGTAAGAGTGGTAGGCACAAGATTGTAAACCTCCTGGGCAGACCTTGTCAACTTTCTGTTAAGGGCCGCTAAATATAAACAGTGCTATACATTGTCAGCTTTCTTTTCCTGACCAAACAATGCTGATCTGAGGACAGCTCTCTTAATGGTGATAAAAGTGTGTCAGTCCCCAGCACACATATACGTCTGTTTTTAAAAGAAATTCTTTCTCTGGCTTTCATTCACTTTGTTTTTCACTCAGAGAACCAGCAGAGATTATAGTGCTCTGAGGAGTCCTTTTTCAGCCGAGCCAACTAAAACCATCTCGATCTCACTGGTAAAATGACTCTTAATTTGGTGGTAGTGAAGAGCTGTCCTTGGATTGTAGCTGAATAACTGCTTGGAATAATTTTTGAAACCTTCAGTAGAGATTAGCTGTAAATATTTGTTTTGTTTTGGTGTTAGCCCAACTCGCTCTGACAGATGGCAGAGTGACAGTGTACTAGGCGGGGGCTTTCAAGTTCAGTGTCCTAACATTTGACTTTCTGCTTAAACTGCTGAACGTCAGTTCTGATCCACTGGGATGTTTTTCTTGCAGAAATGTCATCACATCCTTTTGGTTTATGGCAGCTGTCCCTCTACCCAGTCATATTATCCATTCTCCTCTAAAGTGTTTAGTACCAACATCAAAATGCACCATGCAAATCAATAACATATTTTTGTAATTACATTTCTCAGGCTGGAAAATCAAATAGTGTTTTCAGTGTTTGGCTGAAATGGCATAAATATGCAAAGTCTATTGCTCAGCTGGTCTACTGGTAGCAGATCTATTTTAAATCTAGATCCAGATTCTGTTTCTGACTCTGCTTCTGATTTGCTCTGCAGCCTTTGGCAAATCACATTGCCTCCATCTGTAAAAGCAGATGATAACTGATCAAAGGCACCATCTCTGACTGGTGTGTGTAATCGCAGCCTAAAATGAGGACAGATTTTGAAAAGACACTTGGACACAGAGAGGAGAAGAGTCAGCAGTGCTAATGCCTGAATGAGGGACGGATACGACATCTAGACTTGCTCATGAGTGTGTTCAGGGATACTATTCAGGCTGGGTATATTTTGTGCTTGAAGGAAGTGTGATTTTGGCCTCCACTCTTGTTCCTTCCAACCTCACTCAATTTTCATGTTCTCTTATGAGGTTTTAAGATCTGAAAAGGATTTTCAAACTTTGAAATGTTCTGCTTCTGCTTCAGATGTTTTCCTGTTTTAATACTGTTGAGAGGCACCTTATTTTCGTAATTTAAAAGAGCACCATCCAGGTCAAAAAACATCCACCTACATTCAGTGAAGAGAGAAAAACAATTGCCTCCTTTTAAATGTACTTCACATTTTTCCCATCTGATCTTGGTACAAGGCTCAGGGCTTCCATTTGACCCTGTCCTGCTCACTTTATACTGAAGCACTGTTGACCTGACCTTTTTGATATATCAATGTTGACAAACATGCAGTCTAACAAACAAGGTCCTGATCAGAGTCTTTCAGACACAGCAGCAGTATTTCAAACACCCTTCAAGCTGCTGTTCAGATGACGATGCTGCCAGAACACATTTAATTTTTTTATAAGGTGGAGAGTGTACCAACAGTTTAGAAATAAATCCTCAAAAAATAGAATTGAGATTTTATCAAAATGCATTTATTATTGTTTTGCCAAGTGCAGCTTTGAAACGTTACTTCAGCTGTAGCTTTGCAAAGTAGCACATTTATCGGTATTGAACATAAGTGGTTTTATAATGCTGGATGAATGATATTAGGAGCTGACTTAGGATGCACTACCAAGCTAAACAGCATTTTTATACAAATGTCATTCCTTTTATTAATTATCTTTTTGCATAAAAATTCCCATTTCTTATTTTCAGTGCATACATGCATTTCTTTTGACAGAAGCAAAAGCCATATATAAACCAGCTATTTGTTTGTTTCATGGGCAGAAAAAACTCCTGATTTCAATTATTTAAAATAAAGGGATTAAGGAAACTGGATTGCTCAAAGGTGATCTGAAAATTAATTTTCCAATGTAGACATGATTTGTTGAGGAATTTTTATTTTTTGTATTTTAAAAAATGAGATTTGTGAAATTATATTTGAAAAGAACATGCCTGGGATAAGCATTGCCTTCACCAATTTAAATGTGCATAAAATTGTCTATATAGTAACCTTTCTTTTCTAAATATGTCATTTTAACAAAAGTTGCTGCAGGTTGTGCTTCAGTGAATTTCTGATTAGAGGGCTTTCAAGGTAGATGTAAGATGCAGCAATCTGTTATTACTCAATAAAGCTCAGACAAACAAGAATTGATATAAATTTACGTTAATTCTATAGAAAACAGGCCAAGAGAATTCTCAATTTGGCAGAGTGTGCAACTCTTCCAATAATAGCTTGGACCATCCAACAGAATTGCATTCTTCTAAAATGGATCATGCTTCATCAGCAAGCTACAGACTTCAAAAGATGTGATAGAATCTGAGCTCTTACTGTGAAATAAAATAATTGTTTCTCATTTCCTTCTCTAACATGCATTTGTGGAAGAGAAAAGCTATAAGGGGTCTTTCACCATTTTTGCATTACCAAAATTCCTCCTTTTGTGCAGCAGCTGGAAGGATGGAAGAAATTCCAGAAACTGTTTTCCTTTTAGGGATAAATCCTGCAACACTCAAGAAAACACAGTTTTCTTTGAAGAATAGCAACCTGTGGCAGACAAGACTGACCTCTTACCTCCCTTCTACTTTCATTAGTACCTCACACTGTGATCAGAGAGATCCTTAGGATGGAGAAGAGGCCCTAAAAACAAAAACCCATTCCCACTCTATCTAGCACCAACTCTGAGTGAACCTGACAATTATAGCGAGTGGAATCAGGGGACAGGTGAGCAGCGGGGTGAGGTGAGCTCGTTCAAGGGATGCCAAAAGTGACTCTTTTAAGAGAAGTACCAGGCAGGCTCCAGAACTTTATCTCCATGAAACACAAAGCCTGTTCTATTTGACACTATCCACTTCCTTTGTCTGTGACAATTTATTGCTTGCAACATGGAAAAGTTCCACAGCCATATAAGCCACTGCTGGATGGGGAAAATGTGGAGGGAAGCCACCTGTCAAGTGAACATCACAGATATCAGAGCCTTTCTGTGTGGTTTCAGAGAAGAATATATGAATGATAGCACTGTAATTGTACAGTCTAAAGAACTGTCTCATTATGAATTCCTTATGTCTTTCTTCCCTGATTTATGAAGTGACCAGAATGACGTCACTGAAGAACCTGAATAAGTGGTAGTAATCTTTTGTCTCTTTTCTATTTCTTTCTGTTATTTTGATATTTGCTGCTGCAGATATTGTATCAACAACAACAAAACAAAACAAAAGCTCGAGGGTTTTTCTATGACTTTTATTTCACTTAAAACAAAAATAGTACAATTCAAAGCAATAACTTTAGTGATGTTAACACCATCATATGATCTGCTGGGATCTTTTTCTCATTTTGACTACTTTTGGACTGTCAAAAGGACTTTTGATTTCCACTACAGATAGAAATGTTTCCAGATGTACACGAGAAACACATGTGTGAACCTAGAGAGTTTTGTTTACTTATGAAAAAAATGGGTTGGTCTTAAAATTGATGTGATAATAAATAAATGGCATTCAACCAAAAATAAATATATTCATCTTTGAGCATTTTTAAGACTGCTCGGCACCAGAAACACCACAAAAAACCACACCACACTAAGACAGCTATAGAAAAATCAGAAGACTTTTAGATTCTCAAAATTTGTTTCTATATCTATATCCATTATTTATATATTAGAAAAGAACCAAAAAAATAAAAAAACATGAGTAATTAATTTCTCTCTTTCTGTAGGCATCAACCAAAGCTGTGTTGTGCTCAATAATTGGTCTTAGTAGGTTTTTCTGTACTTTAGATAAAGAGCTGTGAAAACTATGTGTAATGTTGCTCACCTGAAAAAGTGTGAAATAAGCACATGGTCTCTTGACTTCCCTATGGAAGTTCTTCTCAGACTTTACTTGCTTTCTGAGTTTCTCTCAATTTCTCTCATTTAAAAGTGAATCTCTCTTTTACAGAATTTGTGAAAACCACATCAACATAAAAACAGGTTATAGTCTCTCTGAGGGTAAGAACGGGATTACTGGAGCCAGCATACAGTTTGAGTGGGTTTTTGGCAAAAGATGTAGATTTATTAAAGTGAAATATTTGATGGAAATACGTCAATTTCACAGCTTTTACATAGAAAATAAAAAAATGTTATTTTTTTCTCTTGATGTTCGATGAGATAAAGTGAGCACTTTTTAAAGTTTTTGCTCTGTTTCACTGAACCACATAGATTATTACATTTATTTTAACATAAAATGTATGTACTGGTATTTATCTCTGTATATTTTATATGTACATTTAGTCTATATATTTAATACTCACATGAAACAGAAAACTTTATCAAAGGAGATATTTCAATGTTGCCAATTAAACTTTTGAGATAATTTTTTTAATGCAAAAATTTTTGGAATGTCACATTTTTGTTCCATTTGGAATGAAGCCCCTCAAAATGTTGCAAATCAATTAAGTTCTAAAATTACTTAAAATCTGAAAAAAAAAAAAGGTTTTTACTTTTGTTCATCTACGTAAATGTCATTTCTTCTCAGGCGAAATCCCACCTTATTCTATTCATGCATAGTCATCTTGCTGAAGTGAAGTAGCTACAGAGGATGAGTAAGAATTGGCCTGTCCCCAAACTCCTGCCCTTTGCTAGATGGAATTGTTTTCACTAGCTGTGAAGAAGACTGCCTTTTAGATCATAAAACCATGCCTTACACAGAGTGGACTGGAGTAGTGGCTGTGATGGGGGTGGAATTCATTACCTCTGTCTTCATTTGGGACACATAGAACAAGTAATGGCACAGTCTGAGGCTATATTCCCTTTCCTGAGATTCTGCCCACGACAGCACAGGAATAACCCTGATAAGCAAAGAGGATATGCCACTGAGGACTAGTGTCATGACTAAGCACTTCCTGAAGCAGGATTTCCCCCTGTGAGGATGGATGCTGCTGAGCCTGGTGAAGATAACATGATGTAGATTGCACAAGGAACGGTACCATGCCCAAGTGGAGTAATTATGTAAAAAGCGGTAAGAAGCTTTCAGTAATATTAAGTAAATGAAGGGGTAAATTAAACTACTGACACTTAAAAATTTGTTTCTTTTCTTGCTGTCTGGGAATCTACATATGAAAAGGTCTGGGGCATTGTATACAGGGATTTATCTCAAAAATGTTATTTTTAAACAATTATCAAAAGATCTTGTTTCATTTAAGACCTAATAATAATTTTAACTTAGTTTCATATGAAGTTAATAAGACTATAAATATTATTTAGGTAACTGTTTGAACATTATTCTGGGCCAGTTTTTCTGATGTTCCTAGAGGAACAAAAAACCCTCCAGAAACTGGTTTAAAATATGTTTAATATTTTTATAAAATAAAAATTAATAGTATTTTTTATGGCAATTCATTTCTGAAAACAGTGTTCTGAAGCGCTATGAATAAATTCACAAATATATCCAGAAAGCTAATGCTTTGAATCACATTCATCTTTTTTTCTCACTCTGTGTTTTCACAAGCTTTCTAACACGATCAGATATGCCTTAGAAAGCCATAGCACGACACTCTAAACATATAATCCAAATGCTGCTCTCCCACTTGAACTAATGATGTACACGACTCCAGCAAACAAAGAATATTCATTTGCAATAAATCAAAAAGCACTGCACTTTATATAATTGCACATAAAATATATTAAGAGAAACTATTAAGGTTGCAAAGTCAAGCATTCAAAAATTTGAAAAACCCAGAATTAAAGTTGCTCATGCAACCTTAATTTACTCTGTCAGTGTATGCATTATTATAAAGATGTTAATAACATGATCACATTCCTTTTTCTCCTTTTTTTTTTCCATACAGGACCTTTGCCTCATAAAATGGGTAATGCTTTCTTACAAAAAGCTATTCATTATACTCTTTTCCCATCATCATTCAGTGTGTGGTCTCTGGGACATATCTATTTATTCAAGGCTCTTCTGAAAATGCAATGATGAACACCCTTCATGGCTTACCTATAGTGCGGATCATTCTCTTATACTTAACAAACAAGGGAATTTATGCCCCTGCAAAAACAACTGGGTTGGAATGAGATTCAGGTCAATGGTACTTCCAAAATAGAAGCTGAATTTGAGAGGCCTGTTGTCTGAATTACGTTTTTTTCAAGAGAAACTTTAATTAGATAGCATTTTGTGGGTGGAAAGATTATTTGCTGCACTTGTAGCTGTGACTTCTCATTGTTCATGCCAAACAAGTTCTTGGGCCTCTAATCATCCAACCAAGAACCTGAAGAATGCTCAGGTAGTGATGTCATGAAAAAATCTTTTCTTGCCTGGGAACACAAAGAAGCTCTACAGCACATTCACAGTCTCTGAAGTCAGGATTTGAATCCTGAGAGCATCAGCCTGTGTGATTCAATGGAGTTTTAAGTTAATCAGCTCACCCTGAAGGTAACACCCATACATGCTCAGCTGTGTAGCCCTTCAGTATATTGTATTTAGCTGGGTACAAGGGGAGCTGCAGCACCTAGTTCTCATGTACGCATCTACATTTATCCGTCTTAATCTGTGAATTGAAATCCACTCCAGTTTTCTTGCACAGTCCCAACCATGAGATTATTCTCATTCTTTTTTACCTTAACTTCCCTTCCTTCACTTTCACTACATATCTTCCAACTTCTAAATAAAAGATACTTTTCTATCCCTAAGGTAGATTTCTGAACATGGCATTATGTGGCGGCACTGGCCGGCCACTGGGATGCCCTCAGCAGTCTGCCGGGTTGGCTGCTTGGGGCGTGCGAGCCCGGGTAAAGGAAGCTCGGAGGTCTGCATTGCAGCGCCCTCGCCGGAGAGGCACACAAAAACCAACGAGGACACAGCCTCCTCACCTGAGGGAGCCTCCCCCAGGCTGGTGGTCAGGCATGCAGGCGGAGGTGAAGGAGGAGAGAGGGGTCTGCTGCATGGGTTCCACAGGTTTACTCCTCTGAAGGGTCAGAGGCAGGAAAGACCAAGAACAAGGCAATTACAATGATTTTTATACTGGGACAAAGGGAGGTGGGGTGAAGGATGTAACCCAATAAGGAAAGGGGACATGGGAGGAGTCGACAGAGGAACAGCCAATGGGGATAGAACAGAGGCGGGATTAATACAGACAACCAATGGGGTACTGAGGAACGGAGAACATTCTGGAACATAATGCATATGGAACAGGGGAAATACATAAACATAGGCTCACACATAAAACTAGGAGGGGAATACTCAAACCACTGGGGCTGCGTGGGGCTGTGGGAATTCGCCATAACTGGGAGGTGGCTTTTAGGGTTTTTGCACTGCAACAATATTATATTAATTAACAAAGCTTAGGTCATTAGCAAACAACATAATGACTGTTAATGTAGCTCAGTTTTCCATGGAAATGCCTAGAAATCTTTTCCTTGATGCAATTCCCATTTAACCTCTTTGTCCTTAGCTAAATTTAGCCTAGCCACATTTTACCTTTGTCTTTCTGAGATTTTCTGCGAATGCCTTCCAGTTTTCCATTGGGATCCTTCTCCAACCTTCCTTTGACTCATTTATGCTTCTCTCTTATTCCTAATAATTTTCAATTCATAACATTTCCCTGTTCTTTTGACTAAAAGGACTCTTCCACCCACTTGAATCAATCGATTGTCCCCTTCTTCATGTCACCCTGTCAGTCCTCGTGTTCTAACAGTCCACCACTACTTTGGTTCAGAAGACAGTTCGAAGACAGACATAGTCAAAACTGTCCCAGACTATATTCCTCTTGTAGTGACAATTAGAAACAAAAGCTTTCTGGGTTTTGTGTCTTCTCGGGATTCAGGGATGAGCTATTGGGGAAACTGGCAGCAATAATTGTCACCTATGTGTGGACGAAGACCGAGACTAAACTCTGTGCTAGAAGGCTTTGCAAATGCCAACCTGACACAATCTGCAGCGGCCTAAAGTTACAATTTCAGGAAAAGTGCTACTCATCTGTTGGCATTGCTGAGCATGCCCAGATTTCCATGGAGAAGTGTGTTTTTCACCAGGCTAAAAATAAATCCAGGAGGATTTTCAAAAGGAAACAAATGCCATGCACTATTTTACTGCCATTGTCCTTCCTCCAAGTCTTATATGATATACATTTTCTTGTCTAAAACACGTTCAAATTTTAGAATGTTTCTGGAATAGCATAATGGTTATGGCTGAATTTTGCAAAGAAATTCAACTTTACTTATCCCATTAGGGAAAGATATTTCATCCCTGATAACTCAATAGTTATTTACATGTCATGCTTTTTTCATAGGTGTCCAGTTATTTTTCATAATATGCAGTACTATCTACCCCACTCATAATTACTGAACTTCAGTGTATATTCTTGGCTTACAGGTAAATGAAAGCTAATTAAAATTGCCATCACTGTTACATTCCCTGCTAAACGTCTGATCCTATATCTTCTAAAATCATTTACTCTGAGGGCTTTAGCACATGGTCTTACATGTCCAAAAATCTTCCATCCACAGGACAATGAAAACAGGGACGTGTGCTGAACTCTGATCTCCCTCTCTGATTTAAAGCCATAAACCCAGAGGCATTAAAAGTAAGTTAATACTTGTTGAAAAAAAATTGCAAATGTGTTTAAAAGGTAATTAGTGAATAATTCCTTTAGTTGCTTTGCTCTCTTCCTTTCTCGTTGAACTTGACCCTCTTGTCTATAGGAAGCATTATAAATTTTGAAAGTCTCTCATGAATTGGACATTTTAATGAACTACTCACAGCAGTCACCTGTCAGTGGCCGGTTTATTGGAGAGAGTGAGTGAAAATTTATCTCTCTGCACAATATGTAACACTACTTTTCACAGGGACCTGGGCTAATTTAACTCTGCTGTTTTCTGAATTAACAAGGCTTGTCTTCAAACCTTTCGACATAGGAGCATTCTGTTCTGTTATTATTTTAGTGCTCGCCTTCCCACCCTCCCTCAGGACGTGCATTATTTAATCCATCTGGAGCCTTAGTAACCAAGTTCCCCTGCTCTCCCTGACCCCAGTGATTTATGTTTCATATTTCATGCTGTGGTTGGTCTTTTACCACTTATATTCCCCCTCCTTATCCTGGTCAATCTTTTTTTTTATTTTCCCTCTCCCTCTGCACCCCCTCCANAAATATTTGACAAGTGGACTGTTTGTCATGCAAGCCCTAACACAGTTACTGTTAGGGAGGGGAATAATTCAATCTGCCAAGAGTTAAATGCTGATAGATCATTGGATGTTGCTAGGCCAGGGGTTGTGCCACTCATAATTTTTCCCACTGATACAACTATTTTATGGAATATGACATACATCTTTAGGTGTTAAATCATCCCTGGAATAATTTGTCTGTCAGGAATCAAAGTGAAAGGAAATAAAATCACCAGAGCACAGAGTTGTATTGCTAAATCTCATATTGCACAGAGGCTCACACTTGCACTTTAGTGTGTAGTTGTATCTGTGTCTTTAAATAAAAACAACACACACAGAGGGAAGAAAATCACGAAGGAAGCTGGGGTGGGGAGGCATTTGCATTGTGAATGTTGGATTCACAATCAGTCTTTGCTCTGTACCTTCCTTACTCCCTGTTCCTCATATCCTTCTTATCAGATTTCATGTTTAATGCCCAGCCTGAACTCCCCCGTCCTACACCCACAAATCTGACTGAACACAATAGCACTGATAAAACGGAAGCAAATTTCTTCTATTAGTGACTGACAGCAATTTGAACAAAATGAAGTTGTACCATGATATCGTTATATATACAAGGTGCAAATAACCTAGTTTGAATAATCACAGCCTCTGTCCTTTTAAATGATTTTTCTCCCCCATTTAAAGGGAGGCCTTTGATGTGATAATATTAATTCCCTCTGTGCTTGGAGGAAGGAAAAAAAAAAACCTAGGAGAAGCGGAAATTAAATGAGTAATGCAATGTCAGTCAATCTTTTAAACCAGGGCCTTATTAACAGCTAATCATTTTGTCATTTTGTCGCTCAAAGTAATGAATTTGATAGGAGGAGAAGGGAATGTTTTATGTTTATTTTTATTAGTTTTAAACAGAAACAGTTGTGGAAATATTATATTATCAAGACTTGCAGCATTTAAGTGGTTTCTGTTCAGCATATCGCTATTTTTCTTCTCTGCCAGTATCTGATTGCCATAATTTTGAATAATCTGCTTGTCTTTCAAAAAAAAATTGAAAAGGATATTCATCTCAGGCATAGCACAGGGTTCCATCATTGGAGATGCATTAGGCTTTTGTTAGGTATTTCTTTACATCCTATTTATTCAGAAGTATCTAAGTAATTAATCGCTAGAAGGATAGTTATGCAGCTGAAAGGAACGGTATATGTTTCTCAGCTGCCAGCATCTGAAAACCAGAAAAATTACAGGGAAAAGACCATGAATAACTTTCTTTTTCTAAAAGTGAAACATATGGTTTTGTGGTATTTTAAAATTCTGTAGGCTTACAGCTACACATTAAACACATACTAGCAGAATACATTAAATATTTGTTGCTGAGAATGGATTCTCTATCGATGTCCCTGTAGCATTTTCCTTTGAAATGACAAGGGTGACCTCTGAATTGGGACTCCAGAGGACTCTCAAATTAAGTACTTTGAATATGGTGCCATTATAAGGCTTGATCTAATGTTGATGGTAGTTTTCCATCAGCAAAAACTGCAATACTGGGCACACAGAGAATACAAATATCCACAGCCTCCTATGGGGTTACAAATTTTGGGTTGCCTCAATGTTGCCCTTCATATGCTTCCATTATATTTATGTATTTACTTTTGTATTTTCTTACTATTTACTAGCTTATTTCACACTTACATTGTAATGGCTGAAGAATGGACCGTGACTCTAGAGAAGTACAGAAAAAAATAGTCCCTGATCTCCAGCTCAAGGCCAGCCTTCATTTACTGTGAGTTAAGTTAGCAAGCAAATCAATACCTGGTAGCCTAGTGATACATCTGGTGATTTACTTACTCACTGACTGAAAAGTAATTGAGTGGGTTAGACTACATGTGAAAACACTTCTGTGATATTAGCATAGGTTCCATTTGTTTTTTTTTTTCTCAAACTTGAATGTATGGAAATTCTCTCCACCAGGATGGAAGCATTTACTGCGTAGAGAGATACACGTGACAGTGGATAAAGCCAACACTCCTCAAAGCCTAAACAGGAAATGCTGCTCTACTCAAATAATAAAAAGGTAGCTATGAAAAAACCCAGCTTCCTGACAGTTCACAAAGTGAGGGAATGCACCATCTGTTGAAATTCACCAATGGCAGGAAAAAAAGGTGTCCTACTAGCCACAATATCAAGTTACAGAAATAAAGTAGGAACTAAGTGATTTTCGTAGAACACTGAACCCAAGGCTATGGCTGGCTCCTGCTCGAGTCCTAGAGACATCTTTTGTTCTCTGCCCTAAGAGTTCAGACATATCTATGAGTTTAATAAACATGTAATAACTGTGACCACAGTAATTGTCATCATACCTAATCAACCTGTGGCAAATATGAGATGAAACCTATTAGCTAAAAAATTGTTGAAAGAAACCCACATGAAATTGTTAGATCTCACATTTTTGGTGGTCTAGGAATACACACAGGGTTCTCAAATGTCAGCTGTCATACATAAGTTTGGCTAAGCTGTATTAATGAACCTAAGCACGGCATAATGTTTGAGCAACTACACTTCCAGCTTTCTGGGTCAGCTGATATTCTTGTTGTCTTCTTTCAGAGATGTAGAAAACAGGAAGAGGAATATGAAATACTCCTATCAGTGTATGAATTTTAAATATATTTAGTGAGTGTAAACCATTATCTTGTGGCAATGACTCTGCTGTTTTTCAGTGAAAATATTACTCAGGAGTCTGTGCTAAATGATGATTCCTCCTTTTCATTATCTTTACATATCTAAGTATCCTCTGTGCTATAGAAGAAATGCCCTTGTGGGAACTGATTCCTGCCATTAGTCTGTTGATTCAGTTGATTGCTGCTTTAGGCTGTTCATTTAGTCTCTGGTCTCCTCAGAGAAGCTTGTCCAGAGAGTCTCATAAAGCAGTTTCTCTTTGGAAGAGACAAACCTTCAAAACATTACCAGAGATATTATTTCCTTTCTGCTTGTATGGAGAAAAGACATCAAAGAAACAGCTGGATCCATAATCTACAGCACATTCAGAAAATAAATAAATTTTGCAAATTTCTCCATAATTAGTTGGAAATTACATTTTGGTATTGAAGAGAGAAAGAGTAGTTGCAGAATCACAGAAAAATTTAGCTTGCAAAGTACCGCTGGAGGTTGCCTAAGGGTCAATGTGGATCAGGTGGCTCAGGGCTATGTCTAGCCAGATTCTGTGGATGGAGGCTCCACAGTCTCATCAGTGACTCACCAGTCCAACCTTTAAGATTGAATCCAAATTTTCAGCAGCTGAAACCAAACAATAAGTTGATAATGATTTTTTTTCATTAATTACATTTTTTTAAAGAACTTTTTTTTAATCAAAAAGTATTTTCAGACCCAAGTGTTTCTGATTGACGTGGTCTACACTTTGAACATTTATACTAGAATTTTATGGAGCAACCAGAAGAGCTCACTTTTTCACTGATTTTAGATACTTCTGGTGAAAAGAAACTTCAGCTATCCTGTCATGAGAGAATTGCAAAGTTACCACCTGACTATGAAAAGACATATATGAAATGTCATTGTTGAAATTCAACTTGAATTTGGAATACAGATACTTGAAGTAGGAAATATTTCTCAGCTAAGGGAGTCCACATTCTTCTCTTGAATATTCTCTTATCTACACATCCTTCATTTGCTATCAGAAAATCACTCATCTTAATACACAGTAAAAATCGTGTATTTGCTGCAAGTATTCAATGCACTCTTATCAATAGATCCAGTTTACTACACATGCAAACTCTGTCTCTCTGCAAATAAGATGTCATCATTAAAAATGCTATTACAAATAAAATATGAAATGTGACAGATCATGAGGCATAAAATTCTGCACTAATTTACACATTTCTCTGTTCTTCACAATAACGCCTTTTTTTTTTCCAATATATTGTGTCTCAGAACTACAAGGTTCTTATTCTTGCCCTAATCACTTCTTCACATTTAAAGATGGCTGAACTCATCACTACATAGAAATTTGGCTTGAAAATTTTCTAGTCAGGAGGCAAAAATTTAAAAAACTGAGGACAACAACTGGAACACATTTATTTTTATATTTATAATTGCAGATTTCTATAATTAATGATAAAAGCCATGCTGTAGAAAGGAACCTGGGGGTCCTGGTCTACCAAAAGTTGAATATTGGTCAGCAGTGTATTCTGGGGTGTGTCAGGCACAGCATCACCACGTAGTCAAGGGAGGGGATTGTCCTGCTTAGTTTTGCACTAGTGCAGCATCTCCTCAAGTGATGTGTGCAGTTTTGGGCACCTCAGTATAAGAAAGATGTTAAACTATTAGAGAATGTCCAAATGAGGGCAATGAGGATGGTGAAGGGCCTTGAGGGGAAGCCATATGAGGAGCAGCTGAGGTCACTTGGTCTGTTCAGCCTGGAGGAGGCTGAGGGGAGACCTCATCACAGTTACAACTTCCTCATGAGGTGAAGAGGAGGGGCAGGCACTGATCTCTTCTCTGTGGTGACCAGTGACAGGACCTGAGGGAATGGCCTTAAGTTGTGTCAGGAGAGGTTTAGGTTTTATATTAGAAAAATGTTCTTCACCCAGAAGGTGTTTGGACACTGGAACAGGCTCCTGAGGGGAGTGGTCACAGCACCAAGCCTGACAGAGTTCAAGAAGCATTTAGACACTGCTCTCATGCACATGGTGTGACTCTTGGGGTGTCCTGTGCAGGGCCAGGAGTTGGACTCAATGGTCCTTCTGGCTCCCTTCCAACTCAGCGTATTCTGTGATTCATTCGCACACTTTCACTACAGTTCCTATACTTTTATATTTTTTAAGCTATTTCTGATCTATACTTGTATACCATTTTACATCTTCTTGATTCCTTAAGATTTTCCATCTGAAAGACAGGAAGGAGCACCTTTTACAGAATATAATGTTATTTACTAATAATACACATTTTCCATAAAATTCTTATAATTTTCTCTGTGTGTATCAATACCACTATAGCTTTCAATATTAATATTCATTTAAATACAAAGAGCGAGGTGTATGTGTAAAGAAAGTAATCTGTGAGCAATGATATACACTTATGAGAACACTAGAGGAGCAAAACTCTTCAGAACATTTGCAGGGAAAAAAGCTGATATAGTTGAAGGGATAGTATTGAAATTTTTTTTTTATATGGAAAAGCACCATCATTTTTACTAATTTATTGGAGAATTATGATCTGAATGACTTGTACTAAAGCCAGCCACAGGTAGATATATTTGGCAGACACGATTAAAAAACACCATTGTAGAGAACTAGGGCTGTAATGTAAGATTTAGTATTCATCTCACCTCCTGAACCATTGTGTCAATAATGTGTGAAACAAAAGATCTCCAAAACTTCTAGGCCAAGAATTTTTCAAAGAGGAGCCTAAATTTAGTTCCTTTAAGTCTACCCCTAGAGACACAAATAAATGACCTGTTTTATTTAAAAAAGAATTTGAGCTCACCAAATCTTTAATCTCAACAAGAGTTTTTAGGTACTCTGTAGTTCTGAAAATCAGGCCACTTCTTTATATGACTGAATATTTGTTTTAGGAACTTAAATTCAGGTTTTGAAAATCTTAGTCATTGATCTAAGTTTGCTTCTCATAGAAATCAATATGAGTTTTGTCTCTGTTTTAAATGTGAGTAGGAGTATATACTTCATTAAAATATAAATCTATTCACAGCAGCATAATACATAGCTTGTGAAAATTTGAAGTCAGGCTATTGTCTTGTGGGCATCTGACTGAAATGCAGAGGCTGATAAATCATAAAACCAATTGGGCTTTCTACCGATAACTGGACACACTTTAAATGCCCAAAAGATAAAATATAGACTACCTTTTATTTTTTTTTCTAATACTCTGAATAAATAATATTACATAGAAAGTCACAGAATGCCCCCAATATAATAGAGAATAATATTTCAAAATCCATATTCCCTGAAAATACTTTAGCCATTCAAATCATCATTATGGATGACTTTCTGTACAGAGTTATGAGAAGGAGAATATTTTTTCCCATACTTCAAAAAATAATAACATTTTTAAGGCATAGAGTTTAATAAAATTTGTCATGCAAAATGTCCCCAGACTGTTCCCTATAAAATCAGACCCTAAAGATGCTAATTTAGGAAAGAAAAGATCTGAGGAATCATAGTGTCTACACATATAAGTTGTTTAAAAGCAACTCTTCTATCTTGAGAAATGTATTTATTCTATAGAGCAGTATATAATGCTTTTTTTTTTCTTTATACTGTATAAAATATCAGCATGAAATGAGGAGTGAGAAGTAACAACAATCCAGAGTTATTTTATATATCTCCAGATATACCTTCTGCATGCCCAGACCTTTATCCATGTTATTCTCTGGCAAACAGGAGGGAGGGACTCATACCTATCTTAATTAAATGCTTCTAAGACTCTCAGAGTCAGAGTGCAACATTTTCCTTGAGGATTGTTATTGGAAACACAGGTGCTTCAAATTCTCTTTGGCACCTTTGTCATGTTCAAGAGACTCAGCTTTGTAGTTTGAGCAGTTTCAGTAAGAACTGTATTTTGTGTGCCCTGAAAGGTTGATACGCTGATAGGCTATTTGGAGCTGATTACTTCTTCTGTCGATAAAACTGTTACATCCTTAAAAAAAACCAAAGCAAATTCCAATGACCTGAGATACTAATTTTAACAGTATTCATGCTTTTTTTTTCTATGAACACATTCAAGTAATTTCTGTAAATAAAATTATGTCGTATTCCAAAAATGAAAAAGACACATAGTCTTCCAGTAATTTGATATAGTGTGGTACCTCTAAAATGTTTCAACTGCTGTCTGAAAATAATACATATGATTGTATATATATACATATATATATTTAATTGCAGAAATGTGGACTTACGTTTATGACATGCAGAATATTTAAATGGGTTCAGGGAAAAAAATTGTAACTTCTGTGGTTCAAAATTTGAAATAAAATACCTACTGTTCTGATATCAGCATTGTTTTATTGCCACTCTGTATGATTTTGGTTTGGGTGTATCTAAGTAGAATTTGTCTTTTTTGTTGCTACTGTATCTTATTAGAGCATGTAATTGAGTAGAATTTCACCTTAAATCACTCTTCTAATGAAAAAATAGTGCCGTATCTTATATTTAATTAAACAGGCAGTAGCCACATACGTCTTTATGTTCTACTTTTTGTCAACAAATAGGATTATGTTATATAGATCATTTTCTGGAGCATCCCTGACCTAAAAATAGGGCATCCTCTAACAAGTTCGTCAAGACCTCAAAAAAGAGTCTAGCTCTCATTAAAAGCAAATTTAGGAATTTGTCCTTTTCTTCAGTCTATGCTAGACTAGAAGAGGAGGGATTTTACAGATTGAGGATTTCAGATACAAACGGGCAAGCGCACAAGGCTTACTTGCTGGCTACTAGGCAGCTTCTCAAACAGTCACTTCCTCACTGGCAGTGAAGGAATTCTGAAAGAGCCACTTGCCAATGAGCAAAATGAAGGAGTCAGATTACCCATCATAGAAGTGGATAATATTTTGTTTTCATTTCTATATTTGGTGCTGTCCCAAAGGGCTGTGTCTGTGCTTGTAAATAAAATGATTGGGTGTCTGTCCTCTGATCCCCAGGGGCATGTGACACAGCACAGCTTATGCCCATATGGGTGAAGTCCTGTAATCTCAAAACCAACAAAGTAGTATCATCCATACTGAATCTTGGTAACATTTTCTGAATTATTCAGTCCTCTGAAGTGTGCCTGAGTGCTGTCTAGAGAGGATTCAAGTCCTACCAAGGCTTAATGGTTTAACAGCACAATGGCATCTAATCTGAATTTGTTGCATTCATCAATACACACAGCTCAAAACTTGCAAACTGATTCACACAGGAAAAGCCTTACAACATGGTAAGTAAGTTCAGAAATTTTCTGAGAACCATACTACATATGCTGTGTGTGGGGAACTGAACATAGGTGTGAACTGCATGTCTCTCTTTTCTGTGCAGTGCATAGGCATGCAGTGAAAAGTTAAGTGAATATTGTTCTGTGTGTTGAGCAGTCTTGATGAACGGTTTCAGACTTGCTGTTCTCAGTCTTGCTCCTCAGTGCTATGATTTTTTAGTTGGTAGCTAACTGCTTTACAACCAGCAGTGAATACTTGCAGATCTAGGTTAGATTTCAATAATTAAAAATTGATTAAAAAATTTCAAAAATCCATTAGATTGATTAGATGGCAGCTTGATCAGTTAGAAATGTAGCCCTGTGATTTTTTCATTTTAAATAACTATTTTTTTATTTAAAACATTAGTACACAGAGAAAAATTGCATTAGGTTGAATTCAAGGATGCTTTTAGAAAACTTTCCTAGAAATATTCTTGCGATATAAAAGGGACCGTGACACACGGAGGTGACATAGGTGCTTATGGTACTCTCTGTGACATAATGAATAAGGCAAGAAGCCAAATTCTTCAGCAAATTTGGATGTACTAGTAGCCTAGCATAAGATCCCTCATTATTTTCCTTGATATGATAGCTAAGTCATAATATGGTCCATTTAAAATGTGATCTTCCAGAACCTGCTTTAATTCTGTGCATCTTTATATCCTGAACTTTGCATGAAATTTGCTTTCTGTCATAGCGAGTTGCTTGTGCCACCATCTCCTTATAGACATTTAATCGAGCAATTCTTATTAGGCATCTTGAAGGGCCAGGAAGCTTGTGTTCACATAGAGAGCAAATTCTTTCTTTATCAATCACTCCTCCAAGCTTTTTGGGATTACATTGGCTAGGAGATGACCCGAATGAACAACACTTGAAGATTCTACTAGCTCTTCTTTCTCCGACTTATGGGGAAGACTTATAATCTGCTTTGCAAAGAAGTAGGAGCTCCAAAGACTTACCAACACGTAATAGAGCTACAAAGGCTAAGTCCTTTAAAAACATCCAGCCTCCAACTTAGTCTCAATGAACCCACCAATGCTTTTGATGGACTTTTAGTACAGTTTGCCAGAGTAAAGAGATATCTCTTCACTATGGTGACACAAAAAATTTAAAGAAACATGCTGTGTAAGCCAATGTGAGGAACAGATAATAAGATGTTATCTGAAAAATCATCTACTCTGGGAGTGCTCTTCAGCCTCACTTGTTAGGTGGCAATTTGTACAGCAATGTACAGCATTGATCAGCTGTTCTTGTCTTACTTTATTGTTACCAATATGTTCCCATATACTGCTAATGCCTACTCCTCATGACCTCACTTAAATCAGGAGGGACAGGGAAAAGCCTGCTCCCCTTTGCTCTTTCTCAAGCAACACTGAGATATTTGGGTGTGTATTGAAGACATCTTTTACCTTAAGGGTTCCTCAGAGTGATATTTACATTAAACATGACTGATTTCCAGCAGCTTTTTGGTGTTGATCTCTTCATCATTTTCATAGAATCGTAGAATATCCAGAGTTGGAAGGTGGCCACTAGGATCATCAAAGTCCGGTTCCTCTGAGCAGTTACCCTGGGAATAATCTACAATTTGAGTAAAACTGTCTCAATTCCTAAATAAATAACCAGAACTTAAAAAAATTTCCCATCCCCAAAACGAACTTTTTTGTGGCTGTAGATTTCATGCTGGATGTTTTAACCATATTTTCCTTTGGAGATTATACATGACCTTTGGGTTTAATAAACACACTTGGAACTTTGTGAAGAGACACCTGAAAGTTAAATGCTGAGATACTGACGACCCACTGCCTCCTTCTGCCAGCCCTCACTTATGCCTCTGCCAATTAACTCTACAGTATTCAAGCTAAAATGTATTTTACAATTTGAATAGTGTTCATCTTCACTTATTGTCACATTCCCCAAGTGAAATTACCTCTTGAATTCCTAGTGGACTTCGCAGAATCTTTTAAGCTCAAATGCACTTGTCTTTTTATCTCTTTTTACCTATTCCCATGAGTTTTCATTACAAAACCAAACCTAAACTAAACTATTTTTTTTTTTAATTTCAATGCTTTATGTCTTCTTGACTTCTCTGTAGTAGTGTTGTCAGATAAAACTGGACTACTAGATTTTATAAAATTATCCTAAGAGTTCAGAGGAGCAACTGCAACCCTGCTGGAGAGAGCAATGTGCAGTTAAGCATCTAGGAATACGTGATACACAATGCCATGAGCCATAGGCTTTGGCAGCATAACTGAGCGAAGAAATTCTGTCTCTCTCTGTCCCCATTCCCAGATGATCATTCCTATCTCTGGAGCTTCTGAACCTGGACTATTTGTTTTTCCTTGGTTTGCAATGCAGGAACCTAGAGATAACATATTGCGATGGGAAAGAGGACAGAGAAAATCATTAGAGAGAAGGTAAAAGCAAAATTAATTTACAAATCTAAAAAATGCGACATTATTTCTGTACACATGATACACTAAGTGCTCCACAGGATGGGATTTAAAGCATAACAAGGGTTTCTAGTCAATTATGCTACAGGCTCCTGTTACTCTTTCTGTGTGCAGATTGATCTAGGCTAGAGATGGGAATGATGAGAGAAACACACTGGAATGAAATTTGAATGAACGACCTGGTCACTCAATTGGCCAGAGATATCTGCTTCTTCTTTTTATTTTTTTCTTTTTTATTATTTTCTGGTGGTAGGGGTAAGAACATCGTGTTTCTTTGCTTTAATAAAAGTGGGGTATGTGACATCTCTGACTTGCTGATTTTCCTTAATCATCAGCCCATGTGAGAGTGTGTGCGCACATGCAAGCATCCCCTGCGTGTCACAGCTCTTCATTAACTTCTGACTTCATTAGAGGCTGGGTTAAAAAGTATGACGTGCTACAAATGGAGCACCTTTGTTCAAATGTGTGACCTTCACGCTTTCTGATTTATTAGTGCAATATGGTATAGGGCAATATCACCTAAACATAGTGTATTTATCAAACACATCTTTCCAGTAACTTGTGATGAGCATAAAAAAAAGAGTGCACATCTTTCATATAAAGCCTCTGATACCAAAGCACAAGATTTTAAATACCATTGGTAAAAGTACAGTGGATTTTGCTATGCCAGAACAATTTCTTCACCCCAAATATCATTGCCTATTGGCTATTTTGCCCTCACACTTTCTTGGCAGTAAATTTCTACTTGAAGTATTTTGAATCTTAAATTCTGCCTTGGATATTTTTTAATTATTCTCCCAGTGATGAATATAACAAGTAGTTTCCACTCCTCTGTGATAATGTAAAAATACAATGTTGTATCATGGCTTTTTTCCTAATGCTAATAACTAAAAGACCTCATAAAACTCATATGACTTTTCATTAATGGAGAAAGTTCACATCTTTTATATACACCATTTACAATACTTTGGCACAGTTAAAATTCCTAATTATAAAAACTGAAAACAGCAGTATTTTAAGGTCAATCAAACAAAGTATATGGAAAAATGTAAAGTAACTTCCTAATAAATTTGAATCAACTTAAGACTAGTAATGACTTCAGTACTTCTTTTTACCTTAAGACACTGTTCTAACAATTTTAACTTTTTTAATTATAAGATTTCTGATACATTTCATGCTTAGTGTTTGACATTTCAGAGTTGTATTTCATGTAAATTACCAACATTCTAACAAATATTTTCTGCTCTTCAGATGACAGTTTCCACCTTACAGTGGACGTATCTTAATTACTAATTGCTGTTGAGACCTTTACATGCTAAGCCATAGACCTATCAGACTTCACCCTGGCTTTTGCTATATTTATAAATAATGTTTGGCATATTTCTGACATCAGTTTCTCATTTGCAGTGTAAACTAATAACGTAAGATGGAATGGAAAGACACAGAGATAATCCTCACTGACCCTTGGGGTCACCCTCTGCTTTGCTATAAAGATGAAAAGAAATGAGCTGCAGCTCAGCCTTTTAAATTAACAGCAAAAGATATCAAATCCTTAAACCATTTAACAACTTAATTTGACTTGGT
Source organism: Edolisoma coerulescens (assembly GCA_013397115.1). Lineage (NCBI taxonomy): Eukaryota > Metazoa > Chordata > Aves > Passeriformes > Campephagidae > Edolisoma > Edolisoma coerulescens. The sequence continues at coordinate 4,145,148 of VWZW01006289.1, forward strand.
TTTGTTTTTCTTTTATTTCTTGTGGGAGAAGGAAATGGGAAAGCCTGATTAGAGCGGGGTTCCAATTCTACCAGTCTTTGAACTAACATTTGGAAGAGTGAGCTCACTTAATATTTAAATCATTTTACTATATATTCAGCCAGTTTACATATACTGCAATGTGTCAATAGAATCATTCTCTAATAAATGTGATGCATGCTACAGTTTAGCTCTAGATAGGATGTTATTTTAGAACAGTGATAATATTAGTATTGCTAATGACTTCAATCTTTTAGATTCCTCTGCTTTTCCTAAGGCCTCTTAAATGCAACTAATGAAACACCCAGCAATTCAACCACAGGAAATTGGTATTTTATTGAAAGATACTTTTCAATCTATTCATTTTTTCAGCCTTTTCACTGAGTCTTGGTTATGATTTAAGTAGCTAAAAATGTAGTTCTTTCTTCTCCTATCAGATATTTTTATTATTGTTGCCCTGGGATACTAGTATGATGATGATAATTTAAATTGCTCTATTTCTTCAATTTTAGTATGCAGTGAAAATATATTTTTGGATCCATCATAATCATTACTACACAGCATTAGATTATTATGTCACCAGTTTAGGATTGCTTTTGACTTCATTATAAAACCTGACAGGAAAATAAGATGGATTACATGGCTACCAGCTGAGCAAAAGTTTAAATTACTTTTTTGCATCCTAGGCAATAAAGCTTCCTCCACTCCCAAATAAAAAAAAAAAAAAAGAAAAACAAACACACCAACATCTGATGTAACAAAAATATGAATAGCAGTGATAAAAGTAGTTAAAATAAATTCTACTTTGCATCTAGCAGGAGATGGCACAGTGGTGTGAGTTTCTAGCACGAAAAAAATTCAGGTTTGAATATTGATCTTTTGAAGCTCCATTAGCTATATTTTGAGCATTGCTGACATCACAGATTGATGTCTCTTTAAACTGTGTCTCAGATTTAATCACTTGGGGAAACCAGCTATTGACTTTGGATGTTTGTGCTGTTCAGCCACTGGAGAATGCTCTCTTACTATCTCTCTTTCCCTTTGTCCATCTGTTTGTCTGTGTCTCTCTTGAATGCGTGCACATGCACACACACACATGCTTGTCCCTTTGTGTTAGGGAATATTGTCATTATTTTCCGTGTAACTCTAGCTTGCCAAAGTCACGCTTGTGCTTCCTTATTACATCTGTACATTACAACATGTAGGTCATGTTCAGAGCGAGGCAAAGCACTTCTTACTGATTTAGGGTATTGAGATAGTATCCAGGAAGGTCTAAAGGGATGAGCATCATCTAGTCTGTGGAGACCTTCATTTCACCTTGTAAAGTGAGGCAACCACAATAGCCTCCAGAAAAGTGCTGTAGGAATCAATAAAGACAAAGAAACCAAAGCCCTTCTGAGGTGCTGGTTGTAGTGATGTGTGTCTGCATGTGTGCGTGCCTGTATGCCTAAGGATGAAGAGAGATGGGTTCTGATGAAAAGAAATGCAAATGTTCAAGGCATTGATCAGCACTCATCTCCGTTCAACCTCATGCCCTCTGCTACATCAATACATTGGAAACATAATTTGTATCAGCAGTTGTTTCTTTAATTAAGATCTCTCCCAAATCTTTTTCATTGATTCATGCCATTAACTTATTGATCAGCTTGCTTATGCTGAGGTGGTAGTTTTGCTGAGAGAGGGTGTCTCTCTCCGTTCATGATGCTGGTTCACTACAAATATCTTCTTGGCAATGAGTGGGTAAATGGGAGCTCACTGCTTTAGCAGTACACAGAGGCTTTCCTGGGGCAAGAACAAGATCAAGAAAACCCCACAAAAATAGTGACTTGCCATCTCAGGACTTTGAAAACCTGCCAAAAAAAACCTAGTAACAGAAAGTTTCATGTGTTTTAAAACCTCACTGAAGAACTAACCACTCTAAAGACAACTTGCAGAAAATATTATAGCCATGGGGGTGTATGGCATATCCAGTCTCCATAGGTTAATGGTTAATAACCAGGAACTAAATGATAGAATTTGAGCTGAAATGTAAGATATATTTAGAAATTAATGACAAGTAACGGATGCCTCATTTAATCAAATAGTTGGTAAAAAATTTGACAATCAAGGCGGGGTAAGGTTAAGGCTAGGTGAAATCTGAAAAAGGAAAGTTCCACAAGTATTTTACTGTAATTCTGCATATTTCATCTCTTCACATGATCTCTTTATGTCATTTTGTCATAAATACTGTATCAAACAGGAGTACTGTTCAATATGCTGGTAGATGCAGGATTCATAAGGATACTCATGGTCTAAAAGTGAGTATTTGCATAGGAACTTGACTCAGGCAGAAAGAAAAGCAAACTGTATCACCTCTGTCTTCTTCGATACTCAACTAGTTGAAGTAGCACAAGTATCATGTAGTTATGAATGGCTTATGCAAAATTCACACATGAAGATTTATTCAACAAAATTATTTAGATCTAAGGTTCTTCCCTGTCTCATACAGACTTCACGATGTCTTTCTAAAACTGCAGGGAAGTGCAATGACTTTTAGAAATATTGTGCTGGGAGGATCAATAGGCTCCAGACAAGCAAGAAGGAGCAGAGCATCAGTGAACTGGTTCCTCTAACCCAAATTTCCAGATGGAACAGCACAGGAACAGACAATCTGCACATGTCACTCATTACAGAGCTATGCCTAATACGTAACCTTTGGGGAATGCTTTAACCTCAACAAAATACTTTTGAATATTCAAGGTGACCAGTCAAGAAATGGCTGAACTGACTAGTTTGCTGGGTTGAAGAAGCACAGTGTTGCACAGTGGTGGCTGGACTACTGGGACAGATGCGTGAGAATTTGGGACATATGATGTCAATAGCAGCGAGTGAAGACATTACTGACAGAAACCACTATCAAAGAAGAGATTCAGGAGCTGATGATTTTCCTCATGAACAAATGTATTAAAATTAATACAAATACATTAATAAAACAATTCCTCATGGTTTTTTATGCAACTATCATTTGAACTGAATTTATTCTCTGTGAAAAAATGTGTCTTGGGAGTCCAGATGCTACTTTCAAAAGTAGTACTTCTCAAGGCTACAGGTGAATTATATACTCTAAACTCACACAAGGCACAATTCATTGCTGACAGGCCCTCATAGCCTGGACACTCTCTTTCAAATCTGCTTCAGCAAGAAAAATTGTAAGACAATGAAGAACAGTTTAGTAGTAACAGTGTGTATCTCCTTAGAGCCTGATAGAAATACAGTATGAAATGAGTACAGTTTTGCATTAAGCTCCCTGAGATACCTATTCTTTTTTGATTTAATGAGCACCAAACTTTAAATTATTACTATTTGTTCTCAGAAAATTTAGTCAGCTGTACCATATAATTTTCATAAAATAACACTATGACCTTCCCAGAAATGACATTCACCTCAGGTGATACAAAGGGCTGTGCACTCTACCAAAGGGACAAAGAACATGTAAAACGAGGGAATATGAAAACTATATGGAAGTAAAAGTGTGACTAACTGAAAAAATCAGGCCTGTAAGCTAACACTGACCTTCTGTGTCTTTAAATAATACAACCTGCATTTGTACAGGATATGGCTTTCACAATTAATGTGTTCTCCCTTGAAAGCTTCCACAGCAGCCATATCTAACCACATGAATATTCATACGGCTATATCTGTAAAATGGGGGAAAATATGGCCTGTATTTCTCAGAACTCTGATTTCTCTTTAAAATATATATTTATTTGAAGATCCTTTTCCTGGCCATGACAGATCAGTATCTGCAACCATCTCTAGAAGTCCAGAAGCAGCAATACCCAAACGCAGGCCTGGATGTCTGAGGCTGAGGAGTTATAAGGTAACTGGAAGATGTGCTGATTGTGCCTGTGCAGCTTCCATGGGGATTAAAAACCATAAGGCTTTTGCTGCACTACTAACCCTGTTCCCTGTCTCTAGCTGCACCTTCCCGTGTGGAGCTAGATAGGACGAAATAAGGAGTAAGCTGGGAAAGCCATAGACCACAAGACAGGTGGCAGCTGTCTTCTTTTTGGTCACTAAATGGAAGAATGGGTGAGAGCACACCTAAATTCAAACAGTTTCAAGAACATGAATATATATTTGGTGTGGGACGAACAGACAGAATTCATGTAGCAATTCTCTGTACAGAAAAAAAAAAATCCAAAAGCAACTTGTAACTTCTTCTGCTCCTAGAGAAATATGCCTGAGGAATACCTGATGACAAATAAGCAGCCAGAGATGTTCTGAACATACTGTGTTCAGTGTATCAAGTTGCACCATAATTCCATTAAGTTTCAGAGATTATCAGTAGCGGACCTGTTTTCTTGTTGTTTTCTTCTGGATATCTTGCCTTCCAAAAAAACCAAATGAATGATTTAGAGTTGTGGGATATGAAATTAAGATAAATGTTGTGGTCAAAATGATCAGAAGTGAAGTAGCTGGGTTTTTTCCCCTGGCTAGGATGAGTTTCAGTCATTTCAGAATTCAGTCATTTCTCCTACTTGAGTTAAATCTCTACAGTAAATTTTAGAATACGTGAATGAGGCATTGACATGCCCTTGCCAGAGCTTTCAGGTGAAGTTTTGGAAACTTGCTTCAATGGATACAGTATTTGACTATTATTTTAGTTAACCTGTAAACAATGTAAAACAAGATTTGATCAAATTATGTTAACTCACATTTTCAAGGTCCTTTTTAGAATGGGTGAAATCCTGGCAGAGAATCTATCAAAATTAATTTAGCTAATTGGTGGATTCTCATCTGCAATCTGAAGACTAAACATGGATCACAGTTTTCATTAGGCTGCTTTCTAGTCCATTTAGATAATTTGGTGTTTGAGCTGCGTGTGGTCAAGACCTTAAATTCTGACACAAAGTTTAGCTAAAAAGGAGACATGAGAAATCCCTTACTTAGAGACTCACAGAATATAGTAAGAAAAAAAAAAACTGACAGAGAATCCTTTTATGTGATGATTAAAGTGTTCACTATCGGTCTGATTTTAGTATTTTGGACATGTAGGAAATTTTATACTCTTTGCAAGATAGCCTAATCTACAGGCTCTGCAAGACAGTCCTTTCACGTGGAGAGGTACTAATTCTGATGGGCAGAGGAACGTCCAAGTAAGAGGGTGTTTGCTTGCTTTAGTTTACTGCATATGGTCTTATTTTTAAAAGTTTTCACAGAAACAAGTTCACATGAGGAAAATAAGAGTGAAATTTTTCTGAAGTGAGAGCACTCATTCCAAAATACAGGATGAGATTTCAGGGGAAAAGTGAGACTTCATTGCAAGAACTTCCATTTATAAAGTTCCTGTGGGCAACCCTTTGTCCTATTGTTCCTTCTATACGAAATATTTTTTGTCTGTGAGTTAAGGGTTCTGTGTCTTAGTTTTTAAACTCTGACAATTATTTTTCTTTCTACAGCCTCTCAAGTTTACTACCAGTAATTTGAACAGCTCTAACCTTTATTAATTTTTATTATTTACTGTTTTTCTTGCTATTGTACTTATAATAACATGTTAAAAGGAACAGAAACCTGAAAGGCCAGCTTGTAACCTTGACAGACATCCACAGTGATATTATAATGCATAAAATTTATCAAATATGCAAACTTCTCAGAGATATCTTTTGCTGAAAAATTAAAAACCCCACATTGTACTCAGTAGCTTGAGGGAAAAAATATGGACATTGGCTCTAACCCTCTTGTCCTCATGGTAAAAAGAACCAGAGTGACCCAGTTTGGAGCAGAGCAATGGGTGGTGTTTTGCTCAAAGGGTTAGCCAGGACTTCATCCTTGCAGGCAAGTCTCTCTGAAGGACTGGAGGAATACAAAGGGGTTGATGAACAGTGATAAAGAAATTGAAAATATGGCCTACATATTTTTCAGAAATATTTTCAACTAACATTGTCTTCATTATATTTTCTTCATAGACTCACAGAATCACAGAACTGTTTGGGTTGGAAGGGACCTTAAAGGTCACCTACTTCAAGCCTCCCTGCCATAGGCAGGGACACCTTTCACTAGACCAGGTTACTCAGAGTCCCATCCAGCCTGGTCTTGAACATCTCCGGGAATGAGGAGTCCACAACCTCTCTGGGAAACCTGTTCTAGTGCCTCACCACCCTCATCATGAAGAATTTATTCTGAATATCTTATCTAAAATATCTGCTTTCAGTTTACAGGAATTGCCCCTTGCTCTATCACTACAAATCCTTGTGCCTCTCTGGCCTTCCTGTGAGCTCTCCTTCTTGTAAGCACTGGAAGGTGCTATAAATTCTCTCTGGAGCCTTCTCTTCCCCAGGCTGAACAACCCCTGCTTTCTCAGCCTGTCTTCATAGGAGATGTGCTCCAGCTCTCTGATCAAATTGGTGGCTCTACTCTGGACTTATTCCAATAAGTTTCTGCTTTTTCATATTTTGCAGTATCCTTCCTGAATTTTTGGCACTATTTCTGTAGCCTCCTGATTACCTATTTGTCTTGTTTTTTCTCCTTTTTTCTCTTTTTGCCCCTTTATTCTTAGTCTTAGAAGAGACACACTTACAAAATCAAACTTACGCATAGTATTATCAACCCTATGTTTATATTGGAAATCTAGCAACACTGGGAACATGCTACTAGAGCTCCTGGTGTGTAAACTAATGTTAGGTATTGTATGGTTGCGATCATTTGAACTGAATACAGAATAAAATTGGCTATTGTTTTTATATAAAGAAATAAAAAAGTAGGAGAAATTACTGAACATTTGAGGCATATACTGTGACCATTCAGCCGGGGTTTTCTTGTAGGAAGATTTTATTTTGTGAACATTGATACCATCCTTTAATGTACTGACAATAATTTCAGAGAAGAGGGACTTTAATGTTTTTGAATCAATGGAATTTATAAAGATATGATTCCCTTTGAAATTCCATATTGACTTTTCTAGAAGTTTAGTCTGTATTTTATTGGGAACTAGGAGCAGTTGTGAGGATTGATTAATTTTCGTGCATCTGACACTGCCCCAGAAGAACCAGCAGAAAGGTTGGCATTCATCTCAGCTAACTTAGATGTTCAGCATAGACCTTGACTCTGAGTTGTCTAGACTTCCTTTAAGTCAGTTCTTTACAGTCACTCTTTATAAACCACAAAGAGAATTTAAACTGCTACTTTCAATGTAGGTGTCTATGAGAGTTTAAAGGTAATTCCCTCTGAGAATATACTACATGTTGAGGGTGCTGGAAGTTTAGTGGAATGCAAGGGGTCACTGGAAAAATTGATAAACTAGAAATCCTTTGAGGATTAGTAAAAACATGGACACCACTTCTGGTTCAGGAAATCTCTAAAGTGCAAGCTTTTGAGAGCTGAGAGTGTACTTGTCAATGCATTTTAAAAACTTAATTTGGTTTCATGCTCCTCCCTAGCCAACCACTTATTGCCACTGGCAGGGACAGGATAGTGTGTGCTGATATGAACCTTTGCTTTCACTCTGTGCACAGACACATGTTATGACATCGCCATAGTAATAGACAGTAGTAAGGGGTTTTTAACTGTCAAATTATCTTTCTGTGGGCTACAAGACTTTTCTGTCTGAAAATATCTATCAAAACTATATTGAAAAAAGTGTGATGGAACCTGAAAGAAGAATGTCGGTATATTTGAAAAGTGGACCAGCTTATTAGCCACAGGCTCTTTTATTCCATCTGAAGTTTCTAGAAGCTTTACTTTATCAAAGGTAAAGCTCTAGAAACTGAAGGAGGCAGATCAGCTGAAACATGCTCTGAGAAAATTTGTGGTGAGGATAAGGCACTTGAAAGCACCTTAACAGCTGCTGGGAAGTGGCCAATACACGTTGGTACAGCATGAGCCAAAAAGGAATACTGTATCATCCATTGTTTAAAGGCTGGCTTCCTCTAAGAAAATTTTTCTCCTCACCTGAAAAAATACTCTTACATAGTCATCTTGTCACTGACATTACTCCCAGGAAAGGACTGCCAAACCTTGTGAGGTGAACTCTGACTATCTTGTCTGAAATCCAGGACATAGCCTAGAAAGGAGGAATTATATACTTCCATCTTGAAAAAGAGGCAACAACTAAACTCGTCCAGGAAGGACCATACTCGGAGATGTTCAACAAATCCAATGTGGAATTAACTTATTGACTGTGAGTGACTGGGATATTCTGCAGGTAATGACTCCTCCAGTCATTCCATTACACTGAAAGATATGTGAGACACTTCTCACTTCCGTTGTTAGACAAATTATTTCTATAAATAATTCACCCCACTCTCTATAAGTAATTAAATATTATTTACTTATTCGAGAGAAAGTGAACCTTAGGGAGGTTGACTCAGTAGCTGTGTGGTCAGGGTATTCTTATTTTTTGGATGTGGGAGATGGTACTACAAGTCCTAATAGCTCTATGATGTGTAACTAATTCCAGCCCACTCACTAATGAGAGGGAAGATGCATGTGATATAATAATAACACTCTTCACTCTTGGAGTAATGCAAGAGAAACCAAAAAAGCTTTACGCATTCTGAATTTTATGGCACAGAATTCTTTTTATATGCTTAAGAAAGCTTGAGATGGGCTTAATTTCACTATGCTTCTCTTAGGAAAAATAACTGTGGATATTTCCTATGGCTTCTTTTTAAATGATGTTATGTGACAACTTTCTTAATATGTAATATTTAATTCATATTTTTTCAGTATATTGTGAAAATATTAAACTTCTGTGGTTTGGATGAACAATTGAATAGAGTTAAAAATTGTTTCATCCATTTTTTTCCCCTGACAAATAAATTTGCTCTATTGATTGAAGACAGCTTGATACAAACCATATGCAGTTTACCGTATTAGAATAAGAGTATCTTGTGCATGCATTTCCTTGCTTTGCATATCTATTGATCAGAGTGACAGACACTATGAGGTCAAAATTTCTTATTATACTTAGCCTCATCTTATTCTGGATAAAAGGAGGTGGGTAGATTAATTACAAAGGCAGTGTCTTAGTATCTTTTTTTCTCTGAGCAATCAGTGGATTGTTTTAAGGTCTTATAGATTAAGATGTGTTTTAAGATGTGTTTTAAGGTCTTATAAATTAAAATATGGGAATGTACCATGTTCAGAACTCTTTAGGATTTTAAATTCTGCTGTGATGATCCTTCATCAGCAGCTTTTAAAGGTCTCTTCTTTATATTTCATATAACCTTTTTGGGCAACTCTGCATTCTTTATTACATTCATCACATAAGCAAAAAGAAAGTTGCAGAAATCAAGCAACTGCTCCTTACATTATTTTAGACTAACATAACCAATAAAACTATTAATCAAATTTTGGTTTTGGTATAGAATTAAACCTGAAAAATCCTAGGATTTTTAAATTGATAGCTTGACAGGAAAGGCTGAAAAAAGGTTTGTCTTTTGCCCTTCTCCAAAATTTTGATTATTCTTGTTAAAATCCAAGGTTCTTTTTTTTTTTCTTTTTTTTTTCTTTTGATGTAGTAGAGGCAATTGCAAACAAGAAAGATCCTTTCGGAAAAAATAAAAATTAACAGCTATGTAAAATACACAATTTTGAAATGCGTGAGAACTTTTTTGTATAATCACAAATTTCAGAGAATCCTGCTGGCAAGATAAAGGTTAAAAACATGAAAATGAGGCCAGATTTGAAAATTTCTACAGCTCTCAGTTTTTATTGAGATGCAACCACCTATAAATATAGTTCCTTGGGTCATGGAGGACTTTGCTGTAACACATTACTTCAGTTTTCAAATGGACTTTGGAAGAAGTTTTCACAAACATAATTCACATCTAGATATAAGGTTTGCTTCCATAAAGGTTGCATGATAGTTTTTGAAAAGATCTAAATTACAAATCAAACAAACAAACAAACAGAACTAAAGAACCCCAAACTCCAAGTCCTTCAGATACTGTGCTGACACTATTGTTTGGCTAAAGAATATACCAGAATAAGACAAAGATCTGTGAAGGAAACAAACTTTTTATCTCAGTAAATATGATGAGTAATGTCCCAGCAAAGTTTCTGAGTAATTGGATCTAACCATTTCCTCAAACCATCTTGCAGTGTAACATCTCATGGATATTACTTGATCTCAAAAAAACCTCCCAACACAAAACATTTTACATTTAGAAGTAATTATATTAGCTGTTACAGAAATGCAAAACAGTGAGTGTGAAGTGGCTTTCCTCAATAGCACCTATCTACTCAAAAGAACTTCAGCTAGGATATTCAGCATTATGATATCTAAAAAGGTTTTTATCCTACTTATTTGTCATTGGATAAATAATGGCTAATCAGAGCACTTTATCTGGAGGTGCTGGCTGTATTATCAAGGATGGATTATGGCAAAGACAATGACTTTGGGTGAGGTCTTATTAGCATATCAAGATGTCCTCTTGAAAAATAAAAGCTAAATTACATTGTCTTGAATGAATGAATAAATGGTTTTGCATGGATCAATACTGATAGCAAGGGTGCTGTAGGTTATGCACATAACGTTTTTTGGTGTTTTGAGTGTCAGGTGGAAGAATATTTGGTAAAAGAAAGGAAGAAAATGAAGGGTCTATATCTATCATAACTTTGAAGAACAAAACTCTTGAAGTGCCTTTGCAATAAATCCATATCTATATAAATGAATATCTCATGAAGTTTACAGAATCACTGTAACTGGAGAACCCTCGCTGAAATGCCCCTAAATTGGAACCAAAGATTCTGCCATGGAAGTAGATTTTTGAAGGAGAGTGAAATACAGGTTTCAGAGTTACAGGTGCTCAAATATTCTAAATTTAAAACACAGTGGAGTTATCACTCAAGTATAATATTATCCTGGCCCTGCAGTTCTTTTATATATCTAACTATCACTCTGGTGAATGCAGCATTTCATCAAGGTAATTACAGAGCTGGTCTTTGTTTCTTTGTGATGATTTATTTGGAAAATATTTTATTTGGAAGTAGTAGGAATAGACACATGCTTTGCATCTTAAACTGAAAACTAAAACCCCAACGGTGCAAACATTTATGCAGGTGTTCATTTTTGTGCATTATGAATATCTCTTTGCAGAATTCAAGACTTCAATGTTCTACTTACTTTTTTGTTGTTGTCGTACACAAAACTTTTCAGTTTGCTGTACAGTTCAGCTTCTTTCGTACAAGTTTTCATACCTTTTAAGTACATCCTCTATCAGATTTCCTTAAACTCTTCTTTGTACGTCATATTTCCTCTGTTACAGTGGATGCTCTACAATATTCTTATTGGTTTACTTTGCAATTTGACGTATAAAGTTGAACGTGTACTACATTTACAGTGCATCATGAACAAAAGGACTGCTTTTTTAAGCATTATAGCATTCAAATGGTTTTCATAAACTGGTAACTGCCACACTCCATCAAACTAAATTTTTACCTAATGCAGTGATTTGTACCTACTGTCACCAGGACTGGATCTAGCCCATCATGACTGGGCTGCACTCACTGTGCTCCTGCCTCTGTGTGACTGTGGGTGGTGTGTAATCTACATTAAGCATCATGCAGGCAGCACAAGTGGACACATTGTAGCAGACCTCTGTAAAGTGCCATTGCAGAAGCCTTGTAGAACGGAGCAAATCTCACTAAATAGTAAAGGAATGCTGCTTTTCAGTCTTATTTGGGGATTTTTTTGTGTGGTATTTTTGATGGATCCTCTTACTCAAAATCCATCAACTCATCTGATATCACTGGAACCTGTGAAGTGTTAACTCTTAACCTCATCCTTTTGGAAGATGACTTAAAATAGTAAAAGGATGTGTGTTTTGTGGAGAAGAGGGATATATATTAAAAAAAAAAAATAATGGTGTGATAGGGATAAGGGGCAAGGGGGGGGGGAGGTGATGGTTTAAATCTCCATGGGCCTCGGAATCGAGCCTGTTTGAGTCAGATTGTGGCCCTGCTAACAAATCCAATAGCAGCTAATCTGATCATCTGCTCTCCAGTTTTCATGCTGTGTTTTCTTCAGAGTTCCTTCTCCTAGTTCCAGTCTGTGGCAGTGTGATAAGACACAAGAAATTTAGTCATCATTGCTGCTGTAAAGGAGCTCAGAGAAGGGATTATGATATTCCATAACCCTTACATTAGACACGGACAGGGGCAGCCACTGCTGTGATTACAGGCCTGAACACTGCTGTTATTTTTCCCACCTCCCTCCCACTAGTCATTTAATTATTTATTTTTTTTTATTTTTTATTTCTATTTTTTCAAGAAAGCTTTAAAGATTAGCTGAGAAATAGTCACCATCACAATCATCATCCTAAATCTCATGCAGAACTCAGAAGTTGGGCAGCTCAGAAGGTTGTTACACTTCTAACCAGCAAGATAGCTCTCAACCAAGTTATCAAAAACACTCATCCACTATTCAGTCATTATTAGGAAATTCAAACAGTGTAAGCTGAACAAATCAACATGGAATACAGAGAGGGTGCCACAGGGAGCACTGATTTGGGAAAAAATATAGTATGCTGCTGAGGCAAGTCAGAGATTAGGTTGCCTTTCCTCTGTTCTGCACATAGCAATATTTATGATGAATATATTATTTGCAGCACCTTTTGCTTCTGGGTATCAAGAGGGTTTGCAGTGATGTCTCTGAACTAATAATTATACTTTTATTAATTGACATTCCTGCACCAAATCTCTTTATGCCGTCTGTAGCTCTTATCCCCATAAAGAAGGGTCTTCCTGAAAAACAGCAAAGTCACAAATTAAAATAACAGGTGATGATGGAAGCTGGATTGCTCGGTCTCAAAAGGTAATAAAATGGTCTGGAAAGAATCTGTCCTGTTATTTGTTTGCTTTAAAGGGAAGAAGTGATAGAGCTTTTAAATTGGTTTATTCTGTTGGTTAAAGATTGCTTCTTGCATTTCAAAAGGAACCCCCATCATTGGCATTGTGATTGGTTTTGCAGCATTGTTACAAGGAAAGGTACTGCATGGAAATGTACACTATATGCCTGAGCGAGAAGAAAGAGAGTGTGTGAAGCACTGGGCAGAGACACAGCATTCAGCTGGGATGTTCTATGTCTTTATACACATGTGGTGTGCAGTGCTGCCCTGCTCTGCCCTGCCCTGCTCTGCTCTGCTCTGCTCCGCTCTGCTCCACGGGCCCAGGCAGACCCAGAAATAGCTCTGGGTTGGCTTACTAGCTGTTTCTAAGATCGTAAAAGAAGATTTCATTGCAGATGAGCCATCTGACGGGACCTGCCTGGTCACTACTCAACTCTGAGGAAGGAGGAAAGGTTTTAATTACAGCAGTGAAGGGCAGATCTGTAGATCTCTGTGGCTCCACTCGGGACCGAAAGAGATGCCTGTTGTGAGTGCTGGGCTTCCCCTACGTGCCATACAATTCTGGTTATGTTTGGCTTTTGCCTGCAAGTGAAAGGCAAACCTGAGAGCCCTGAGAGCAGTGGAGACTGCTGCCCTGCTGCTTGGTGAGAGATTTTTGAGCTTTTCAGAGGGGATTTTGACTCAATTTCTAAAGCAATAGTGATCTACCATACACAAAGCCTAAGACTTCAACTCCTGGACAAGATCAGAGGAGAATGTGTTTAATTGTAATGTACTAAAAATATGGCAATGTAAATATCATGTTAATACTTTATATTTGAATATATGCAATCACGATGAAGAGAGGAACTTTGAGGGACATATTATCATCAGTAATTCTTACCAACAGATTTAGGTTAAAATTTAATCAAAGTATTCCAAATATGGTTTGCTATATTTGATGCTATTTATAATGGTTTCTGTATGCATTAATTTTCTTTTTAATTGAAAGACTTATGTAGTACTATCTCTTTGAAAGTTGACTGGAAACTATTAATTCTGACTTATCAAAGTTTTGCATTCAGTTAATGTAAGGTTTAACTCAGCAATGCTTTCTGGAAACAGCTATTGCTTTAAGAAAAAATTCTGTGTATCCTTTCACAGAATATTTTTGCTAAGACACAGAAAGAACAAAGGTAACTCAGATGCATACATAGCATTGCTTTAACAGTAGCTTACTCCTTGACAAATACAGCTAGATTTCTTTGGCCTTTTTACAGAGAATACTGAAAAGATTAATTACCACAGAATAAAAATTCCTTAGTAAAAGTAAGCTGAGAGAAAAACGATGCAACCTCTTATAAAAAATTCATAAAAACTGACAGATGTCTAAGACTGATGGCAAAATTCCCTATTAATTTATGATATTTTGTATTAGGAGATTCAGCAGGCCTTGTGTGCAGAGATGACAAGATAAACAATGATAGTTTTTGCTAAGTAGGTATGCAATCATTCTTAGAAAAAGGAGAAAAAAAATAAACAACAGAAAATCCACCCTCCAGCATGTTCCTCTTCTGTATTTTGAACTTCTGTGTTGAAGCTGATTGCCTTGAGTATGCCTTAGACATTTTAATTTGATCAAAACCTTTTGACATTTCTTTAACATATTTTCCTGTATTACCCCTGCCATCTCAGGTATTGCTGACATCCACAATCAAAGTGATCCAGCACAATGGATTAGCACTCAGCCAGTTACCCTACTCCACTAAGATGAAGGCTAACTGATATTTTTGTTTGCTTGCTTTTGATATTTTGCTTTCCTCTAGTCAAGAGAAAATTTATTACAGAGCAATATATCCAGAACAGATTTTGATATGAAGAGGCCTTATTTGTCCTTGAGCGAACGAGATTGTCAACTCAGACGGATAAAGGTCAAGGCTGCCAACTACTTCCTGTTTCCTTTAAAACTAAAAGAAACATTAAAAGATCCCAAACTTTTAAGCCATCACCATGGGGATTTTAGAAGATGATTGAGGCTGGAACAAAGCATACCCTTTTGCTTCTGGGTATCAGGAAGGACTTTAATGGTATCACGACATTGATCATTGAATTCAAGGTCACAGTCATGTCAGTGTTAATGAATTCCAAGTATGATTTCAGAAGATACTAGTATACAGCACATAGGAAGCAGAGCATATTAGAAATGCTTTTAGACATTATTTATAACAATCCATAGTAAAGCTTTATGTTGTCCACCTACGATAAATTTAGACAATTTTTTCTTTTGTGTCATGTGAATCAACATGAACAAAGAGCATCCTTAATTTCAACATAGATTTTCTTTATTCATCACTGCTTTAAGGAAATTGTATAAATTTCTTGAAATTAGGGTTGCAAATTTCTGAAGAAGTTATCTAATCCTGACTAAGTAAAATATTGATAACACTGTGTTCTGAAATGATTTTCTGTCTTTGCTGATTTTCTCAGTCTGTAGTCAGTTTACATTTTCTTGTGATTTGCACATATTCAAAGTCAGATGAAATTAGGACAGAGCTATCTCAGAGAAGCCCACAGTGACAGAGATCTCCCCAGCTGCAGGAATTTGCAGTTGTGACTGCCTCTTTTCTCTGTCCACTATAAATATTTCAGTAGGTCACAAAAGAAGCCAGCTACACAGATCACAATTACAATGTATTGAAGTTAGCTTGCTTTCCATTGGCCTAGCATAAGCCAATACTTCTTTAAAATTCATTGTTATGATGTATTACATGCATTCTAGCTATTTAAAGAACATATTTTTCAAAAGGCTTTATCAAAGCGATTTTCTTTTCTTTATTTTTTTTTAGTTAATGAACTAGCATTAAAAATTGGAAATGCTGCAAACTTTAGTGAGATTTGTATTCCCACTTAGAATGTGTTCCTATTTCTAGAATCTGTCTCTACCTGTATTAAAACCAAACATTTCTCACATACTGCAGCACAACCGAGCTATGCTCTTCAAGATCTCACAATCAGACTGTTAGTGGTAGTTTAAGAGATACTCTGTATCAAAAATGGAAGAACTATTGGCTCTGATGCAAGACTGAATTTTGGGTTATGAAACTACAGCAAGCAGGGACCAAGCCAAGGTGATGGCAGACAATTCCCTGTGCTTGTGGAGATCATTGCAAAATTTCAGTTTCTGACAGTGCCCAAGCAGTCCTAATAAAACATAAAAATCTAGTAAGGGTAGAGAGAAACAAAAAATGTCTCATCCGAAAATAAACTCTAGAAAGGTATTTTCCACTGGATTCTGTCAGATACATTTTTATAATGAAACTTTCCCAGCAGCAGCAGTCAGATCAATGCTAACTAAAGCCAAGTGATGACATTGTATTTGCTATCAAATTTAGGTTAGAGTAGGCCAAAAATTAGACACATCATGGCATTAAAATACTTTAACTGAAAAGTAACAATAAACTCTAATTATTCCATGTGACTCTTAGACCCTTTCAACAATTTTCTACTATTTTCTACTGCACTCTGGCAAATGCTTATCAGAAAGTATTTTTTTCTACAAACCTGACATAGCCAGGCTCTGTCTGATTACTAGACTGGCCCCTTAGAGCTCTGGAACCTCCTGTGTCTGTGAATACTCTGTAGAATTATGAGGGAGAAGATAAGCACTTGTATTTGCACTGTCTGTTAATAGAGAACCCAGTATTTCCATGCAATTTTTGAATTTATAAAATCACACAAAAAATTCATAGAATGATAGAATTGTTTGGGTTGGAACAACCTTTCATTGCCATCTACTCTAACCCACCTGCCATGGGACACCTTCTACAAGCCCAGGTTACTCAAAGCCCTATCCAATTACCTCAAATAATGAGGCATGCACAACTTGTCTGGGCAACCTGCTCCAGTGTCTTACCACCTTCACCATAAGAAAAAATTGTCACTTAAGTCCAATCTACCTTCTTTCAGTTTAAAACTGTTGCCCTTTTTCTTGATCATGGTAGGAAGAAGGCTTTGGTAGAAAGTATCTCTCAATCTTACATGTCTACTTTATATTTTGAACTGTAGCAATAAAGTCTTCCTGGAGGCTTCTCTTCTCCAGAAAATAAAAATAAAATTAAAAACAAAACAAAACAAAACAAAACAAAACAAAACAAAACAAAAAACCAAAAACAAACAAACAAACAAAAAAAAAACCCCAAACAACCCCCCAAAACAAAACCACAAAAACCCACCAAAACAAAAAAAAATACAATCCCAAACAACAAACAAACAAACAAACAAAACCCAAACCCGAATATTCTCTGTATCCTCCAGATAGGAATCTAATTAATTGATTTGGAGGACCAAAAATTAATATAGCAACTTACCTTAACCACTTCTGATAACATACTGTAAGGTGCTCAGTTGAGCTGCCAGTGGTCAGAAAGCAAGACAGGAGACTGGAGGTAGTCTGCAATTTTTGGAGCAGGTCAAAATCATGAAAATCATAGTCAGTCATTACTATCTTCCTGAGCATGATGTCTTTACTTGGAGTATCCTTCTGCTTGTATTTTCCTCTTTTTAAGAAAGATCACTGAGGGCAAATGTACATTTTGAGCAGAACTTGACACCTAAATTTGGCATATTTTAAAGGATATGTCTGTAAATTAAGCATTTTAAGAATTTTCACAGGCATAAAATTATCACAAAAGCTTTTCTTTGGTAAAACACTTTTTCAGAATCACATGTAAAGATAGTTTAATGATAAGGAACAGTTCATGTTACCATTAGATGGAATAAACTTGACCAATAATAAGGCAAACTTAAGTGTATTCACATTTGGTAAAATCTTATTCTAAACCGGAAAAAGACCTTGAATCTCTGCTGTGCACTAAGGAAATATATGGCAGCTCTTGTTGTCTCTAAGTAACATTAGTAAAGGCATTTCTGTGCACCAATAAAGCATAATTAAAAAAAATTTAATATACCTTCTTTCTTAATATGTGTTACTAGAATAGTAGACAACAGGTAGTATATGATAAGCCCTGGTATCTGATAATATTCATATAAGGAACCAAATCTCCCAAACAGGAGGTTTGATAGCTGTCCTGTGGCATTACTAGGGTTCTTACAGCTGCATCTTTAGCAGGATTGGGAGAGTACCTCAAATTATTGTTTTTACTTGACTGGCTACAATCCTACATTTGCATATAGTTTTAACTACACAACAAAACATCTGTTAAATATCTTAACTGCATGGAAAGGACTGTCGTAGATGCTGTTCACACAACAATAGCTTTCACTGAAGATTTAGTTTCTAATGTCTTATCTGTGTACAATTTGATCACTTCTGCAGCAGAAGTCATAGAGAGCAGCCTTTGGGGCATTCCACTCACACTGATAATCAACATATTTAAGTGTAATAATCTGATGTGAAACTGCAGGACCTGCCTTGAGGAATTCTGAGAATGACCAAAAATTACCACCTGGGTTTCTGTAACAGTAGAATAATTAATTGCAAATGTTCCACCTATCACCTAGTTTCAAACAGACCCCAAGTCAAAACCCAATATATTATCTCAACTTTTGACTGATTAATGATTCAAGTGAACTGAGAAGGCATACAGGCACAACAGTCCTGATGCCTAGCTGCACCCAAATCATAATTAAAGAATGAACTCGATTTTAGGGAAATATTCTTTACTGTGAAGGCGGTGAGGCACTGGAACAGGTTGCCCAGAGAAAGCTGTGGATGCCCCGTCCTTGGAAGTGTTCAAGGCCAGGTTAGATGGAGTCTGAGCAGCCTGGGATAGTGAAAGGCTTCCCTGGTCATGGCAGGAGGATTGAAACTAGATGATCTCTAAGGTCCCTACCAACCCAAATGATTCTGTCATTCTATGGTTGATTTTGTTTGGTCTGGACTGTTTAAAAATCTGTTTCTCTCCTGAGGCCTTACCTGTATTTAATGAAATCCACCTCTTTCAATCTATGGAGACTGGCATTTTTAATGGGAAGAATCCCACCTGCAGGACTGAATTGCATGGATTTGATTTGGGAGAATGAATTCCTTTCTTAATTCAGCAACTAACGAATACCTGTGATTTTTAGAAAAATTAGGTAACTCCTAATATAATCTTCTTAATCACCATAAAATTTTTGAATCATAAACACTTCTTCCAGGGGTGTTTTATAAACTATTTACTACTTTGTAAAGTGTTTGCATCAAGAGATGACGAGTGTTATAGACTTTCAAATTAGTATTTTTGTAAGCTCTGAACTATACTGCATAATTTCTGAAGTATGTATATATGGCTCAATAATATGTTTGAACAGATGAAGTGGAAAAAATCTGCAGTGATTTAGAATATCTGCAAAATCAAGATATGCTAGAGAGGTATTTTTTATTTTGAAATTGAAGAAGATTTATGTTTAACAAAAATTTAATTAGCTTTCCTATAGCCATGTATAGTATAACCATCCAGTGTCAAGAAAATCTGGTACCAAAAAGCAACTGAGAAGCACTGCCTTTGTTTATTATTTTCACTGATCAGAGCAGAAAAAAATGCCAAAAACAAGCTCTAAAAGGAGAGATGAAACTGTCACCTGCTTTCTGGTGCTATTTCAAAACTATTCTCTAGCCATCTGTGTTTAAATATTGTGATTCCAAACCTAGATTTGACATATATTGCAGGAAAGTATGACTTCCCTATACCAGTTCCACAAATTCTGCTGTATGTTTTTTGCTATTAGTACAGGTAACTAGGATCCACTTTTTATATAAGTTTCCATATATTACCATAATAGCAGCTTTATGCCTCATAGTTACTTGCTTTGTTTTTCTTTCCCATTTTATAACAGCATGCCTGAAGCCCATCAATATTCAAGTTAGCACTTTAAAATGAAACTATAAATTTCAATTTAGAGAAAATAAGCCCTTATTCAGGCTCATAAGTTTTAAATAACACATTACCATTGGCTACATTAAGTTTGCATTTCTAATGTTATTTTATGCATTTGACAATAGATGTTCCACTCTGCTCAGCAGTGGAGAGCAAATGCATGTGAAATGTAAGTCTGCTTAAAATGTAGGAATTTATTAGAGCTGTCAGTCAGCAGTGACATGAGAATTAAATTATTTCTGAAAATATTTCAGTTGATTTTTGCACTTTCTATTGTCTTTATCCTCTGAAGTTTGAGTATAAATATCTTTTTTAAAAGGTTTTCTTCCTAGGCTGGTTAGTGCTTCCTAAAGTCAAATGAAATGAAAGTGAAAATAGAATGCACAAACCTCTTAAGGAAATAGGTGGGTAATATTAGAAAAAAAAAAAAAAAAGAGTTTAATTATTTATTAATTATTTATTTCTATCAGTCTCAGAAGAATGAGCTTAGTTTACTTCTATTTTTGTTCTTGTTTAATTTAGTACCTTTAGGAAAAAAGGTGACTAGTTAATTTTCCTTTTCAATGCTGTTTTGAAAGTGTAAGGTATGTACTGATGATCAAGTGGCTTTTTTTGCAACTCTCTGAATATTAACTGTGAAACAAATTAATATAAAATTCCCTCTGCTGCAGGACTAACATCAAGGAGATAGTGTGAAAGCACTACTTTTCCTGGCAGGAGTGATTCCCATTCTTTACAGCTTTTCTTGTTTATTGAGTGGGTGGCCAATTGCACGGATTGATCTGAAGGAAAAATTTCCTTTTCACTGGACTCTTTTTTTATGATCATCTGGTGCTACTGCCTGCATTTCTTAAGCCTATTTTCTTCTACAGAAATTAGAATGAAAAACAATTAGTTTCCTTATGAAATATTACATGTGTGAGCTACTGCAGTCATGCTACCTTGATTCATTTTGCTTGTTAAGAGCTTTTGCATGTCTAGAATAACAAGTGTCAAGAATGAACTCACTCTGCAGTCTCTTAGAACAGAGAACCTATCTGTCTAGCTCTTATGTACCACCTCAGTCAAAAAAAAATTCCCAAGAATGCAAAAAAAAGACAGTGCTTTTTGCTAATTGATTAGTTAAAAGTGTTTATTCTTGGCTCAGGTGTCAAGGCATACCTAAAAAGTTAGTATGGATGAGTAGTGATAGAATTTGGACTCTTGCATTCCTGTAAATATGATCATGCTAAGAAAGAAGAAAGTTCCACAGTACCATTTGTACTTTATTGCTATGTGATGACAGGAAATTCCTATGGTTACTTGTACTGCTACAACGTTTTCACATGAAAAGGTCAAAATTCAGTTGTGGCATAGAGGAAAGTTTACAATGTAGATTTAGATTGAATATAACCAAATAAATAAAATTAGTGTATTTTCTGCATTCATGTGAATAATTGTCACACAGAAATTTACAATGAATATATAAATTTGTCATGCATTTCTCCATTATTGGCATAACTCTGTTTCCAAAAAGGGTATTATGACCAGAAAATACCTGAGTAAAATACCAGAGTACTAGCTCTAAAATACCTGGAAATTCCTTGCTTACAATTCTAATAAAAAAATTCATCAAAAAAAATCGTAACAGGTTAGAAAATCCTGAGTGACACCTTTGCTGAACTAGATATCCTCAAAACTTGCATCTGATTTTCCAGACATCCTTCTGAATTACAGAAATCTTGATAGGGATTATTTAACTAGACAAGCAGATGCAGGAAGGCAAAAAGGGGAAGCTTTTGGATTCAGAGAGGCAATGAATGGATTGATATGGAACTGGATTCATGTCCATGCAACAGCTCAGCCATACTGCTGAATTAACATGCACTTACACTCCATTAATATGCAAACTGCTATAGGTTGTTTTAAACATCTCTATGCATTTTCATAGATATCACAATCATAATTCTGATCCTTTTATGCATGCTGAGATAGCAACAAAATACATTTATTTTTGGCTAATGAACCAACAGTAGTCCAACACAGAGATTTGAATACTAGTCATATTGAATATCTGCTGAGGAAGAAGATTGTGTCACATTTTTTAAGAAATTAATCTGTAATCATACAGAATTATGGGTGACTCAAAAGGGAATCTATTTATTTATTCTCTTCTGGTGTTATTCCAAAAAAATTAATAAGACTATTTCAAGTCTTTCTGTGTTAGGGAGCACAGCTGGGACACTAAATAAATGAGTTATCAGACTGGACTTAGATGAGGTAGGTGTCTACATTATGTCAGAGAAATTCAGGCTCTGTGTTTATGTGGCTACAGTAATCCAGCATTCCCATGCAAGCCATGTATAGCTGACACAGTGGAATATTTGCTGTGGCAGAAGGAGGCTTGTGCTGTGGCCTCTGGCCAGCAGAATTTCATTTCCCAGTCACACCTTGCATTCCCAGCACAGTCTCTTCATAACTCCCATTTTCTTGATATTCCACTATCCTTGCAAGCCTCTGCATCTGTGTTTCTAGGCAAGGACCTTGGAAGAAAATGGGTCTGGCTCTTCAAAAGTGTGAACAAAACTCACTCAGAACTCTATGAAATTGATCTTGAAGTTCAGCTTGACAAGGCAGTGCACAGATATCTACAAAGTCAGGCTGAATCAAAGTCTTTGGAGGAGCTATCCCCTTCTTACTGTAAATATTGTTACACCAGGGAAAGATTCATCCATTCAAGGAAAAAGAAGGAAGATCGCAATATGGCTGTCCAACAGCAGAGTCTAAGAGTAGATATCATTCAGATGCAGAAGTGAACATATCAGCTGTGCAATCTGAACAATGTCCATGGCCATTGGCTTGAGCATCTGAGTTTTCATGGTTAGACTATCACTCCCTCCACAAGCCAAATGCAGAAGTTAAGCAGCAGAGCACAGATGAAATCCAGAATAAGCAGCAACAGTTTTTAATTAACAGGGGCAAGGTAATGTTTTGTAGGACCCAAATATCTACATATGAGACTTTTTTGAAGGTAAGGAAAAGCTGATCTGTTGAAAACTTCATTTTCAGCTTGCCCTGTTTGAATCATTCCACTGTGCTCCCAGCCAAGCCATTTAATAAAAAATTACATTATCCAGATATTGTACTGCAAACCCATTATGTCTGCAAAAGCCTGCTTGGTTGTAAATCAAAACCTTTTTAAGGCAGGGGAAACAAGGATTACTTGCTTCAAGTGATGGAAAAGTAGTGTACACAGGAATCTGATAATGCCAGTAGTACAGGTCACATCCATTAGGATAATTTCAACCCATTTGAATAAACACAGCCACAGCTCCAAGTAAAATCCAATAATAGATGTTGCAAAGCAAGCAATCACACCTGAATACTTCAGTTTTAATATTTACTGGAAATAAATCAGGCCAGGAAAGCAATCTGGAAACAATACTGAGAGATGACTACTAGAGAGGGTGCATACCACAGTGTGTACAGGTTTCTTTCTTTTCTCTAGGTCTTGCAATGTTTGGCAATAGCACCTGTTGCAATAGTGATGGTAGTATTACTTAGAAGCCACACAGTAGCCATGTGTGCTCCAGAATTTTCCACTATCATGTTTTTTGGGGGGGGTTTTGTGGGGCAATCAGTAGTTACAGAATCACAGAATGGGCTGGGCTGGGAGGGACCTTAAAGATCATCTAGCTCCAGCCCCCTGCCATGGGCAGAGTTACCACCCACTGGATCCTGTTACCCAGGGCCCCATCTAACCTGGCCTTGAACACTTCCAGGGACTGGGCAAAAATGCTGTTACAAAACATAGAGGGATAACTAACAGGGATGTGCTGCAGCAGCAGTTCAGCTCCCAAAAGAGTTCCCAAAGAAAGAGAAGCTCCTCTTCACCTGAGGCATACTTTTGCACATAGGTGTTTCAGTACTGCATTTCATTAAAAAAGTTGTCACCAATAAATATAACCAGTATTAGACACGTTTGACTGCCTCTAAGTCTGTTGTGCCATAAGTTCCAAAATAAGGCCAAGGAAAGCAATATTAGTAAGCTGAATTGATAAGGGAGGAGAAAAATCTTATTTTGGAGCTAATCAGGAATAGACATTCAAGCCATGCCTTACTTTAAAACCCCATTTTGTTTTATTTTGTCTCAAAAATTGTAGAAAACTTGTGGAAAAGGCACCCAAAGATGATCAAAATTGTCACTTGAGCTCCTAAAAATGAAAAAAACATAGCTCAAGAGCTACAGAGAGTTACACAAAGGCTGCAAAAGTGTAACTTTTGTAACTTTTTAAAAACTATTTTTATGCATTCATCTCAAAATATGAAATGTTATAAAATTTTCTTTTATAAATGCAATCTAGAATGCCAATATGAAGACAGTAGTTGGATATCTGATGGTTTGGCTGCCTGTTGGAGAGCCAAAGTCATATGGCACAGATATTTCTTCTGAGCCTATGTAGCTGGTCTGGAAGTCCATGTCACAGTGCAACACCACTGATTTTAAAATGGCCTCATATGCTAATTTTCAAAACACAGTTCTCTGCAATCAATATAACAGCACAGACATGTCTACTAGGTATTTCCAAGCACCCATTCCTTTGATCAACTTGTCACTGAGGCAACACAGATTTGTAGATGCATCTTTATTCTCCTTCAACCCATTATTTAAAACTGTAGTAATGATGTCAAATCAAATGGCATTTAATGACATGAAATAATGTCAGTGCTACAATAATGGTTTTGGGAAAGGAGGCACTAAAACTTTTTTAATATCTCTTCCCCACAAGCTTTCCTTAACAACACACCTTCCCAAATTATGAAGCCTGAGCAATCTCTGCATTTTAATAGTCATAAAGTGTGACACACGTCTTTGCCTGCCATTTAAGTTGTTTAGAAGATACTTTAGCATGTGAGGACCATGTACCTCATCCTAAATTACTGAAAGTACAACAGTGATTTAAGAGCTGCCAGAAATGATCCCTGAGAACTCAAAAGGTGGGTGGGAATGATACTGAAGAGTGGAACACTGCCCATCTCTAAAATGAGATAGACATCCTAAAAGGAAGTACAAGAGAATTACAGATCAACCAGTTTAATTTCAGTGTTCAGAAAACTACTGAACCAAAAAAAATGATCCAACAAAATATTTTTAACCTGGAAGGTAATGGAAAACTGACTATCAGCCAGCATGGATTTGTCAATAGCAAATAATTTTCTTCTATTATAAAGTAGTAGGACCTGTGGACAAAGTAGAAGCAGAACATATATTTTTTGAATAGAAATCTTTTAACCTTGTGCACATGACATTTTCTTAAGCCAGTTAAAAAGACATGTTTTTAAAAAACTGCTACAGTATCAGTGAAGAAAGGATAGCAAAGATTATGGTTCACTGATAAAATCAAACATATCATCTTTTGTTGTCCTGTTCAAGATTTCCTTTTTTGACACAGATCATGGAACGTTTATTAAGTGAGTGGGAAGCAACACAACCACGAAATCTTCAGAGAACAGGAAGACAATGTAAAATGGTCACAAAACACTACAAAAACGGTCTGCAAAATAAGAGAATAGATTCATATTTATCAAAAAAGGGAGATAGTTATCCACTGTAAAACCAATATGGGGAGAAAACTGGTCATATGAAAATTTTGCAGAAAGAAATTTAGTGTTACAAGACAAATATTAGTCTAAATTCAGAATTCTTGCTAAACAAGAAAAGGGAAGAGGAGACCCATAAGAGATACAAAATCATCCTTCTGTTGTGTCACTTCAAAACCCTGAGAGGACCTGCTGAAGGTCATGTGCAGGAAACTAACATTGAATTTAGAGACTTAGAAAGCATTTTTAATGCCGGAAGACTGAAGTTCCTAGTCCTCATCAAGCTGCAAAACAAAGTGGAGACCAATCACTCATTTTCTAATAAATGGAAGATTATTGCAGTGAGAAACTGATTAATCTCTTTTCCTTGACCAAGATAAGTAGCATAAGAAATCATCGGCGCAGTGAGAGCATTCTTACATTCAAATTGGAATAATGTAGGTGGGGTTTTTGAAAATATTTTCTGTGGCTAGAGTCTTAGGCTTTGAATATTTTTAAGAACAAACTAGACAAGTGATATATTTTCCATGATATATTTGATATCTCAACTACAGTAGGGAAATGATCCCATGAGATCACTTACTCTCGTACTCTTTCCTACTAAGGAGAGACATTGCCAAGGAAAGTGGAAATCTGTGCTTTGCCTATTCTTTGAATAAATGGAAGTTGTGGTCTAGCAGGACTTTGCTTATGCTGCAGCAAAGGAAGATTTTTTCTATAAATACCTATGAAGCAAGATTAAATTTATAATATAGAGGAAAACAACAAGCAACAGTATTAATTTGGCTTTATTCTGTTTTCTATTTCCATTTTGACATGCCTCACTACCTTATTAGCAATGTAAAGATATGAATACAGAAGTGCTCATTTTATCATGACAACATTCAGTTTTGAAACTAATCTAAAATAAAACCCAGGGTATGCACAGAAAACTCAATTATGAAACAAAAGGCATCCAGTATGAAATTAAGGTAGTACATTCCATGTTTTATGTTCTGGCATTGTAGTTTTTTACAGGGTTTTTTTTGCTGATAAACCTCAAAAAGCTCACATAGCCAAGAGCAGCTCTAATGGACTGAATCAAAAATTACTCACTTTCATCTGCTGAAACAAATTGGTTTAATATACAGTTGTTTGCTGTCAAATATACTAAAAAAATTGTGCCAAACAAAATTATAGGCTGTGTTTGTTGTTTGCCTGGTGTATTTGGTAGGTGGGGGAATGGGAAAAGGAGGAAAGACAGTGGGTGGAATTATCTGTGCACTTGCCAACATCAGACTAGATAGCATTAAGAAGGTGTAACACACACAATATGCATGCAATGTGTCTGAGTTACACAGGCATAAAGTTTTTTCCTTCCATTTTTTAATGTTTGACCATGTGTAACTAAAAAGTTCTAACCTGTTGGGCATTGCAAGATAGTATGCAAATAGGCCAGCTATTGACAAAGGACTACAGTAATTCACTTTTCTGTTAATCAGGGTGTGATTATCATTTGATTCTTTTGAACTCCATCCAGCTTGCTATTCTGTCTCAACTTCAAGCAGGTGTTTTGTTGTTGCCAGACCATGAACACAGCCTTGTGACTGAGTCTTTCAAGTGTGGTAGCTGTGCAGATGAATTTTGCCTGCAAACTTTCCTCAGGCAATGAACTGACTAGTGCAACATGCTCACAGCAATGTTAATCTAGCTCAGGGACATGCACTGCACATGAAAGACTATTTTTAACCTAATTTTTAATTGATATATTTTGTCCACTGCAAGTGTTTTCTCTCTTTTTTTTTCTCTCTCCACTCTCTTTCTCTCTGTGTTCTATCTATCTACTTCTTCTTTCTTTCTTTTTTTTTTTTTTTTGAGACAGAAAATGGATTGAAGTGAAATGAAACTACACTAGCTGGCAGACACAAAGCAGAAACAAGGGTGAAGTTAAATAAAATATGAGAGGGTGGATGCTCAGCAAAGAATTCGCCTTTGATTTTAAAGATTAGATAAATTGGAAAAGTAATAATCAGGAAATTGAAAAGTGGGGACCATTATGCATTAGCATTGTGACTAGCATAACAAATCTTGTTTATTTATTTATACTTTCAACATGGTGCAATATTTTATATTATACAATAGCTTAAAATGTCTTCTGGAAAGGGGTCACAATGATACATTTTAACTCTGCCATCCTAGTAAGAAATATTTGTAAAGTAATATGATTCAATGATATTCAACAGAAACTGGTTTGAATATCAGAATCTTTCATACTTGTTCACAACATGTGTCTTAAATGTAACTTGCTTTAAAACATTCATTTGGTCTATTTCTATACGATATATTGACCTTGGGTTTTTTTGCATCAAGTATAGCTGTTCATCTTTAACTGAAAACGTATATGTATATACACCATTGTGGATCTAAAACATGGTTTGGAATGAAAACATGGTTTAGAATAAAAATAAAAACATCTATATGCTGACTACATAAAGCCTCCCTCCTAAAGTGGTAATACACCTTATTACAAACTCTTAAAAACAAAAGACCAAGAGGCTGCTTTATCAAAATAAAAACTCAGAAGAGGAGTTTCAGAGCTCATTGTTCATTAGTTGGGTGTTTTCCATCTCTCCTCAATGCCTACATGAGAAATACTTAACATGGAAAATATATGTAATATTGTGTGCTCTTTGCCATTCACTCTTAGTCAGAAATGGGTTCTTTGCAGTTCCTTTGGACAGAAAAATACAGAGCTCCCTCTCCTCTTCTGATTCCTTGAAAAGGAAGTTTTTCCAAGAAGTTCATGTTCAGCCCAGTTTCTGTGTGTCTTTCCTAGCGGTTCCAGGCAGGAATACCATTGACCCTCCCCGGCCTTGCTGTGTGAACAGCATCAATTCCATGCTAAGCAGATGCACATGTGGAAGGACGTCCAGCTACGTCTGAGGGAAGCTGAACAGCTAAAACAGAGGGATGAACACTTGATGTGTACTATTTGCAAAAGGAGAAAGAAAATCAAACTACTTCATGGGGGGAATGAATAGGGGAAAATAAAGATTTGGGATACAGAAGATTTCCAATAAAGGAGAGAAAACCAGTGGAAATAAAGTGATAGCACTGATAGCAAGAGAGGCTGGGTCTTTTCCAAAGTGGAATGGTTGAGCATGAACAGAAAAGAAAATAACCATATATTTCGAAAGCTCAAGAAATAGCAGCTTAAGAACTTCTAAACACTGTTCCAAGCAGTTGTAACAAGTTTGGGGAAAGTCTATTTTCTGGTGGGTTTTTTTGGTGTCTCAAAAGCCACATCACAAGAGTAAAATGGTCATTAAATTCTTTGTTAATCCTTGTGTGTATTAACATTACAAAAATATTCCAACATATTCTCTGCTTATTGCCTATTTATTTTAAGACATGATTCTTCCATTTTTAGGACAAATGCATTGTTTGTGATGTTTTTGTATACTTTCAAATTGGTTAATTTTAGACTAATTTGGGACCTTATTTATTAAAATCAGAGTGAGAATGAGAAAGAAAAAAAGCCAGTTTTATGCAGACTTTTACAATGATATTCTGTTGGATGATATTTTAAAATATCTCACACAATTATTTTAGTTAACTCATAACATTGTCTTTCACATGACATAAATTAATATAAATTATAGAACAAGATCTGTGCCATTGAGTTATAGTATATCTGCACAGGTAACCATCATTTAGTTGTCAAATTAAGGAAATTCAGTCAGCATCCATCACTGTTCATACAAATAGTTTGTCCTCAACTGAAATAGTTTTAGAAGTGATTTTCAATTTGAAAATTTCAGTCCATTTCACGGATTGTTTTTCAATTGTAGTATAATTTTAGATAAAGTTAACTATTCCTAGGTGTGATAATCACCACAGAAATAAACTCACAGTTGCATGATTGACACTCCTAATCAGGGAACCTAACTGCTGATTAGTTGTAAGGGCAGATGTACTTGGACTTTAGTTTTACAGTAATGGATTTCAGGTGTCAGCACTGGTTGAAGACAACCCTATTCCCATTTTCTCTTCCCTTGTGGCATTATGGTACTGCACGTAGTGGTGGAAAATAGATCAAAACCCCAAGGTGTTCAAAATAATAGTCCTTTTTGTATGTTTGGTTGGTTTTTGGTTTTTGTTTTCCATTTGCTTTATATTTCTTTTTACATAGATCAGCTCACTAATCCACTGTACAGTGGAATCATGTCTCAAAGGCGGGAGCACACAAACAAGCTTCCTCATCCCACTCAAGTGCTGCAGCCTTAGGTTTATGTTGGAGCTGTGCCATAACACACTGTTTTATGATACAGCTAATCAGATGTGACAGCTAACTGCCACCAGACAGAGCAATCTTCCCTCTTCCTTGCCTTTCCTCCTGGCCCTGGCTGTGTGTGCCTGCCTACTTTCGTGTCCTGACGGTGGTATGCTTCCAACTCCCCAGAGGGATGGCTCGGTGGAATAAACTGACAGAAAAATATTCCTTTCTTTCTTGGCATCTCATCTGGCCTCCCGACTGGCTCTGAGGAGGGCTGGGTGAGAACCAGTTTCTCTCGGGCCAGGCAGAATGGAGAAGTGGAGGACCCCTGGGGCAGCCCGTGGTCAACAGCCAACCCCAGGATCCCTGTTCTGTACCCACATCTTGTCAGGAAGCAGTACAGCACATCAGCAGTGCCACTGCTGACCCCCTGGTACCTGTCTTATGGTGTTCCCTATTTGCAGAGTTATTTAAAATAAAAAAAGCCTCACAGAAAAAAATGTTGAAGAACACCAGAGTTATTAACTGTCAAGAGCAGAGCAGTCCCAGTGTGACTTTAGGGCTACGGTAAGCTATAAGCAAGCTATTGTATTGGGTATAACCCTAGATATTGTAAACACTCATTATTGTTTTTTATCAAGTCTCTGAAACAAAATGGGTTATTTGAAATGGTTCTAGACTGACACAAATTATATTCCAAAAAAATGAAAAATAACATTTAAGTCTATGAGCAACTTTTCACAGAAGAGAAATTTCTTATTTCCATTGAGTATTGGTCTCCTATGGACTGAGCCCTAGGTTCATCAACCTCAGCATGGATTTACTCGCTGAGTTTTCACTCCATGAAGTTTTCCAGGGGATAGCGAAGGGGAAATAAACCAGCCCACAATATGGAAAAAATTCTCATTATATATGTGTTTTCTCTTTGCCAAACTTCTCTCTTTTTTTGTGAAAAAGCAAAATGTTAAGCAAATACTCTGAGGTGAAATTCTGTAAAAAGTGTCTTGAGTAGAAATGCACTACTAAAACTCACTGTTTCTGCCATTACATAGGGTTCTGCTTTGCACTGCTTTGCCTTGTTCTTTGCATATTTCTGTGCCTGCCAAGGTTCCTTGATATGCACTGAGAACTTCTAAACTAAAGCTCATGGTAGGTTTATTTATGGTCACCTAGTGATTACCTTGGAGTGCTCAGATACTCTCCCAGTTTGAGGAGTACATGACTTTTTATTATTCAGAAGGAGTTTTTCAGCAAAACTGGAGTAAGGATTACTATAAACTAGTGTCTAAACTCCACTTTGAGAGGTGATCATCGTAGCAGTTAGTGCCGGAGCTTCTACAGGTGTTTTTAATACTTTCTCTGTGATACTATTAAGTTATCCACAGTTATCTGAGTAACAGAAAAATTGGTTTAAATACAGTCAGAAAAGTAAGGGGTTTCAGACTTTTCCAAGGCAACGAAAGGGATTTGCAAGCTGAGGTGTTCTGCCAGTTGTCTCCATCCAAGAGATGTAGGAGATGAAGGAAGCTGAGTTGTTACTAATACCTAAACAGAGAGTAAATATATATAACTATTCATGTAAACAAAGAGTGACTGAGAATTGCAGTTAGCTAAATGGATGTTAATAATGTTAGCTGGAAAGGCTTTCATCATATTAAATTTCTCAAATTTAATTGTATAAGTCTCACTGTTTTCATTTCTATAAAGAGGATCATTAGGAAGCACTGAAGAATAACAATAACACTAATAACAAAAATGACAACAATAGTATAATAAAAATATATCTCATTGTCATAAATGGATTTCTGAAATGGGTATTGGAAAATTCTGAAGGTTATTTTCATTATCATACATTGCTACAATACTAAACTAGATTTTTTTTGTTCTATAGTCAAGACTGAAAAAAAAGAAAAAAAGAGGGATAAAGTACAGATAAGAGCAAGGATACTTCTGTGCAATGTGGTCTAGATTGACCCTTGACTCTTGCTTGAACAGGGAGGCTGGACCAGATGACCCATTCTGGTCCCTTCCAACCTTACTTACTCTTTGATTCTGTAAGAAAAAGAAACAGGGAAAACAAACAGGAAAAATCACCAGAAGAAAAAAACAGGGAAAAGAAAAAGGAACCCCCCACACCCCAAAGAGCTGGAAATCAGTACCAAATGAAAGAATAGCCAGTTCTGTATACAATTAGATGTACATTTTCAAAAGCTGAAGGCCCTCAGGATTACACACTGTACTGCTAATTATGAAGAGCTCTGTATCTAAAACTTTAGCAGCTGGATTACAGTTTATTCATGTTCTTTTCCCTGACTTTTGAGTGTTAAATCTTATTTTTAAAAACATTAAATACAGTATTTTTCCTCACATACTCACATGTATAAATTTGAATTTATATACATATTTATTGTTTTTTCATATATGCAGCATGGCAATTATTCATTACCAAGCTTTAATACAGCGTAATTGTATGAGAATGTTCTTCACAACACATTTTGTATGGTTTCTTCATATTTTGCACATCTAGAGTAAGCAGAGTGGGGAGCAACTGGAAATCTCTGCGCATTTGTGTCTTAAACCTAATAATTTTTAATTACTTATTAATTATTGTATTTGCATACATAACAATATTGATAAACCTAATTTACGTAACAAAAATTTAGAAACACCACCATATCAGTGTTCAGCTGTAGTTAGCAAGCATTCATATTTTTCTAAACAAAAGCTGAGGTGCATGATGGGAAAACAAATATTAGCATATCTAGACTTAACACGGCTTGTAGACTCCCTGGTGAGTAGTGCTTCTTCAGCCAAGGATTATTCACACCATATACAATTACGTTTTCCTTTAAGACTGAATCTTTTATGCTGCAGATAAAAATGAGAAGCTACACAAAGTCTTCTAAAGAAATATTCACATATCTTCAATAAAGAAAAGAATGCAGTTCATCTCTTGCAGGCCAGCCAAACTTAGGGAGTTTTATTTTATCTAGGAGTGTCTAAGAACAGAATTTGGTATACAGTTTGACCTCTCTGATTGTATTTTGAGGTTGTTATTGTAATTTGCTGTCGGCTCTTTAATTAATCTTGCCGGGTCTGTAATATCGTTGGGGCAGAAATAATTGCTTAAATATAAAAGGACCTGTTAAGACAGCCACATGGGAAACAGTGAAGTGGTGAAAGAGTGCACTTCTAAGATTTCCTTATTGACTGTTTAGTAATAAATCGTATGTTTTAATTGCTCTGTCAGAAGAATCCTTCAATGAGGGAAAGGTGACTGGAGCTGAATATGGGAACACCACAGGACAGCTGTTTGGTCTGGCAAAGGGCTCTGTGCACTTGTACTATATATCCAGAGCGACCTTTCAGATTCCATGTACATAGTAACAATTAAAAGTACACAATGACTTGACAATGTTCACTGTGACAGACTGCAGGTTGGCTGCTTCCCATAACAGCCTCCCAGGCAGAGAGGAACAAAGAGCCCGGGCCCATCTGTACGCGGCTCTGAATGCCTCATGTTCCAGAGAGTGCGCTTTGTTTCTCCAAACGCCCCAGGAAGCTCTTCAACAAACAAAACTCAGAGGTCCAGAGGAGCCCAGTCAGGACATTAATATGATAATGAATTCCGGATTACCCTGACAGACGTGACAAAGAAATAGATCCTTTTGATAATAAGTTATCGGGTTGATTAGGCGGAATTTGTCTGACTCCACGACTGTTGTGGGTATTTCAACAAAGTCAACAAACCCATGTATGACATCACTTCAGCCACCCTCTCTCCTTGTTGCTTTTCATCAGGTCTGACCCATGCTGCTAATTTAAGGGTTCTTCAGTTGCAGTGTAAATGCTGCTACCTGTCCAGAAAGGTACATAAATACCATAAAACATCAGCTTCTTTGCTAGAGCACGAAACAAAGGAAAATGGCTGCTTGTCACAGTCAGTTCTGAAGAAAAATTGCCATTAACTCAGAAATGTAACTTTGCTTTCCAGCCGATGTTCCTAGGCTGAATTAGCTCAGTAGACTTTCTAAGAATAATTTCCAGTCACCTCACCAACAAGGCAAAATGGTCCCTTTTCTGGGCCGCCAGAATAAATCTGATTCAGCAGCAGCTATCATAGCATTTGGAAAGGTACTTACTTTTTTTGTGTTACTATTGATTTCTGTGGTAATTATGTCTTCTTGGCTGGATTCTCCAAAAGGCTCTAAGATAAACTTCTGCTATTCCACAAAAGCTCAGCAGCAAAAGAACATCAACTGGTTGCAGATACAGTAGATGACTAAGGTCACACAAAGTACCAAAATCGGGTGGCACCAGCCATCTGTAGTTAACAGCTATTATATAAACATAAAGGAATGTGCCCTGTGTTCTGAGTGATGGAAAAAAATTGGTCATTAGCCACTTGGGAATGTCCGATTCCCCCCACAGCTTTCCAGCTGCGATCCAAGTGTGTTTAAATAAAAACTTAGCACACTTAACAAGAAGTTTGATAGAGTGTTAACAATCTTCAACTTCACATTGAGCTGTTAACCAACAAAGTAGTCATTAAAGGCTGGTAATGACTGTGTTTCTTGAGATTATTGCTTAATTATAAACTTGATAGAGTGGGTCCTGCCTTCTGACTTGGGGGACATTTTCCATTGCAGTGTTTTAACTACAAGCTTTTCTTACTATACCACCTCATTTATAAAACCTTGAATATAAACTGGATTGAGAATACTGCTTTTAAAAAGAGTTATTTGTACACTTCACAATTATGTTCAAACCATAACTGATCTCGGATTCACCTCAGACAGCGGACTAGCAAGGCTCAACTGTTGTTAACAAATGATTTCTGAGGGAATATAGCTTTCTTGTAGAAAAACATAAGAATTTCTGAAAAAGAATTTTGCATTCTGATTGACTGGAAGGAGTCTAGAGCACAGCACTTCTTTTCAAAAGAAAACCCATGAAAGTGATGAGAAACTGCAATAGATGTTTTATCTTTTGTTCTTTCAGAAGTGACTGAATACTTTTTTTAGTGTACAAGAAATTATTTCAACAGCCATGACCTTGAAAGTTCCCTAGTTATTGCTAGCTGCTTTAACATTTAATAATAATTTCCCCATATCTGTAGACACCATGGCCTTATGCATACAAATAATTATAGAAATGTATTCAAGAAAGTTTTCTCCTCTGCACTGATATCTGAGCATCTAAATATATACTATCCAAATGCACAAACAAAGATGAGGGGTGCAAAGTTTCATGGAGTTGTTGCCATCAGAGTCACATACTTCAAATCCCAGCACATGAGATGGCCATGCACTGACACAAAGGGTACAGGGACAAAGGCAGTCCTATTTTTCTTTTTTTGGTTGGTTTCACGTGTAATTCAAGTCATTACACACCACTAATGTATATAAGATCTGTTGCAAAAATCATTAAATATGTGGGGTTTGAATGTGTGAGTATACTGAATTTATTCCTTTCTTCCATAGAAAAAAAGGCTTAAGATATTTAACATTAATTTAAACTTCTTATAACTCCTTGGCACTTTAAGGCCACTTAGTATTTTCAAGCAGGGAGGCAATCGGTGGGAAAAAAAAAAGATTTCATCCTTTAAACTGAATCATGTTCTGTAATTCACAAAATACTGAGATTATATACTTAGCTAAGTATCTAAGCAAACTAATACATCTTTCGTCTTTTTCAGACTGTTCTTTTAGGTATTAAACAACGAGGAAATCAAACAAAATTCCATCGTTAGAAGCTATTAGATCAAACATTCTTTGAAAATAATAACATATAGAATATATTTATTCGTACAAACTTTTAACTGAAAGTCTCCCTGATAGATAGATAGTTTCAGAACTAATTTGTCTGCAAAATGGCATTTAAGTATTTTTAGAAGTGTTTAGAAGATGGTTAAAATAATGAATTAAAAATTATTGTATTAATTAACTCATCAGTGACAACTGTAAAGAAGAGATGCATCTTTTAACAGAACAAATTATATAGCTGAAAAAGACAGAGGAGACTTGGAGCTCACAAGTACTTTTAGGTTTTGCATTTTGTTTCCAATTATTGCCAGTTAATGAAAGGAGGAGCTGTTTGTTGGAAATCTGAAAGGGAAAAGAGACAAATATCTTTGCATGTGTAAATCCTCTTCTTCATTCAAAATCTCAGGCTTGTGTCCACAGTGGCTTGCTGGCTCAGTTCATCAGAAAGCCTGCAGCAATTCCCTGAGCCCTCATTTGTAGACATCAATTTGGCAATGGAACAATGCAGCAAATTCTCATTCGA
The DNA here is from genome assembly GCA_013397115.1 of Edolisoma coerulescens. Taxonomy (NCBI): domain Eukaryota; kingdom Metazoa; phylum Chordata; class Aves; order Passeriformes; family Campephagidae; genus Edolisoma; species Edolisoma coerulescens. The sequence goes on from VWZW01006289.1 coordinate 4,180,976, forward strand.
GGGATTACGATACCATATATAAAGAAAACATAAAAAGATTTACATATATTCCATGTAATTTCCCCCATTATATATTAAGCATGGAGCAGAATTTTGAGTCTTTTAGTTGGTAGATGTGTCACTAAATATTTTTTTAAATGGTAATTTATATCCCAGCATTTTATTTTCAAAGATAATATGCATCTTGTACATAACATCCAATAGATGTCCCAGAACCTGCAGGCTGGGAAAAAGGATAAAATTCAAGCTATCCTTTTGGGGCTAGATTACTTATCTTGCTGCATCATTTGAGTAGCATCTACACTTTCCCAAACCCACTTCCTGGTTTGCATGCACACAGTAAATGGACTAGAGAAGGAACACAGCCATTGTTGCCTGGCATTCTGTCCTCATGAATGAGAGGGAACAGTGGGAATGAAACCTTACCTTTGTCATTTGTGGACCAGGCGTGAGTGAAGAACTATTGTGCACTGACAGATTTGCAACACCTACATTCCTACAACTTTCCAGGCATTTCAAGATAGAAGAACGGGAACTGTACCACTGAGAAAAGACTCTAATGTCATAGATTCTCAGTCACAAAGATCTATGCTTCATTAGACAAATGTGCTTGTACTGCTCTGCTCTAGATGAGAAGTAAACACATTATCACAGAGCACTGTTTGCGATGGGCAGTACCTAATCCAAAATAGAGCCTGACAGGAAGAAGCTATGTGAGACGCATTCAAATAACCACATTTTAACCCAAAATTAATTTATTCCAAATCAATCCCTATTTAAATCACAGACCTGCCTTATAACACTGATTTTGGGACCCCCAAAGAACTGCTTGCTACATTGTTGGATGATACCTTACCAAGCAATGTCGTCATTTCTGGGTATCTACTGTCTGCCAGTTTCTCATTCATTGAGGCATGATTAAACTTAAAAACACCTCAGCTGAAAATGAAAATTTCCCCCAAACATTTTGACTTTAAATAAAAAATCTTCCATTTGCTTAACGGACTTTGGGATCAGACTCCTCATGGGAACCATGGAAAGAACTGGAAAAGAAAGGAGACTAACAACTTACTACTGTCACCAGCAATGTGTGAGAAAAAAATGCCAGAGTGCAGCTGAATGACAAAAGAGGAAACATTGGCCGCTATATTCACTGGGATACCAAAAAGACATTAATTTAAATTAAGTTCAATCACATGGCACATAAATAACTCTCTCTGAGAAGATCTGGGCCTCTTTGCAAAGCTTCCTGTTGACACAAGCGCTGTACATAAAGCACAAGCCTCTTGAGCACAATGAGCCAATGATGTACTACTGTTACACAGACTCCTGTGGTTCTGGAGCCCACTGGGGAGAAGGTTTTGTGCAGCAGAAATCTGGAAGACCACAGTGAAGCATAATATAGAGCCTGTAGTACCAGATATGACAGTCAAAATTGGGCAGTGCCTCAGAGCCTGATCCCTTGCTGAGGACAGACTGGTTTTCCCTTCATGGCAGAGGATCCACAGACCTAGGATGAGTGAAACAGGGAGCAACAGCAGCCTCTAACTCGTTTTACGTACCCTCATTTGCCTGGCACATCAGCATAGATATGGCAGCTATGACCTGGGACTTACAGGAAAGACACGGCTGTCTGGAGCAGCAGCAGAAAACCAAGAAATTTAACCTCACTACCCGAATCAACACTTGACACCTGCATGCAGGAGTGCAAATCTTTTTTCTCTGTTTTTTGGGTTTTTTCCACAGCTTCTACACTCAGTCATTAACACAGAATTTCTACCTACTTTTGTCAGTCAGAATGAGGTGAGCCATTCTCTGGGCTACTTCTTCAGAGACAGTTGAGGGAGATAGGCCCTTGGGAAGCTGATTAGTCCCATCCAATTGGACAAGCACATTGGGATGCAATTGACTGTCATTTTTCCATATGTAGATGCCATTAAGTATGATTAGAGAAATAAACCAAACTGCACTAGAAAACTGATCTTCAGACCACAAAAGGGAGATGAGATGAATCACCATTTATACAAAGTCACAAAAATACTTACTTATCCTATAGGACTCGAAGAAGTATTTCAAATAACAAGACCTTTTTCATAAACTTTTGACTCAGATTAGAAAATCCAAAAAGGTATCACTGTGTTTACAGGAAGGGAATGATGGAGTTGTTCAACCTTGATAGGGTTCTTATGAACAAAAAGTCATCTATATATGCATTTTCTAGAAGATCAGCAAATATGGCAGAGCTTTTTAATTTCTTTTCCTTTGTCCTAGTACAGACAATTTATCATTCAAGCATATTGGTTTTGTCTCCTTAAATTCACACTGCCAGAAGTCCTGAAGAAGTAATCAAAAAACTATGTTCTCATTTAAATGTTATGTTTGACATTACATCCAGCAGCACATGTAATTTAAATTAAATAAACCCATTTCAACAATAATAAAATAGGCAAAAATAAGAAAAAATCATATTATTTGTACATTGCACCAGATTTTAATAAATTTTATAATAATTCTCTGTTCCATTTTAAGAATTTCTGCATGTTTTTTATCCCCCCAAAATATCATTAGTACTTAATTTGGGTCCATTACAGATAGATAGATCTTTAATTTTGTCTGTTTTCTAGCTTTTTCCAAATATGCACATTCCCTATTTCATCACATTCAAAGACAAACAATGAAAAATTTTAATCCTGCCTAATTTATCTTCAAAAAAAAAAAAAGATAAGCCTATATGTACTGCATGACACAGATATTTGTAGTTTTAACTTTATCATTTTGTCATATTAACAATAAATGCCATGTTTTCCTAGGATGCCCAAATGAATAGATTAAAGAGCATAGAAAGGAGAGGAATAGAATTGTTTGTTACCTGTGCATTCAGATCTTTGTGAAAGCAGCTCCCAGAGTTACTACTTTTTTCCTGCACCATAATGATATTGTACAGTGCCTTTTGGCTCTAGCACAATGTGTTATGCATCAGTGTTTAAGAGCATATTGTGCACCATTATTGCCCTCTCTCTAGAGGACTACAAACTGCATTAGTTTGAATTACCAAATCAAAACTTTATGTGCAGCAGTTCCCCCACAAGGGCTTTAGCATTTTTATGTCATAATCCCTCTATTATCCCCCTCCTCACATGCTTTATAACCATTAAGTTATTGAAAAATTCTCAACAGATGTCATCTTAAGATGAATGTTGCTGTGCCGACTGGTATCAAGGCTGGAATCTGGATATTGCTCAACTTTACTAAAAATGTCAGGGAGAGAATAGTCAGCTGTAAAAATACAAGATATGCCAGCAATGGTTGTTTTCATGTCAACTGCAACATGACTTGTAGTGTTCGCAATTTTAGCTTCTAGAAGAAGCAGTTTTCATTTGATGGGTTGGCAGTAATGGCTTGAGATATGTAGCAAGAAAAAGGAAAATAATTCAAGGGCTTTTCCCCCCCTCTCCTTTTATGATAAAAGCAGATTTGTGCATTAATTTGGTTTAAGTCTCAAGACTTACCTTTTAGTACATATTGTTCCTATTGAGAATTTTGTTGAAATACAGAAACTTTCTGCATAGGTGTAATAATTATAGCGGGTTATTGGTGATTATGTATTCTCTTTGCATCTTAAGTACTGAAATAAAAAATATGACAGATATCATGGTAATGATAACAATTTGATAATTTTCCTCTCATTCTATTGCGACATTTTTAATTTTAAACACCATAAAAACATAAAAATATATATTGTGACATAATTCAGAACCATCTTAAATTTGAAGCAAACAAAGCAAAAGACATTTACCTTCCAAAGAGGTGACAGTATGGTATTTAAATAATAGGAGACACATATGGCACAGATACCTGTCAAAATGAGATTAAAGAACAGAACCAAGGCCCACATTAGTAAGAGCTTTAAAAAATAGTGGCATTTGATAGTAAATCAGCTTTTTAAGAAGCAGTTACTGTACGAAAGAGAGGAATAGCATAATATACTCAATTCATCTGAATAGCAATATAGCAGTTGAGTTCTTATATTCAGAGCTGATGCGACAAACCTGAGAGATTTTTAAAGAAGAAATTACAATAATCAACTCCCATGATGAAACAGGTATATTTTGTGTAAAGCTGGCAAGGAATATATAAGGGATATATAGTCCGTGAGGACTGAAGCGGAAATAAATCTATTGGTATTGCATTGGAGATGTGAAGAGTTTTAGTCAAAAATGAGGTTTGAGATTCTTAATGCGAATCTTCCATGTCTTACTTTTGCAGAAAGAAAAATCAAATTACAAAAAAAGCTTCCTATTTTCCTCTAGTGCTCCCCTAAAGGCCCAGAACTGGTTAATGGAAAGTTTTCCCATAGTGTCTATGACAAAGACTGTTGCTATTCCTTTGATTCACAGCCATATCTGCTATTCTAGCTGTCTAGATGCCTATAATTAGGGGAAGATTGGTTTCTGGACAACATTCCAGCTATCCACTTTCCATTTTGCATCCTAAAGGCTCCTCCCTTCTATGGAAGCTCATAGCTTCCAGTGGCGCAAAGATATAAAGAAGAGATGGGATTCACCAAAGAAAACTCTTTTAGCTGATATTAGCTGTCATAGAGAAGAGGCTGATCAGGTCAATCTTGCCTGTAAGCAATAAAAGGTGGAAATGCCAAAATACGGCTGTCGAAGGCAACATAGATCTGACTCCTCACTGTAAAAAATGATGTTAAGAAAGATGACGCACTCAAACCACCAGATATTCAAAACTCCCAGAAACTCTCAATTCCGACTGTTTTAATAGGTGGCACTTTCAAATGTCCAGCCATCTTTAGGAGAATATTGAATGTTGAATTTTAGAAATAAAAGGTGCTGAACTTCTGCTTTCAAGAAATATTTAATGACAGAAACATCATCTCATATTTAAGTCTTTATAGTCACTGTCTGTTGTGTATTATTCCTATTTGTCTCTCTTGTAAAAAATATTCTAATTCATCTCATTATACAGTGTATGCTGCTTTTGTACTGTAGTATGATTTTTAAACTTATGCCATATGAACATTTCCGGTTCTTTTGAGTATGATACTCTACTTGAATTTTACTCACAGTTTATAAATTGAGCAGGTTAATGTATTCATTTATATGCTGTGATAGTCTTCCAGCTCAAAGCTTTAATATTTCATTGCAGTGCTGGTATCTGATCTGAGGAAATATATTTCTGTATATTTTGCAAGAGTCTTCTTAGGTTTTCCCAACATTTATTTTCATATGGTTCTTTAGTGAAGGTTTGGATTGGTTCTGCTCTTTTATTGCATGTTGCTACCTTTATATTTGACTGGTGTGCCTTGGTATATAATCTGCCACTAACCTGGATAATTTCTATTACTTCACTTTCTAAAAGCCCACGATGAGCTGCACTGAGGAAAATAATTGTAAAGGCATTTGAGCTACTCCAGTGCTATATGAGACTTTGCACAAAGGTTATACACAAAAAATGTCAATAATAAGCTAGAACCTCCCTAACTTATAGCAAATTAGAGTATATTTCCTAAATCTCTCACACCTCTGTCTATGACATCAGGATAATGTACATTTGCAGCTAAATGACTCATTTACTTTCAATTTCACCTGCACTTTTTTAGAAGCTGGCCTATCTTTGTGAGAAACAAAATTCTTCTACCAACCAGTTTTCCGTCTTCTTCTTCAGCTGTAATAACAGAAGCTAAATAATATTTAACAAATTGCCACTTCCTAGTGCCCTGTCTTCAATCCCCCATCATTGTTTTTAATGGGACAATTTAACCTTTGAACCTATGTCTCTATTACAGATATAGTTGAAGAGCTTTTAATTGAAATATTCCATACAACTTGACATCCAATATTATTTCTTTGCTCCTCTAATTATCCTTTTAACTTTCTTCTGCTTATTTGTATAAACTCTCTTCAGTCTGTCTTTCTACCAGACTGTTTATATATTTTTCAAAAGCCTTTCAATTATTTGCTCATTCTACTCTTTACATACTACACAACTACATTTGACCTCTGTAACCCTCCTCCTTGTTTAGATTTAGCTGAAATGAATTTCAGTTGCAAGGTCTGCAGCCATTTCTTAAATTGTTTCCCACTGCTCATCCGTAGTGCTCATCTCTGCGTTGGAGAACAACCAAACAAAATCTCTTCAGAAATGTCACACAATATCAGACTTTCTAACAGAAAAAACAAAGTCCCAGTCCAGAAACATCTGAAACATGCTGGCTTATTTCAGTACAGGTATGAAAAACCAAACCTGTAGAGAGGTTTGCCAGTTCCCAATGGTGAGATGGTTACCACTTTCAGGCTGTTTGGATGCACAGTATTTATAAAATACAAAGCAAAATTAGGCAGAATTAATGCCAAGTCTAAAACACGTCAGCTACAGCAAGTCATGATAATATTCCTGTCCTATAACTTGCAGTTTCTAGTCTTCCCCCCTCTCTGATGGACATTATACTCCATCTATCTCTATGACAATCCTTCTTGCCCTGACATGCCTCATGACAGAATCAAAAGCACCTCCTGCTCTCAAATCTAAGATGTGGGTATAGCGACTGACAATGGCTGGTCGTAGGATGATTCATGCTAATCTGCTATTTAACGTAGTCTTGATTTCCACATAACATATTGAAACCCTTAACTTTTCCTTTGCATATTCCTATTTGATATTTCTTTCCAGTCTCTCAAGTGTTTTTGTTTTCTATTGACAACAATGTTTTCTATGGCTGAGAAGAGATTTGGTGCAGAATGGAGTCTATGGGTCACCCAAGAAGCTTACATTATTTCCTTATAGAGCAGTTTTTTTACTCACTTTCTCATCAGGTGGAAAAGCAAAACTTCTGGACTTTATTGTTGTCCACATTGCAAGTGCCTCAGAGGGTATTACTTGAAAGCCACTACCTTTTCTGGGCATATCTGGTAAAGATATTAAAGGTATTATCTAGAAGTTAAGATGCTTTCCAGGAAACTTCAGCCTGTGACAGTCAGCTGTAATCTTCTCCAGAAGAATATTATCCACCAAACCTGAATAGTTGGCAAGACTTTCCATGCTATATAAAATTTTAAAAATATTTTGCAAATTTTCTGTGAAATTTTCTGATAATTTCATTCCCTGAGATTATGACACAATGGCTTCTTCCCACACAGATAGTTCAGTAAGTTCAGTAGTATCTGGTCATGCACTATGACTTCATACTATCTTTTTTGGGTTTTGCATATCCCTTTTCCAATCAATAACTATGCAATTAAAAATCCTCCAATATCACATATTCTGTCCTTATTACAGTCCCATATGCAGTCTTCCTCAATGATGTCACTTAAAAGCAGACACTTGAATGCAATTGGAAAATGTTAGAAAATTAATTCAAAATTTGAAAATGTTGTAACAATGCTCTTGCCTTGAAACATTTTCCTGATAAGACTGAGACCACTGAGCTGAGTTTTCATCTTCTTATGCATTGTCTCTCCTTAAAAATAAGGGAGCTACCATATTCCATCAGGGAAATGTCTGACCAAACACAAAAGAGGAAAGGAGGAATGAATTACTAAAATGAGGAATTATCTTAGAAGCGTATATTATCATTGGTTGCAGAAATTCCATCTTTTCTGAAGCTTTCTATAAAAATAAAGGTGGGTTTTGACTTGTATGTAGGTAATGCCACACAACTGCAGCCTACATGGGCAGACCTAAGTGAAACCTCTGGGCATTACAATTTTTTCAGACCAGGAGCACACATACAGTTGATTATTAAGGTTCAAAAAAACCATTTTACTGATCTGTAAAGATAAATATAAAGGTTCTGCAAAGGTTTCTTTTTACTTTTTTTTTGGATGTACTGAGTGTTCATCAAAACAGATTTGCAATTACATTAAATGAGAAATCCTTTAGCACTGCATTGGAAATCCTTCCTAAGTTTTAAAGATTTCCACAACAGTGAACACAGTTTTAAGTTCTTATAGTACTCTTAATATATTACGGCACTGTGTAGTTGAGACAGAAACTATGGAACTCTTTTGCATTTAGTATATGATGATCAAGAGAAAGGCTTTCAAACTCACTTGCAAAGAAATATAGCACTCACTCATGAGTGTTGTGTGGAAAGTTTAACAGAAAAAAAATCTAATATTTTTAGTTTTCATAATGAAGAACAGTGAGTTTTATCACTAAGAGCATCTGAACAGCTGTGTGAGATCAGACCAAAAGCCTGTCTGGTCCTGTATCCTGTCTCTGACAGTAGGCAAAAGCAGATGCCTGGAAAAAAGTGGAGGAAGATGACAAGTATATTATGAAATTCCCCTGAACCCAGCAGTTGCACATTTAGGAAACTTTTAGAGGTAGATGTGTTATCTCCATTCCTTACAGACTCCAGTGACATCTTTCATATTTTCTTCCAATGTCTTTTAGAATCTGCATAAGTAGTTGTGTCCCACTGCCTTTCACACTGGGTATTACTACTGCTAATATTCCATATTGTGTGGAAATTTGAACCTGTCACCTTGTGGTTTTTTTTGATTGCAGGTAGTTCTAAGACTGAAGGGGATGTGGTCTCTACACTGCACCATTTCTGAACTTACAGATGCCATCATACCTCCCTTCTTTCTGTCTGCCTCAAACCATGCTTGTTTATTTAACATGCCCTCGCTTGGAAGCTATTTTTTGTACATATCCCTGACTTCCCATTGTATCTCCTTCAGGATAAGAGAGTCTGAATGTTAACAACATTCAAATGCAGGTGTGCTGAAGATTTATATAGTCAAATAATTGTATTTTCTATCTTGTCTTCTATTCTTTACCTATTAAGCCTTAACTTTTGGGGTTTTTTCCTTTTAGTGAGCACTGAAGTGATAATTGTGTGAAGCTATTTATTATAATCGATGATCTCATTCCTGACTGTTAACAGTCATCTTAGAACCCATCATTATAGAACCCATCATAAGATTAAATTTGTTTTTCCATATGCACAACACATTTATTTGTATTAAATCCCATCTTCCAGTTTATCATCCCATATCTCAGGGCTGTGTAGTCCATTTGCAACTCTCTGCAGCCAACTCTTCTTTTTAAGATCTTAAATAAATCATCATGATCAGCACACTTTTCCACATAGTTATTCATCTCCTTTACATGACAGTTTATTCGGAACTTCACTGGTCAATTTTCTTCTGTATGAAAACCCCCCATTTTTTCCACTGCCTCCTAATTTATAGCAATTTATTTATCCAGGGTAGACTCTCTTCTCTTATACCACGGCTACTAAGTTTCCTTAAGAGTCTCTGCAGAGGCCCCAGACTTCGTCTTGTCTGTTTCATTCACAGTATAGGTTATTGATCAGTGAGTTTCCAGAGTAAGTCTCCTTCTATTCCTCTGGTATAAAGGCAATTTTAAGTGTACATACTTCAGTCCATAATTCAAACAGAAGGTACATACTTCAGTCCACAATTCAAACATTTATTCCTTGAATTTCAGCAAAGCTCTTGAAAGCATGTGTTTGGCTTTGATGGTGTAAAATCATTCATTTTGTCAAGTTGTCCTATGAGCAGTGCTCCTGACATTTAAATGTGATATTTGTATTCTCTTTTGTGTTCTCTATGAAAAACAGTGCTTTAAAAAAAAAAAATCTTCAAACACCTACTTGATGCAAGGAGATTCAAAATATTAATTTAGTTCTTTTGTTACATTGTAATCTATGTTGTCATTTCATCCAAGCACTCATTTTACCGGATAAGATTTTAGGTTTTTGTTTTTGTCTGGCATTAGTATGTTTTTACATTTAAGCTACCAAAGTTCATGTTCTTTTCTGGTTTCTTTATTCAGATTGAACTTCACATTTTTGAAGGATCGCTTTTTATTTTTAATAGACTTCCTTACTCTGCTGTTTTGCCCATGCTGACTTTCTTTTCTTCTTTCTCTAGTCTTCTTTGAAAATGTATGCATTTGTGTTGTGCCTCCAACAAGAGGCTCCAAATTATTCCCAAACTTCCAGTGAAGATTTTGCTTTTTCAGGGGCTCCTTTCAGTTTCTTTTAAAGTATCTATCTTACTTTCATGTTGTTCCCTTTTGTAAATATTGCAAAACAGTAGAGGTTTTTTCATCTCATTACTCACACAAAACTGTTGAGATGAAATGTGTTCTAGAGTGGCTCTTCGACAAGAGTGTTATGGCAATTTCATATAGACTGGCTCAGGACCAGGAGAATTATTTCTCCTTGGAGGTTTCTTGTATAGCTTGGCCCAGGAATCATTGGTTGTCCAGGAATCACTGGCTTAAAAA